>APFE030922155.1:171273-248441 GCA_000404065.3 Pinus taeda
CTGCGGGTGTGGTGTAGTCGGTAGGCCCAACTGCTTCACGACGTTTGCTGAAATGAGGTTCTTTTGGCTACCACTGTCAACAATGAATTGCAGCGGCGAACCCTTCACCCACATCTGTGAGTGGAAAAGACGCTGCCCCTCCTCTGGGTCTTCAGGCTTATTCTTCTGAAACTTGGTGGTGGCAACAGTGACGCTAGGCTCCGCATCAATGATCTGCTTCCCTTTGCCATTCCCCTTGTCGGGTTCTGACTCAGGGTCGGAACATGCATTTGATTCTGAAGCCTTCAACTCGGCCACCAACCACTGCTTGGTCTGACACTCACTTGTGTTATGAGTGGGACTCTTGTGGAACTCACACCAATTTCCTATGTCCTTCTTGGACTTTGTGGTGTTGTTCTTTTCTTGCGGCTTAGGTTGTCTTGGGTCACCCTGCCTTGGCTTTATCCTTTTGACTTCGGATTCGCAGATCCAAAGGCCCCCTTCTTCTGTTTGAACTTTTGCTCGATTTTGACAGCGTATCGATACGCTGTGCTGAGCGAGGAGATGTTTAAGAACTCCATCTCTTCCTGGATGTATCTGTGTAGGCAACCGCGATATTTGAGTACCAGATGTAGCTTAGAATCTTTGATACCCAATTGTGTGCGAAGGGTATGAAAAATGTTTGTGAACTCCGGCACATCTTGGTCTCGTCCCTGCCGTAGTGTGGTCCATTTGATGTATTTGTCCTCATAGCTTTTGATAAGGTAGTACTGCTCCTTAATGGCATCCCGGAATGAATCCCAAGTGGGTGCGGCTGAAAATAGTGAACTCATACTTTCATTTTTCTGCTTGTAGTAGGTTTCCCACCAGTCCTTGACGTGGGGGGCTGCTTTGAGAAGAGCAAAAACAATCTTTTCTCGACTCGAAAATTCATGAACAAAAAAATACCCATATAGCAGATTTAACCTTTTATCTATGGCATTTGTGTCTATTTGATCCTCGAAGATGGGGATTTCAAAACTAACTTGTACCTTAAATGGTGTGGTGTTTCCAGAGTAGCTGTTGGAAGCCGATGCGTCGCCTCTGGGTAGCCGCTGAAGGATCTGTGCAAAGCTGTCCATCATTGCGTTCCTTTGTCGCTCGAGGGCTTCTTCGAGCAAGATTTTGATAGGATCTCCTGCCCCCTCGTCTTTCTTCTCATCTGCCATGGGAGGCCGTCAGGGTTTGTAGGGCTGGTCTTGCAAAGGTTCGACTAGTTCAAGCCCTAACTCCGTATATCCCGACCTCGTTGGGGACATGCAAAGAAAAACAGAGAAAAAGCAGACCCCAGTAATACCACTGATCCGGATTTAAACAGGAACACAACAAATTACAGAGATAACCATAAACACAGAGATGTAACGGAAATAATACTTCATTTCATTATTGTAAAATACTGAAATATGCTTACAAACAGAAAATGGAAATAAACCAGCTAGGGCAATGGTAGGTTATCTCTGAGAAGAGATGTGGCGGCTACATGCCTCTGAACTGTGTTACAATGAGGCTAGAAGGCCTATTTATTGTTGAGAAACAATGGAAAACCCTTAACATCCAAAAACCTAACCCTAGAAGATGAAACGCCAAATTGTGGGCCCCGTTTTGGGTAAGTTGGTACATCAACTTCCCGGAGTTGTAATTTTGGCACCTGATCTCCATTTGACGTGTATAATAGCTCATTAGAAAGATCTATCCGAGCACTATAACTTTCGGAAGAGCAACATGGTCCATGGACTCATGTTGCTCCCAGATTTCCCAAAAAACGTTGTTTAGGGCCTCAAAACGGCTCCGAAAGTTCAGGACCCGAAAAGCTGCTAAAAATAGTAAATTGTGCTACAATTACGGAAACTGAAAAACTGAAAGAGATAGTTGTGGGGGTCCAAATGGGATAGTTGGGTGGCCACCAACATCCACCTGGATCACTCTTCAAAGCAATGATGTGGCTGTGATTGCTGTCATTATGCATCCCAATCAATTTGCCATACATCTCCTTTTACTTCTTCAGCATGGACACATAAGTGATGAGATGATTTCTGAGAGAATCAATGATGATCTTATTAGCCTTGATCTCACCCTTTTTGTAGTTGGATTTGACATTGTCAGGGGGTTCAACTACCTCGCCCTCCACATACTCCATCACATCATTTTCTTCAAGGGTGAGATCCAACCTAGCCGTCCATGCTGCAAAGTTGGAGGCATCATTCAACTTCTCTTCAATCTTGAAGTAAGAGGAAGTCATCTTGTCCAAGAGAATTGATAACCAATCAACAAGAGAAATGTCTCAAATGGGTGTTCTTTGTTCTCCAATGGTTGATCTTCACCTCAACTTTGATACTATGTTAATTTTTCTCAAGTTCTATGTTGTTATAATTACTTAAACAATGTTGCATTCAATTTCATTCACCCCAAAATAGTTAAGCAATTATAGATAGAACAGTAAATAATAATGCACAAAAGAAGATAGCCAAGCACAATGAGTCACAAAGATTTTTGGTCAAAGACCAAGGAATACCCCACAAGGGGGAAAACCCAAATCAATTCTTCTTCTTCTTAGATATTCAATCAATGTTCATCTGAGATACATAATCCAATTTGTACGTCCATAAATAGTCAAAGCAACCTTTGACTTTACCAAGTCAAATCTAGTCAAATGAGAGAAATATCAACAATTTGTTACCAGTCAACAGTTTGGTCAAAGGGATGAATTTCGACCTGCAACTTCAATGGTCAAACTTGGTCAAATCACAGTCAAAGCTTGTGGTCAATGAGCCAGTCAAACCCTGTAGTCAAACCAAGTCAACAGGCCAAACAGGAGCGAATATCTCAGTCAAAGATGCTCAACGTATCCCTGCAATTTTCGGCCTCTTTCAACAGTCAAGATCTCGGTCAAAGGAGAGAGAGTTGACCGGCGCTCAACATTCCAGAACAAAGGAGAAATCTCGATCAAGAAAGGTCAACAGGCCATCTGCAACTTGGACTTTCAAGCACAGTCAACTCTTGGTCAAACAGATCCACAAAAGCCCAAGTCAATGAAAGTCAAACAGAGAAGAAATGCTGGTCAATGCAGAAAATATACTCCTTCAGATTCCTTCACACGTGTCAGCTCACTCTTGCTATATCAGACCATATGTGATGACACGATGTCTGTCCAAATGAGGCTCAACGAAGTTGTATTTATATGTGTTTGAAGAGGTGGCTTTTCACACATGTGGGGCTGACTTGTCCTTCATGGGGCCGACTTGGTCAAAGTAAAAAATCTGAGTTGTCTCCATGAATTGCTAATGAAAATTTCAACCGAAGCTGCCATCTTCAACAATACTTTTATCAAAAGAAAAATAATGTGGGCCACAGAACAACAGTGTTTGTTTTGTAACTGGAAATGGAGTTGTTTGTTGTAAAATGGCCTGGAAACGACCCCCAAAAAATTTCCTTTTTGATCTAGGGGTAGGGCCTGGAGATGGAATGAAGTTTCTTACATTGTAGTCATAAATTTTATAGATCCTGAAGTCGGATGTTAAATCATGGGTCAGCAAGAGTAAAAAGGTACTCACATAGGAGTTATCAATTATAGAGAAAGAACTTGCTGGTCTGATGGATTCCACAGTTCCTGGTTTTTTCTCTGAACAAATAAACAAGACACTCTTGAATCTATCGATCCGGAAGAACAAAATTTTGAAATTCCAGGAAGGTGAATGGAGACTGAAAAGCAGGATGGCTTGGGTTCAGGCTGGCGATAGGAACACCTGTTTCTTCCATAAGGTTGCATATAAATGGAAAAGCACTTAAACGATCTGGTACATTTGAGATGCGTAGAACAAACTACTAATGTTTTTAAAAGACATCCAATAGGAGGCTGTTCTTTTCTTCAGTAAGCAATATCTGACACCAGATGTATCAGACATTGAAGATCAATTGGACTTGGTTAATTTATTCCCCTGTATGGTCAATGATGAAGACATTGAGCGCATGGATAGACCCATCACTTCAGAAGAACTGCAAGGAGTATTGAAAGAACTTGCAAAGGACAAAAGCCCGGGTCTAGACAGATGGCCAGTGGAATTATTCTCATTCTTCTTTGATACAATGGGATTATATCTCATTAAGATGCTGGAAGAGTCTGGTCTTCAGGGCAATATCAGGTGCTATCAATGCTACCTTTCTCACTCTTATTCCAAAAAAGTCTAATCCATCATGTTTTTTTTATTACAGACCAATCTCACTTTGTAATGCGGTATATAAAATGAGCTCTAAACTAATTGCTAACCGAGTTTAGTAGATTATGTCTGATCATATCACTTTGGAACAATTCAGTTTCCTTGTAGACAAAAGGATCTAGGATGCTGTTGGGATCACACAAGAATGTATTCATTCTATAAAGTCCCGTAAATTGAAAGCCTGCTTGTTGAAGATCAACCTTATCAAAGCATATGACAGGTTTGATTGGGACTTTCTCAGGCTAATTCTACATAGAATTGGATTCCCCCGCAGACACATCAATTGGATTATGGCTTGTGTATCGATGACGACCTTAGCTATGCTGATCAATGCTTCAGAATTTTTTCAGATCACCAGAGGACTGCGACAAGGTTGTGTGCTTTCACCATTACTTTTTATCTTGGTTATGGATGGACTTAGAGGAGGATTAAGAGACGCCAGGGAGGCTGGAAGGATTACACGCTGCAGGGTAACATCCAATGTACAACTGTGTCATGTAATGTTCGTTGATGATGTGCTATGTCTTGGCGAGACTAAGATCTTAGAATGACAAAATTTTCACCAAATTATTACCAAATTTGGGAATGCATCTGGGTTTATCCTAAATAAAGATAAATCAGAACTTATCTCAAGCAGAATAGAGGAGGAGGTGACTAAGCCGATAGCATAACTATTTGGCATTAGAGTTAGAACTCTTGATGGTGGTTTCAAATATTTGGGCTTTCATTTGAAGCGTACCAAATATGAGAAGTGGGACTGGCACTGGCTCATTGAGAAATTTTAAAAGAAGTTGACTATGTGGGAAAATAAATGGCTTACATTAGGTGGTAGGATGATTATGGTCAAGGCTGTTTTACAAGGCATCTCAATATATTGGATGCACTTGTTTCATTTACCAATATCGGTCATCCACATAATTAATTCAATTATTGTAGATATTCTTTGGGCTGGTACTGGAAACAGAAAGAAGTTTCATCTGGCTAAACTTGATTTTATCTGCAAGCCTATTGAACAAGGGGGCTGGGGCATAAAAGACTAAGAAATTCAATCTTGCTCTGCTTACCAAGAACCTGCGGAGGGCTTTTATGTGTCCTGGTATTTGGCATGACATCATAAGTAAAAAATACATTAATCATTATAATTTGGAAGATTGGGTCTCAGCTGGGGCGTCGGTAAAGAACAATGCCTCATTCATATGGCACAACTTGATGAAATCAAAGCCTTGGATGTGTGGCAATCTTAGTTGGGTGGTCAAAGTGTGTGGGCTCTTCACATTAGCAGGCATCGGCTACCCACAGAGCATAGTCTTTCCCTCTACTAAATCGCTGAATGCAGACAAGTTGGCTCTCCCTCCTATGCATGTCGTCGAATGGGAAAGCTACCGAAATAAAATATGCCACGCTGGGATTGCTTTGTCTAAGAAGGCAGACAGGCTTACATGGGGTGTTCACTCCCATGGTGGTAACATCACTGCCAAAAAGGTACACACATATATCACCAAACAGTATCAGCTCAATCATAGCACAGATTGGCTGGCCCGTATGTGAAGATGGGAGGTTCCAACGAAATTGAAATGCTTCACCTGGTTAGTGTTACAAAATCGAGTCCTCACATGGGAAAATGTTGCCAAGAGTGGATTTCAGGGCTGGAGTTTCTGTCCTATGTGTAGACCAGCATATGAAGAGGTTGTTCACCTTTTCTTGAGATGCCCTTTTGTTATCTCCATTTGGGAGGAGGTCTCCAATTCTCTTAAGTTCTTTTTGCAAGTGGGTAGGTCTTCTATTGCATCTTGCCTCCTCAACTGGTTGAATTGCCACCCAGAATTCAGAACAATACCACTATATATATTTTGGGGCATCTGGTGCTGTAGGAATGACTGCATTTTCGAGAATAAAGCACCAGATTCGAGATCCACCTCCCTGAAAATTGTGGGCTACTTTATGGAAATAGGTCCAGGGAGACCGATTTGTCACAAGCGCTGATGGACTTTCAAGAACCTTGACAATTTTTCCCTTGTTGGTTTTTTTGACGGAGCCTCTGCGAATGGAGAGTGTGGGTGTGGAGCTATTATCATCTTCCATCCATCCCTGGTCTTCCATTTCTTCTGGTCAGGGGGATGTGGCACCAATGTTAGAGCAGAGGTGATCGCACTATGGGGGGTGATATGATATGTTGTACAACTTGGCTTGCTGTTGAGGAGATATTGATTGCTGGGGACTCGAAGACTATTATTGATTGGGCCAAGGGCCAATCTACACGGGATGCGCTATAATTTTTACACTGGTGGGAGAAAATTAAATCCATGATGGTAACTTTCAATTCTATCTCCTTCTGCCACATTTTCCATGAGCAGAATGCTATGTCAGACTTACTCTCCAAGCAAGGGGCTTCTGCCATTCCTGGGCAGATCCGGTTTGATTTCCTCGTCCATGGATCTATCTCCAGTTTAGGGGCTTTTTTCTTCTAGCGATGGATCTGTTTTGTTTCTTTTTGGCATATGCCCTGTTCGGACCTGCTGTTCATCTTTCTGATCTTTTGTTGTTGCAAGGTGTCATTTTGCTTTTTGTATGGTTTTCTCTCTTTATTGGCCACGTTTTGATCTGGTTCTTGCTTCATTAGAGGAAGGTTTGGCCCTTGACTCAGGTCATTTCCCTTTGCGATTCCATAGACCTTCTCTCTTTCTCAGTCTTTGAAGAAAATTGGGGCTAATAGATGTATACAGAAACTGGCATATTGATATTGATCGCTGGGGACTCGAAGACTATTATTGAATCGCTGGGGACTCGAAGACTATTATTGATTGGGCCAAGGGCCAATCCACATTGGATGTGCAATAAATTTTACACTGGTGGGAGAAAATTAAATCCATGATGGTAACTTTCAATTCTCTCTCCTTCTACCACATTTTCCGTGAGCAGAATGCTATGTCAGACTTACTCTCCAAGCGAGGGGCTTCTGTCATTCCTGGCAGATCCAGTTCGATTTCCTCGTTAATGGATCTATCTCCAGTTTGGGGGCTTTTTTCTTCCAGCGATGGATCTGTTTTGTTTCTTTTTGGCATATGCCCTGTTCGGACCTGCTGTTCATCTTTCTGATCTTTTGTTGTTGCAGGGTGTCATTTTGCTTTTTGTATGGTTTTCTCTCTTTATTGGCCACATTTTGATCTGGTTCTTGCTTCATTAGAGGAAGCTTTGGCCCTTGACTCAGGTCATTTCCCTTTGCGATTCCATAGACCTTCTCTCTTTCTCAGTCTTTGAAGAAAATTGGGACTAATATATGTATACAGAAACTGGCATATTGATATTGATCGCTGGGGACTCGAAGACTATTATTGATTGGGCCGAGGGCCAATCGATATTGGATGTGCTTTAATTTTTATGCTGGTGGGAGAGAATTAAATCCATGATGGTAACTTTCAATTTTATCTCCTTCTGCCACATTTTCCGTGAGCAGAATGCTATGTCAGACTTACTCTCCAAGCGAGGGGCTTCTCTCATTCCTGGGCAGATCTGGTTCGATTTCCTCATCAATGGATCTATCTCCAGTTTGGGGGCTCTTTTCTTCTAGTGATGGATCTGTTTTGTTTCTTTTTGGCATATGCCCTGTTTGGACTTGCTGTTCATCTTTCTGATCTTTTGTTGTTGCAGGGTGTCATTTTGCTTTTTGTATGGTTTTCTCTCTTTATTGGCCACATTTTGATCTGGTTCTTGCTTCATTAGAGGAAGCTTTGGCCCTTGGCTCAGGTCATTTCCCTTTGCGATTCCATAGCCCTCTCTTTCTCAGTCTTTGAAGAAAATTGGGGCTAATAGATGTATACAGAAGCATATGTAACTTTCTTTTGTTTTAATAAATGGAAGAAGAATTTCTTTTCGAAAAAAAAGATCCTACATTATGAAGCCAGGTTTTAAAACATGCTCTATTTTCTATTCTATATGCACAATTCTGCTAATTGTTAATTTGTATCTGTACACATTCTCAAAGCTTTTACCGTTAATTACTTGGTTTGAAAAGAAGAGCATGATAATTTGAACTCCTACTGAACTTATAAAATCAGCTATTTTAGTGAAAGTTGTGCTTACTGTGTTGTCAAAATCTGGATGCTGACCTTTCATGGTGAAAAATTTAGCCTAGATGTTTATGACAGTTACGACAGATTTATTGGAAAAATAATTTCAGTATAATGATTTAATCTAGAAGCAATTTGCTGACAATTTATATGCATTCTACTGCTACAGGTTTTCAGAGATCACTATCCATCACACAAGCCGTCACTTTCGTTGGAATGCAATTGGGATGGAGTCAAGTTTTGTCTTCTTGAGAAGCATGTTGAAAGGAAGAGAAGTATTCCAGGTGCAGGCCAAATAACATTACCAGAGCATTATGAGGGAATTTATATTCAGAATCCTCTCAAATCTTCTACTATATAGCACTGTAGCAAAGTAGTGTGCACACATGTTTACACTAACAGTGGTGGAGAGAAAATAAAAGACATATTTTATTGATAACACTGCAACTATACATCACTCATACAGAATGAATCACCAGAGGTGACATATTAATTGCACCCCTAGCTGGTTAACCCTAACATTCATCATTACATTGCTAACAAGACAATAACACAGAAAGTGATGATCACTATTGGTGATTTATATCATAGATCTTATAGAGTGCTACCACTCTACATATTTTAATTTATGAAGGACCCTTCTTGGGCATGTTATACATTTTTATGAGTCATTAAAAGAATAAAAAGGCCCTCCAAGACCAAGCTAAAGTGTCTCCTTCAAGTTGACTTCAAGATGGAGTAATAGATCTACACCAAAAGACATGTCGGCTCACCCACAGTTTAGGTTGGCTTCTTTGATGGGCAAACTACTATAAATAGGGCAGCTCGGCCTCATTTCAGAGACAAAATTTCGGTCAAGAAGAAGTCTGCAATAAAAGGTGCAAAAAGGAGCCTCATAACCAATGAAGAGGAGGACAGGAAGAGCGAAGTCTTTAGCATTGTTTTTTGGTCTGTTTTGGGCTGACTCACTCCACGCGTGCGAAGTATATACACTATCTGTTGCAGAAGAAGCTGAAGTGTTGCAGTCCCATTTGTAGGTCAAGGAAAAGACCAAGGAGTATCTCAAGCTGATTTGTCAAGGAGGTAGCCTCCACCAAGAGCAAGGATAATCAAGGGTCGAAGTTGGTCAACCTCATGTTCTAAGGGTTTTTGAATTAGGGCCGAAGAGGTTGCAGGTCTGAAGTAGAGAAAAAGGAAGCCGAATTCTGGAGGGTAGCCGAGAAGGAGGAAGAAGCAGAGGTTGGACTATTGTTAACTCGAGCAAGAAGGATCTCATCAAGGACACTGTGTCTTGGTCTTGGAGTGGAAAATAGGTCAAGGGTCTTGGTCTTGGTATTCGTCAATTGAAGTCTCTATAAGAAGAAGAATTCGTTTGGGTTTTCCTCTTAAGTGGGAGAGGTTTTGGCCCTGGCTAATCGCTTACATTTTGTGTCTCTTGTCTCTTTATTGTTAATGCATGGGTAGTTTGTTTGACGAAGAAGAACACAATAATAATCTAAGTAAAGAGAAGATTCTAATCTAAATAAGTAAACAACATTCACAAGCAGTTACCATTAATAGAGAAATCACCTAATCTTGATGCCCTAGATTTCTCAACATGGTATTAGAGCTAAGGTAACAAAGTCAAGGAAGGGCATCTTATCAAGGGACACTCAAGAATCAAATCTCGAGGAAGACATCGAAGAAAATTGAAGGATATCAAAGTGAAGTCAAGGTCTACAAAGAAGTATCAAAACCCTAGATCGAAGAAGAAGTCTACACCAAGAAGTCTTGAGATCCTCGAAAGACCACAAAAACCCTACTCAAGTTGAAGGAACTTATAAATCAAATTTCTTGTAGACTATTCATCCTAGAGAAACAAGATCAAGGACATTGTCATCATCTTCAAAAGTTCCAAGGTAATTTCCTCTCATTGAAGCAAGGACCTTACCATTGAAGAAGATCATGCAAGAAGCATCAAGACATCATCAAGAAGTCATCATTATCAACAAGGACATCACTATCAAAGGATCTAAAGTGATCTCCTTCTTTTTGGAGTCAAGGATCACTCTTGAAGAGATCTATATTTATCAAGGAGAAGTTATCTATCATCTATATTATCATCAAATTCAAGGAGGTAGCAAGTGGAAGAAGCATCTTCACAAGTAAGTCTGAATCTATCAAAATGTCTTTTTGCAAGGAAAGCAACAAATTGGTTGGGGCTTCAAACTATCTTGCATGGAAGAAGAGGTCAGATTTGAATCTCAATGAAATTGAGGTTATGGATCATGTCAAAGGATCTATCACCGAACCAACGAAAGAAGATGTTCAAGCACTTGCAAAGTTTATGAAAGGGGAAGTGAGGGCTCAAAGGATTTTCATAGAATCCATCAAGGATCCCCTCATTTCATATGTATCTAAACTCAACACCTCTAAAGAAATATATGACAAATTTGTAGAGTTGTTTTTTGTAAGCACTGCAGGCGTAGTTATCTATCTAAGACAAGAACTCTACAAGCTAAGGATATCGAAAGAAGAAGGAATAGCCTCATAATTTATGACGATATCTGAAATAAGGGATCAACTTCAAGATCTGGGAGAAGTAATGTCTAACAAGGAGATGACCACTGTAGTACTAAATGCACTACTAGAGGAGTGGGGCCACTTTAGTTCAAGTATTTATGGGAAGAAAGAAACTACTCCATTCCAAGATCTATGGTCACTATGCAAGATTGAAGAAACCACGCTGAAGGCTAAAACTGATGTGGGATCAAGTGAGCAAAATCAAGCATATGCTGCTATGACAAAGAGAAGAGGAAAGTCTTGGAAATTTGGTCGTCAAAAAAGAAGAAGAACTTGCCTAAGGTTCAATGCTATGGATGTCAAGAATATGGGCATTACAAAAGAGATTGTTTTAATTTCAAGAAGGACAATGACAAAGGAGGTAGAGAAGAAGCCCATATCACCGAAGAAGTGGAGGGAGCTGAAAAGAAGAAGTCCAAGAAAGAGGAAGTAAGAGATCTCTACTATGATTGAGATAGTCTTCTTCACTTAGTTATTTTCAAGTTCCTATTTTCAAGTTCTCAGTTATAAGATATGGCTATCATGAATCACTAAGGAAAATGATAGGATGCATCATGGCATCATTGAAGCATTAAAAGAAAGAGCTCATGATCATAAGAGAAAAATAGCTGAAATAGAAGTCTATGGTAGTCAACTATGGAAATATATAGCTCTTGGTAACCTCATTAGAAGCATAAGTGACACTTATGGGAAAAAGAAGAAAAGGTCATTTAACACAAGGCTCATCATGCATCAGTCAAAGGGGAACATTTGCTGGATGAGGATGCTCAAGATCCTCTATTGCAATATTGATCGGAAGGTTCACCAATCAAAAAGAAGCAAGGGTTTCATCAAGAATTCCATCTTGTGGGAATTCATGGGATGAGGGTATGATGATAAAAGAGGTAAAGTAGATCAAGGGATTGAAGTTCTTTCAATTCAGGGAGCTGTTGATGGAAGTCTGGATGACATAAAGGAAAATGTGGTATGTATGCTTGTATTCAATATTGTAGAGTCATGTCATATGGTTGCAAGTATCATGGATAAATGTTCTATCTCGAGAGCATGATCAAAAGAAAGGATCTCCTTTCTGAAAAGATACAACAAGGCATGGGTCACACATTGTCTAGATGAAATCAACATAATATGTCCTCATATGATACATGAGGTGGTTGACAAAATTGGAGGAACTATGATTGGAAGTTCCTAGAAGGAAATGTGTGAAGAAAGAAAGGAAGAGATCATGAAATACACAACCATGGAAAAGGCAATCAACATCCGAGGACTGAGAAATTTGACTAGGATATCTCCATGAAAGATATGAAAGATTTTGATGTAATCTGCAAAAGAAAGAGACCCTTGACAGTATATATCTTTTGGAGATGTGTCAATGTGTATGCATGATGCTGATGCGAACTAAAAGATGTCATGATGAAGGACCATCACAAAGGTAATTTTGATTTAATGTTCATTCCTTTATTTTTAAATGATATCTAGATGGGCTTATGTGGGGCTACCAAGTGAAGATCTTTGGATATCTTCCACCACTGATGTCCATGTAGTAGGATGAAAGATCCTTAAGGAAACTTGGCATGAAGAAGGCAACATGGCATGGAAAGCCAGATATGAACAGATGGATCACTTTCCGATGAAATGAATAAAGACATGACTAACTCATGATGAAAGCGATGGACGGTCTATGCCCTACAAAGAAGTCCCGTAAAATGTAGACTCCTTGACAAAGAAGAAAAATTCATGACATCAAGGGAAGGAGTTCTACAAGCAACTGGTTGTTCCATGATCTCCACCTAGAGAGCTGCTGGAATCATGTCCCTATTTAAGAGGGAGCTTGGGTACATTCCTTTATGGAATGGGTTGGTCATCCCCGATTAAGAGGGAGTGACAGTTGTGGTTCTCTATCTCGTGTGTTATGTACTAGACCAAGACTAATAGTCGTAAGTCTGAGTGAAGGCCATGAGGAGAGAGATAAACACATCATTCTTGTCTTCACTTGGGAAGACAGAGTGGAGGATTGGGTAAACATCTGGCATCCGATACTCTTTGAGGATGAGTTAGGGCATCCAAGATAAGAGTAGTCGTAGAGGATTGATATTCTTTGAGGATTGGGAATCCCAGACAAGAATAGTCCTGGTGAAACATACTCTGAGAGAACCGGGTGGAGTATGTTCTGAAAGAGACAATGATGAGGGTGTCTATACATCATTGGTATTGCCAGCATTGTGCTCTGATCTTGTGGAAAGATAGAGCAATTAGTCAAGGCCTTGCTATGTGACAATGTTGGTTGATATGACGCTAAACAGATGGGTTACCATTCCGACTTTTCTTATGAGAATTCTTTAGATTGAGAATGTCCAAGTACCTTGTATGGATTATGAATACCTCCCTAGTTAAGAGGGAGTGTTGAAAAGTGTAACTAGGTTTGGTCTTCATAATGACATGTGTAATTATGATTTCATGTAATTGATGTAAAGAAGAAAATATAATTATTTTTGTAATGTTTGTCTCATGGGTTTCATGAGCAAGGAATTTTATTTTTAGTTAAGGCTCCCATTGTGAGCCTTTAGGGTTAGTCATCAAGTCATAAAGTTCATTAAGTCAATGTCAAAGTTTGAAGACCCTTCTTAGGCATGTTACATATGTATGTGAGTCATTGAAAGAGTCAAAAAGACCCTCCGAGACCAATCTCAAGCTCCTCCTTCAAGGCAGCCTAAAGATGTTTCTAGTAGGACATGTCAGCCTGGGCACCTATTCAAGTCAGCTTATTTTGGATGGGCAGACCACTATAAGTAGGGCAACCTGGCCTCATTTGAGGTACAAAATTTTTGTCAAGGTTTGAAGTAAGAAAGAAGTGTGAAAAGCTCAAGAAGGAAGTCTCATCTCCAAGTGAAGAAGAAATGAAGATATACAAACTATTTTGGATCTGTTTTAGGGTTGAGGTCCATCACATGTGCAAGGAGAAGT
Source organism: Pinus taeda (assembly GCA_000404065.3). Lineage (NCBI taxonomy): Eukaryota > Viridiplantae > Streptophyta > Pinopsida > Pinales > Pinaceae > Pinus > Pinus taeda. The sequence goes on from APFE030922155.1 coordinate 185,096, forward strand.
ATCATCTGCTGCAAGGAAAGCTGAGGTTATCTTAGTCATCAAAGGATGTCGAATTAAGGAAGAAGTCTAGTCAAGAATGCAAGCCGAGTTGAAGGAGAAGAACTCTCCATCCTAAACAAAGGGATCAAGGGTTCAATCTTGGTGGTGACACTTCCCACGTGCTGCAACTAGGGCTTCTGGAATAGGTCAAGAATTGTAGGAGGCTGAAATTTGAAGGGTAGCCGAAAAGGAGAGAGAAGTCAAGCAGTTTGACCAAGTGTTGACTTGGGCTAGAAGAAGAAGCAGTGAAGAAGGGTTTTGTGACTTGGTCTTGGAGAGGTTGTTGTGTCAAGGGTCTTGGTATTCGTTAATTGAAGTCTCTATAAGAAGAAGAATTTGTTTGGGTTTTCCTCTCAAGTGGGAGAGGTTTTGGCCCTAGCTGATCTCCTACATTTTGTGTCTTTTGTTCCTTTATTGTTTATGCATTGGTAGTTGTTTGACGAAGAAGAACACAATAATAATCTAAGTAAAGAGAAGATTCTAATCTAAAGAAGTAAACAACATTGACAAACAATTATCATTAATAAAGAAATCTCCTAATCTCGATGCCCTAGATTTCTGAACACTCACTGCTGGAGTCACAACTCCCTCTGCTGGTCAATGTTGGGATTGTCTCAAACTGCAATCTGTACAAGCTCTTATGGTTGAACTCAATCTACGTGGCCACTTTGGTGTCTGAGGGTTTTATGAAAGCCCCCCGCTGTCTGAAGGTCACCTCGTACCCCTTATCCTCCAATGTTGAAACCAAAGTGAGATTCTTCTTGAGCCCTGGAACATAAATGACATCTCTAAGAAACAAAGGGTTTCCCTATTCCCTCTCAATCTGACTATACTAGTGCCCTTGGCTCGGTAATTTCCTGTCATCTCCCATCTCAATATGGAATTACATGCCCTTCTTTGTCAGTTTCTAAAGTAGTTCTTGTTCCTTGTTATATGGCAAAAGACACCACTATTTATAAACCATAAATTGGTATCCACGAGCTTTCCATGCAAGCAATAAGTGAACTCATTCTCAAAATGAGAAGAGAACTCATCTATCTCTATAGAGGTTGCTACTTGGTCCTTCTTAGATCCTTTTTTCTGGTTAGGGCACTTAGTGTTGATTTTTTGGGTAGTATCGGATGTGCTCTAGCTCCGAAATTTTGTGGAGGGGCTAGTATACATGAGATCACCAAGACCCAGAAATCGTTTGGTGAAATTCAACCTGGATTGTATTTTATTAAAATAATTAATGTTTTTGATGGGATTCCTAAGTCTGAACTTAAGAAAATTAAAATATTAATGGGTATTAATGAAAATATGGGTGAGAAGCTTCTAAGAGACGAGGATCAAGTCTAATTTAATCTTAGCTGTTGATTAGAGATTAGATCACGACTATTTATTTCTCAGCAGGAAAAGTATAAATGGAGGCTTGGGGTCAATTGGAGAAGACACACAGAGAGATTGAGGAAATCGATTTTCTGAGGTGCGAAGGTCTCAAGAGGGAAATCTATTGGGGAGCTCTTGCAGTTGAGGGGCAATGATAGTTCAGGAATACAAACAGAGAGGCGGATAGAAACTTGTGGAGGTAGCGCAGTAGCTAGGAGAGCTGACACTGGGCCAGTCTGGGCCCATGCAGCCTTGACGCAGAGCCAGGAGGGCCAGTGCAGAGGAAGAATTGCCTCCCACGCAAAAAGTCGAGGAGTTGCCCGAACAGTGGGGAAAGCTGACATGGTGGGCATAAGTGTTGATGCAGAGCTGACACAGAGCCTCATAGAGTTCCACGCGGGCCAACGCAGTTACTGTGAAGGGGCAGCGAAGTTGTAGTTAGGGCCAGCCAGTTCTGCTGCCGGATTAGCCAGATTCTGTCGGGTTAAGTGGGGTAAAACTCACTCAGGTTCTCCGCCATTGTATTTCTCTGTCACTGGTTCGCCCGGAGGGCAACCATCATTTGTATTCAGAACTTCTGCTTAATAATAGAAAACCCTCAGAGCTGCTGCACCAGTTTTCCCGCATTGGGTTTTTCCAGGGATGTTTAGTCTAAAAATAAGTGTGTCCTTTGCATGGTTGTCTCATTTATTATTTTAGTACTTGATTTGTATAGTGGTGTAGGCTGTGTGTATTTACATTGATATTTTCTGAATATTTATGAAAATAACTTGTTAAATGAAGAATACAAGTAGGTAATGTAAATCAGTTTACTGCATTAGGATTTTTGGTTTATTAGATTCAGAAATTTTCACACTTAGTAGCATTGTTCCCAAATTGGTGGCGCAAAAAATACTTGATCTTGCTGAGATCTTTCTTCTTTTACTCTTGGAGTTGTTCTTCTTGCCCTTTGACTTGCCCCCTTTGCTTGCTAGGGAAAAATTTTCTTCCTCTTCGGTCTTGGTGTGAGACCCTGACTATGTCTGCGAAGTTCTTCTTAGACACAATCACTCCATAGTCCCTCCCAGTCTGGAAGCTTCTCCTTGGCACATATTCCATCCGCAAAATTTTCCTAAGCCTTGGTGAAACCCATTAGCGAAAAACTCACCAGGCCTCTATCTAGAATTTTCTCACCCACACCAACCAACTCATCTCTCACTTGTGTAAACTTGGTGAGGCAAGACACAACATAATCTGACTTGGTCATTGTGATGGTTCTCAGTTTATCCTTCAATACCAGCTTTTTGGCCTTGCTCGAGCCTTGATAGAGGCCAATAATGGTTGTCCACATAGATTTGGTTAACTGCTTCTTGATCAAGTGAGGGATGATGTGGTCTTTGAATCCTTCCAAGATGATTCTCCTTGTCTATCATCTCTTTTGTTATGCTAAGCCAAATGTTGAGGGTCATTGGGGGTGGCTAGAACATTATCCACAAAGTCCTGCACCCCTTGTTCCTCTATAACCACACCAATTCTCTCACACCATGAGCAGAAGTTGGACACATCGTCCAACCTATCCTCAAATCTGAGACCTTGAAATGCCATATTGCCAATTCGCACTGCCTAGAAACCCTGGCGGCCAAGTCGAATTGGTGAACTCTCTTCCTCTGAACATAGAACTTGCTCTTGAAGATAAAACATGTGCTTGGTCTTCAATCAGAGGCTATGCTCTAATACCATGTCAGTTTACCTTAAAACAAAACAATTGATTTATGATTTTCTAAGTATGCAACCAAAAATACAAATAACTGTTGTTTTGAAACTTAAATCACAAATACGATGAGTTTTCAAACTATAACATGCACAACATAAATAAATAAAACTAAAGACAAAAACACATTCAACACATAATATACCAGATATACCTAGGAAACCCCAACTACGGGGATATCCTGCAAACTGTTTGTATTTTCTATTAGCTTCAACAAAATAATAATCTTCAAAATTTTCACAACAAGGGAACACTTCCCCTTTTTACAACAAAATCCTCTTAGCAGTTGAACCACGCAAAACTGAATCAACCCCTACGCACTTGTGTCATTGTACGACCTGTAGTATGGCCTCTCTGTGCACTATACAAACTAGGCCGGTTGTTAGGGATGGTCTTTTCCAGAAGATTAGGCAACATTATATAGCCTTGAATTAGTTATAGGAGGGTGAAAATGTCGGGTGCAACAAAATTTTCCAAAGTCAAAAGCTATTCGACCATATGAAACCAAATGAACAAGTAAATGAAAGACTACATGAGTAGAATATGTCGTTGAAAGGCAGGGTCAAATAATGGCCATTGGATGTGGATCAATAGTGAGAAACAAAAAAGGTCGTAAAGCCTTCATCATCTTGTTGAATGAAAAATGGATGAGTACTAAGTGGCCAAATGTCAAATAGGTGAATTGCTGTCATGGTCTACAAATCCCCAAATTTGGTATGCACTCATCATTACAAATCTTCAAGTTAAATGCTATGCCGAGCCAAATTTCAATGTGTAGGTAGTGAACTATATGTAATGTGCAAACCGTGTAAAACAAACAAACAAACTGTATAATATATGCTACCCAAATATCCAACGCCTAGGGCACATCAACCACAAAGTTGCTTTGTTTTAATACCATGTGCATTGTGGACTATACATTGTTACCATATCATGGGTACATGCTATGTTGGGTATTTTCCATTAATAAACCATAATTGGTGGGGGTGATTACTACGCATTATGTTCATCATAACATTGCACAACTAGGCCCTTAAGGCGAATTTTCAATTTTGCTTAGAAACGAATGATTTCCAAGTATGCCCATGAAGCTCCAAAAATGTGTTCAAATGACAACCAAAAGCGTAAATCACTACAACCAAGGCTTGTGTCACACGTTACTCAGCATAGCCAACAGAACAAAACCATGGGCCTAATAAAGTAAATAATGCAAATGGAGGAATGCTCATATGATACCACTGTAAAATCATCAATTAAATAAAATCCAAGTGAGCATCTTATGAACCATCCACCAATCAATCATCCACCACTAAAGCCCCCCTGTTGAGAAATCTATAGGGAAATTATTATAGTGATTTCTCTTTTCTTGATAACTGCTTGTGATCTCTTTTTACTTTTTCTTACTTATTAGCTTCTTTACTTATTATTATGTTTGTATATCATCAAACAACTATCTAAACAAGAAGATCAAGAACAAGAACACAAAATGTAGGCTGCAAGCCAAGGCCAAAACCTCTCCACTTGAGAGGAAAACCTGCAAACCTCTTTTCTTCTTATAGATTCCTCAAATGAAGAATTCCAAGACCTCTAGATCAAGACCAAGTCCAACCCTTCTAAATGATGTGCTTTCTTTGTTCAAGTCAAACCCAGTCAAATCTCTTCCAGCAACACAGCGTCGACCCCCAGCTTCAAAATTTCGGGCTCTATTGAAGATCCGAAATTTTTGGCCCTCCCATCAGCAACTCTTGCCACATGTGTGAGCTTATTCTGGCCTCCCAAGACTTCTTCAGACCTTCGCTTGGCTTTCTCCTTCCTTTGGTGCTTGAGGATGGCCTAATGTGAACTTCACTGACCTTCTTTCTCTTCCATCTTCAAGATCGAACCTGTATAAAAAAAACCCTAGTCTAGCAACAAAAACCCTAGCCTTCCATTTTATGTGTGAGAGAGAAATAGCCCAAAACAAGTCTTCTTTGTCCTCTTCCTTCTTCGTTGCCTTTCTTACTCTTCTTCTTCACTTGGATGAGTGATTGACTGAATGTCTTCCAAGGAGGTCGAATTCCCTCCTTTATATAGGCTTCTACAGGTGGATGTGGCTCCTCAAAATAAACCGACTTCCCAACTGCCAAGCTGACTTGGTCTTGAAGGGTATTTTGAAACTTTTAATGAGAAAAATATTTTTTCTTTACAAGTTACAATGTGCCCGGTGGGGTCTTCAATTTATGACAATGACTCTTTTGACTTCTTGACCTACGACAAACCCTAGAAGCACTCAATGGGTGCTTGACCTCTAAAATAAAAGTCCTTAAGCATGAAACCCATGCTCCAAAAATAATAATAATAATTTTCTTTAATTTTACAATATACAAGAATCAAAAGTACATTTCATATTTATGAAGACCGAACCTAGTTACACATTTTTCAACACCTCCATGACCAATATTTTTGTTAGAATATCCTTATGACTCACGAGTCCAAGTCTTAGGGATGGGATCCCCTTGTTTTATCAAGACACTAGAATTTTGAATGTGAGCTTGTGAAACACAATTAGGTAAAAATGGATGATAAATCATTTTAAAACATATTGAACAAAGAAAAGTTACAGAAATTTCTGGTTCTGATCCTGTTGGCCAGAAATGAAGTTAACAAATTACACATTATATGTGGCTGTGTTGTAATTGTTATGACCTGTGTGGTTGGGTAAAGCATATTGTTAATAGCCTAACTATGCCTCTTCATCACATTCAAGCCCTCTTATTCATTGATCTTAACTCCATAACTCAATTGAATAGGCACTGGTCTTGGTAAATTCCAGCATCCATCTTATTCTAAAGAAAACAGTAAAAACAATCTTTTCGAGGGTTTCTTCCCTTGTGCTGGAAAAGAACTAGTTTAACATGTGTGGAAGAGTTGCCAAGGTGTCAGTGGGAAACCTTCTTAAGTGCCCCTAGGTTACACTTTGTAACATTTGAAATTCAGGTTTGGGAGGTAACACATTCATTGGGTGGTATACATAAATTTCAAGGTTTCTGCATAATATATCACTATTAATTAGTTGCTTTGTTTTGGAGGCTTTTTCAATTGAGCATTAATGCATAATTGGCATTATTCATGCCTGATTGATACGTATTGTTCTATTACCTCCACTACAAACAATGCTTTTCACTGGACTGATCATCCTATTTTTCTTCATGACAAAGTCAAACTTCAGTGCTGAAAAGTCAGAATCTATGTGCAGATTGGAGTTTGATGACCAACTGCGTAGCAGTATATAACATTGCATTTGACATGCCATTGTTTGTTTTCTGCGACATCACATGCTTTCCATTATGTGTTCTTCTGGTGGGATATTTTACCTTTCACTAGTATTTATTATGTCAATATTTGCTACACAATTATATTTCTTCTGTGAATATATAATGTTTCATGTACAAGGTACATAACTAGAAAAGATGCATTGTCAAATGATTAATTGAAGAAGGATAATCTCAAACGATATGACATCATATACCAAATGCCTTTATCTACCCTCCAGGGCATTTGGACCCCTAGAGATTTAGAATTTTAGACCATGGACTTAAATGTGAAAATATGTTGTTTCCTGGTATCAGTTTCAGATGATTCATGGACTGCAGCTTCAAGGGATTGAATTTTCTAGTGCTGTTCTTATGCTGTATGCTGCAAGTTGTGTTTCTATAATTCCTGTTTTCTTGTGACCATTTTGTATGACTTTATTTGTCATTCAATAATTAGAAGGAACGAAGGAGAGTATTTGGTAAATTGGGAAAAGCCAGTTGAGCTCTTCTCAAATTTCAGAGGATCTCATAATTTTTATGTCTTCTTTCAGAAATGGCAATGGATGCTGCTGAGCTGGAACGGGACAGCTATTCTATTGGCAAGGAAAAGAGAGGGCCCTCAACTAGTGCAGCTGCAAAGAACGAAAGGGATGCAACTGATCATATAGCTACTCATATTAGAAAACAAGATACTAATGTAAATAAGAATACTGGCCGTAGTGGACATATTTTGTTAAAGGGAGATTCTTCAAAGGATGGGTTTGATGGAAATGATAGTTTGCATGGTACCAAACTTTCAAATCCTACCTTATTAAACAGTTCTCGGCCTTTAGAGTTAAACATGGCAAGAAAGAGGAAAGTGGATTTCATTTCAGTTAATTCACCGGACGAGACAAATGCAAAGTCAAAAAAGGCACATATTAAGTTAGATGTATATGAGGATGATCATTCGGCAACATCTCCAAGTGGTGCAAAAAAAGCCTCAGATCCCTTTTTCAATCTACTTTTTGTTGAAAACAGAAATGGTTCTGTTTTTTGATTTCATTCTTACTATTCATGATGTAGTAAAGAACGAGTTATTCTGGTCTGTCAACTTTTGTAAAGTCCTGGTCGCTCGAAATTTTTTCATCAATAAATTTCCTGAAGTTTTGAGGCTAGAAGCTGCATTTAGATTTCAAGATTCTCTCCATGTTCGATTTTAGGCATCATTCAATACACTTTGTTTACATCATCTCTATAATAAAAGGATGCTTTCAGTAGTTATATCAATTACAAAGCTCAACGCTTTGATCACTTTCATTCCATACCATTTAAGTTTCCTAGTTTCTTGGTAACTTTTGGAATATTTTCTTTTAAGTTATTTTCAATCTTTATCAGGGAAATTAATTATCGCACGATGGCGAAATGTAAATTTCCAATGCAGCAATGACTGATAAATATTTACAGAATGTGTTAATCAGGGTGTTGTACCTGGACATTTTGGTATCTTTACTGGTTTATCAATTTTTTTAGCAGACTTGATATACCTCTATTGGTGAAATAATAATTATATCATAAATTAACACATGAGAATATTTAAAACCCTATTCTAAATAGATATTTTTCTGATTTCTCTTAGTAGAATTCCAAGAAACTAGTTTTTTGGATTCCTGGAGTAAAAATTCTATAATTGATTGTTTTCATTTGGAATAAAAATAAAGACGTATATAAAATTGAATGATATTTCACATCAATGAAGGTGTTGGCTTTTCTAGACCTACGGTGACTCTTCATGTGCAATATTACCTTTACAACTATACCTTTTAATAATTATGTCTCATCCCATTTAGACCCCATGATTAATTGTAATTATTGTGTAGCATTACTATGTTCCAGCATGAATATTTCATTAACATGCTAAGTTGAATCATATAAATAAAAAACAATGTTTATGTATCTTATTTTAATTAATGAAAAATATCAAGCAGCTGACTAAGCCACTAACACCTACAGGGACCATGATGCCGTGTGTGGGGACTAGTAAGGGGACTTTGGACTTCACCTTGTAAATAATTCCAAGTGACCCTCTCCAAAAACAATTTTACTAATATTTGAATTGAAAATATCTCACTCGTTTTTTCCTCGTGCCCAAATCATTAAATGAGAAAACTTGGTTGGTTGAAGTGTCTCCTCCCAACAATTATCTTGTATGGCATGGTAGTTGAGAAAGCCCTGTCAGCAGCAAAAGCGAGGCATGGGCTGAGTACAACCAGCTCAGGAGATTGTGAATGACTTGGGATAGCATTGGGAAGAGAGCAAATCACAATTTTGGTGTATGAGAATAAATGGATAAGGGACAGACTTTCGCATGCAGAGGGGGAGAGAATAGAGGAAGGAGAGGTAAGATAAGCCATTGCTTAGTAGAAACAATGAGGAAATCCAGTGATTCGAGTTAAGAATTTGTGGGAAACTTCCTGAAAATGCTGGAGCATGGGACTGCAAATGGGGGCGCCTGGCTGGGTGTGCATGAAAACATCGGAAAGAGGAGCTGCTCAAAGGAGTGCATGGAAGTGAAGAGAGCTTGTTCTTGTGTGGCGTAGAGCCAGCAGAGAGGCACCAAAAACGCACGGGATGCTCAGAGCCAACGAGGAGATGCCCTGTGAATTTATCCCTTGAAGAGGTTGCCAACTTGTTTTTACAATAGTTGAGAGTTTTCTCCAAATTCACCTTTGTGGTACATGGTATGACTACAACGCAATTGAGCCTACGGTTGGGCAGCTTCAATTTCAAATAAGTGTTCCTACCATGCCTATAAAATTATTTACAGTGTGGCTTGTGGTGTTTTATAAGTCCTATTTGCATTTGACTGTAAGAATTATATTTGCGTTAATTGTAAGATGTACATGGTTGTAATAAAGAGTATGGATTGGAAATTCTGCATGCGTAGTTGTATTGGCATTTGTGCTTGTTGCGTTAGAAATTACGTGTTTTCTTGTGTCTGCTTTTTAATGGATTATATTTTTAGACTGAGTTTTTAGCATGTCTTTGATATATTCTATTTTCCAGATATCTGGAGGATACTGATTAGCTGAGAGGTAATCAAGGAATTAACAATTCTCTGTATTAGTCACTTGTTTGCATACTTGACATTATATCTTCAAAATGGTAGAAATGGTCTCTTGGTCTCATTGTTGAATTGTCCTTGCTTTCTAACAAGCGAAATTTGTTATCTGCTTTGGAATGAATTCCTTTGTAAGGGACAGTTACCCTTAGAAACCCTATTAGAGCACGTAGATAGTGTAAGCCATAATTGGGATAGACAAAAGGTTATGCGAGTGATAAGAATTAATGTACATATTACAACATTGAAATGGATTGAGTTAATTTCACCGATAAAGGGTTGCTAGTTACTAATTATAAATTTGTCTCTAAAACTAACATTGATTATTTCCAATGGTGCAATGTTAGAAGACTGACCCCTTTTCCCCACAACCCCCTCTAGAAGAAATGAATTGTTGCGAATGATTGCGTGATTAAGTGGCACGGGAAATTCTTCTTGTCATCATAAGTTTTATGCTTATGACCCTTGCTTATGCATTATATATGTCTTTGTGAGGTTGTTGTCAAGCTTTACTAATTTAAATGAGTATGGTTGATGGTGTTTACACACAACATGCCTTCTCTGTAAAAATTATTAACGAGTGTTATGTCATAAGAGACTTGTGAATCTTTTGAGTTGGAGGGCTAACTTGCAACATTAATTAACATGAGTTATAAATAAAATATCATGTTTAAGCTTAGGTGTTTAGGGTTTTGGGACTTGTTATCACAAAATCTAGTAGGTCTAGAGCAAAGTTTTACAAAGCAACCTAGGTCTTGTGGCAACAAGAGACCAACCACCAATGTTGCCTTAATGGCTTTTCTACAATTGTTTAGTGGTGTTTTTTTTTGCCACAAGGGAGGTTTCCCTACAAAGGACCACCAGCGAAATATTCAACTGAGGGCTCAATGGTGGTGCAAGGTATAATGATTGAAGAAAAAGGTATCAACAAAGCCTTGAAAGGCTAAGATAAGAGTTGCTTAAAATTCAAGTACACTTCCCTAAAACCTTTATACTTTAGAAGATTGCTATAAGTTAGGGTTTGTATAATATGCAAACTCAGGGCACATGATGGCTTATAACAGCGCTAGAAAATAGTCTATAAGTGATACAAATGTTAGGGCTAGGGCTAATTATACGAATGTTTTAAATGGATGAAAATGCATATGACAACAATGAATATCAAGATGTCATCCCTAATTTTAGGGTTAAAGTATGCAATTAATGCTAGATTTGCCTTTTGTTATTTATTAAATGCAATCCCTATTAAATATTGTAGCTCATGCATGTGTTCGAGCTTTGAGAGGTGTCATTGACGCTAGGAACAAAGAGAAATGAATTATCTCCAAGCCTATGCAATCTTTCCTAAGTTTCATCAAGGGAAAATGTCTTAATTAAGTTCATTAATGATTTTAAAATATTTCCTAAGTTAAAACTTAGGAAAATCGGTTAATTAATTGGCATTAGTTGAGATAAGGTTGATTTGCCTCTAGAAGCTTCTTGAAAGATTTCAAGATGATCTTTCAGCCATTGATTGGGATAAGATAATTTCTAATCTTGATCATTCATTTGTGAATGAGAGATTATAAAGAGAAATTGTTGCACAAAATTGGAGCACATTGAGTTGAGTATCACTGGGTGAGTTTTCAGAGAGACATTGGGAGGGTTTCAACAACAGTAATTAAGAAGGATATTTTTGGTATTTATTCTTCATCCAAGAGACTTTCAACTTTTGAGTTTCAGAGGGAGGCTTTGCTAGATGAGTTATTTTCAATAGAGAGGGGCGAGAGAGGGTCATACAGTTTGCAGAAGGAGGTTCATGGGGTTTTCCTAGCTGATTTGATCAACAGGTGTGAAGATGAATTTGCCAGTATCAGACAAGCAATAAATGTAATTCCTCATTAGCAGATTTGTCGAAGATTAAATAATAAAACCCTCATCCTGAAAATTGGTTTTCCCCATCCTGGGGTTTTTCCAGGGACATTTGTCCCAAAATATGTGTCGTTTGTGTGAATGGTTTCTTGTATGTCCCGTTGCATTTTATTTTGGTGAATGGTGTTGTACATGTTTTTATTCATTTCTTTCAATTGAAAATTTAATTTTGTTACGCATAAGTAATCAAAATAATTTAATAGGTTAATAACACCTTTTGGATACTGGAAATTTCACATGGTATTAGAGATCACTACAAGGATGGGGTTTTCCTTTATCTAAGCATTAGGGTTTTAAAATAGAAACAAGGGTTTTATCACACATGTCGATTTTCTTCAGATCTATTGAGGTTTATTTTTTAGGGTTTTGGATGTGGCTTCAGATGGTTTGAGGGATTAAGATAGACTTGATGGTGCATTAGTATTTGGAAATCCATCATACTTTTGTTGTTGGAGGAGCATGGACTGAAGGAGTATGCAACGTCTAATGTTGTCATACTGAAAAATCTAACATAGTTAGTGACCTACCACAAGGAGGATGTCAAAGCTAGGCAAATAATGCAAGACAGGGTCAAAGATCACATCGTACCCCATATTGCAGAGTTGGATATGTGTAAGCAGATGTGGGATGACATCTTGAATATTCTCCAGAGTGCAAATGTAAACAGGAAATTGATCCTCGGAGAAAAGCTATGAAACACCCGACAAAACAAGGTAGAAAGCATTGTCAGCTACCTTACCAGGGTCAGGCAAGTCAAAGATGAGTTAGCAATTGTTGGAGAAAAGGTGGAAGATGAAGAGCTTGTGAGAGTTGCATTGAATGGGTTCTCAAAGTAGTGGGATACCTTTGTCCAAGCAATTATTGGAAGACAAGACCTTCCTAGCTGGAATTGTCTTTGGAGCGGTTTCACTCAAGAAGAGCTTAGGAAGAGCTATGTCAATGCAGGTAGCAACTGTTAATATAGGTTGTCATTGATGTCAATATGGCAGTAGCTAGGATGGCAAATATTCTTGAGATGCTACAATGTCATTGATGAAGATGCCAAGTCACTAATGAAGAAGTGTCAAGTGTACCTTGATGATCTAGGAGCTCATTATGCCTTAGACAATGATACCCCATGAAGCTTTCAGAACTATGACTGTGGTGGAGACATCGGACAACGTGCGAATCAGGGTTTCTAAGCACCTTTTGGACTAGGTTAGAGCTGGAACAACACCCCAAACAACTGTGGATTGGAATCAGAGCCAATACCTTCACTCAAAGCCTAACAATTTGAAGGTTGATCATTGGAACACAAATGGTGAAGCGAAGGAAGAAAGTCTCCAATCCTCCTAAAGATGTGTCTCCCTCAACCACCGAAATTCAAGTCAATCAATTTGTGAAGGCTCCGTTGTTCAATGGAAACTTTGATATATCAGAAGCACGAATGAGGAATTTCTTAGAGACTCGAGGCATTGAAGTCTCGAAATCGATGATTACTAATAGCATGATGGATGGAGAATCCAAGGAACATAATACAAGAGAAATGAAAGCAATCTTGAATGGGCTACCTGATTCTATGAAGGCCAATTTTGAAAAATGTTCATCAACAAAAGGCATATGGGATAAACTTCACGATCTTCACTTAAAAGGAGCATTGACAATGATCTCTAGTCAAGAAAATGATGTAAAATAAGAAGGAAATCCAGAGCCCATCAAGGAAGGTGAAGATAAGAGTGATAACATCAAGGCTAAAGAAGACCTAGAAGATGAAGAGAATGAAAAAGATTTTGAAGAAGATCTCCTCACTAAACTTATGGCTACCATGGAAGATATTAACAGTCTGAAAAAAGAAAATGAGGAACTTAAGAAGAAAGCGCAAGTTGGTGACCATGACAAGACAAGGAAGGAAATTGACCTTGTCAAGCTTCAAGTACAAGAAAGAGATGAGGAACTCGCCAAGATTAAGGAAGAATTTCACCAAAACAAGAGAAAGCATCATGAAGAAGTCATATCCATGAAGAAGAGATTGGTCAATACAAGGAAGAGGTCTCCTCCCTTAGATCTCAACTAGAAGAAGCAAGGAAACAAGCACAAGGAGTTGAGAAGGTGATGGAAGCTTTGACATTCATAGAAGGACAAGTTGATGAAGTAGAAAAGGAGAAAAACACCATGATATGCCAACTAGAAGAAAAGGATGATGACATCACTAAGTTAAAATTAGAAATCACTTCTCTTAAGGCTCAATCGTGTGAAGCAACTAAGATGATGGAAGAAATGAAGAAGCAAGTAGTTATGAAAGATGAAGATTGTGAAAAGTTGAAAGGAGAATTTGTCTTTCTTAAAAAGGAAGTTGACTTGCTGAATAAGAACTTGAAAAGCTCTCAAACCCTAGATGACACTTAAGTCATCAAAGGTCTCCCCTTGATAAATCAGGGCTTGGCTATGCAGGTGAATCCTTAAGCAAGAATGATAATGCTTCAAACAACAAGGATGTGAGGAACCCTGGAAGAAATGTTGATGCTCCCAGCAAAGGCAAGAGTCAAGTTGACATTGGAAGAAATCCTACTCCAAGAAGAAATGCAAATAGTGTCAAGGATGCAAGAAGCAATGGTTATCATGAAAGGATCCCAAGGCAAAAAAAATTCAGAAGTACATCAAGGAAACCTTGTTCTCCTAGGTACCAAAGTATATTTCTTGGTTATTGTTATTATTGTACATACTTTGGACACATGGCAAAATATTGTAGGGCATATCACAAAGATAAATATAATGGTTCCCGTCAACCTTTAAGAAGCATTTTTTGCAAGAAGTCATGAGTTCTTATTCATGAACACCACAGAGTGCTTCAAGTGTCATAACATTGGGCATATGGCACATAATTGTAACTTGACTTGGGCACCTACTCATGTTAGAACTATGCTAGAAAAGAAAGTTACACAAGAATGGAGAAGGAAGCAAATACAATCCAAAAATCTCTTGAACTCTCCAACCACCAACACATGTTGTTGACTTGATCCTTGATAATCTAAGTATTTGATGGGGAGACTTTGTTAGAAAGAATACCATGCATACAATTAGGGGGGCTTATTATGATTAAGCATTCCTGCAGAAGCTAGTCATGGATGGATCCTATAAGAACCTTGATGAGTCACACTTGAACAATCATCCATTGATAGATCATCTCTCGAGAATAGCTCCTTTGAAGAACATGATCTCTTATCTATCTGATGAATTGTTGTTAAGATGTCTTCCACTTGATCAACTAAGCAAGTGATCTTTCTTGAGCCAAAGGAGGTTGTGCAGGAAGGAGAAGCTCGTTCACCACATGAAGAAATACATCATGGACCACATTGCCAGAAAGAAGAGCACCATGACAAGGGGAGTAATGTACCTATGAAGAACTACTATTCATGAAGAAAAGAAGCAACTGGACAAGGGGATTCTTGGACACCCTGTTTGCCACTGATGTCAAAGGGGGAGAGAATATTTGAAAGGGCAAGAATACTGCCATCAATGACAAAGGGGGAGATTGTTAATCTAGGTTGTCATTGATGTCAATATGGAAATGGCTGGGATGGAAAATATTCTTGAGATGCTACAATGTCTATGATGAAGATGCCAAGTTACTAATTAAGAAGAGCCAAGTGTACCTTGATCTAGGAGCTCTTGATGACCTATGTGATGAATGTCCTTACCTTTGATAGTCTTGATGATCTTATGAAGCCATAACCTTAGATGTCCTTACCTCCAATGATCTTGATAATGGAAGACTATACGATGATGATGAAAGACTACATGCTGCATATGATTAATGACACATCACTATCTTGGGGACATGATGACATTATGAGCCTAGGAGCCTTGATGAAGAAACCAAACAAAATTAAGCTCATCCATGAGAAGCCCATCCATGAAAAATGTCGTTGTCATATATTTATGCACTAAATAACGACCAATCACATTAAAAAAAAAAAATTCATCTCCTTAAAGGCAGAATATTTCCATGAGACCTACACCATCTTTAGAGCATAATTTTGCCTTTCCAATGAGCTATTACACAGCCCGAAACAACAAGCGGTTTGAAAGTTATGAAATTTTGAAGTTAATTTATTAAGTCTGGACAATGAGCCGACCTTAACTTGTCCTACTCATGTCAGCCAACATCAGAGACATGTCCCTTCATATTTAGTCGAAAATCACTATAAATATATGTCTAAACCTTCATTTTTATCCATGAATTCAGTCAAGATTTCAGAGAATAATCACAGAAGAATAAAGGAGGCCAAAGAGGATAGGAAAACATTGTTTCGGCAATTTTTTAAGATCAGATCATTGTTTAAATACCTAAAGTAGCTCGGACCTGTGGAGTATATATATATATATATTTCAGACCTTACCTGTTGCAGCTTCGGTGGATCTTGGACCTGTGGAGTAAACACATATTTAAAACCTTGTTCTATTGTATCTACAAGACTTTGGATTAGGTGCTTAATGGGTCGGATTTGTAGCAGCTCATTGACTGTGGAAATTATAGTGTTTTAGACTTCAGACTGTGGGCTCAGATTCTTGGCATTGAACTATGGTGTAGCCTTAACTTGGCATGGATTCTTCATCTTGACAGTGGTAGCTTGACTGTGGTGCAGAAGTGATGATTAGGTGCAACAACATAGCTCAGATCTCTCCTTCAGACTGTTTCATCTAATACAGTGATTGTGCTAGCTCATAGGCATAACTGTGGCAGTGAATATACTGTTGTGGTAACTCAGACAGGGTATAAACCTGACTGGGGTAGCTCGGATAGTGGACAAACCTCCTGCAATGTAATATCATCAACTAGATTAGATCTCTAGTAGAACAAGAAGAAAGTTAAGGTTGTAGACCTTGAGGATTTGTATACATTTGAAGCAACCTTTTCTTGTACTACTTGTAGAAAAAGTGGTGAGCTGTGGTGAAGAAGTGTTGGTGAAATACTGGTGACATTTGGTGCAAAACATTGATGCAGAAATGATGAAGTATGGTGCAAAATAGATGGTGCAGATTGGGTGATGAAGAATGGGGCAGTTGTATAGTGTGGTGCAAGGATTGTCATTGTTGAAGTCTTGGTGCAACATGGTGCATTGGGCAGTGTGATATTTTGAATAGTGGTCTGATGCAGTGAAGGATTATTTCTCATAGGAAGATTGAAGCTTGGGTCTGAAGTTTATTGGCCTGTGAAAAGAACAATCACCTGGAACCTGTGATGTGTGGATGAGTAAGACTTGAAGAAGCTTTGTAAACATCCTTGGAGACATGACGTTGTACTGAAGTCATAATGAAGTAAACTTGGAGGATTTGATTGGGTACCATGAAGAACAGTGACAATACCTTCTAATTGACAAGGTTGTCATTGATGATATTGTGTGGAGACTACAGTGAAGCTGAATATTGACAGGGCTCGGTGAAGAAGACTTTGGGAGCCGTGAAAAACAACCAAACATATCTTGACAAAACGAAGCTATAGGATTGGTGTCCTTGGAGTTGGTGCTCCTAAACTCAAGGTTGGTGCCTTGGATAAGATAGGGTTGAAGCCTCACTAAAGTCCAAGTAGGTGCTTGGTACATCTCAAGTTGGAGGCTGGGTGTCTTCATTAAGGGTTGGAGCCCTACCCATATTGTACTTGATTCATTATAAAGATTATATTAATAAAAGCGTTTACTTCTATTGTTCATTTTTTTGTTCTAAATATAAGTGATATAACTAGTAAAAGTAACAATTGAAAAGAAATATTGATTGAACTCCCTCTTAGTATTTACAATAGCAGTAAAGGCCAGAAGGGTGAGGATGACAAGAATGTTGTTCTTGCAAGAAAGGACAAAACCAAGAAAGGCTTAAGAAAAGGGTCTAACCCCAAGGGAGAAAAAAAGACGAAAGACATGAATAAATTCAAGTGTTATGGCTGTCATCAATAGGGACACTATGTTAGTCAATTCCTAACAGGAAGAAAGGTGAAAAGAAGAAGCAACGGAGAGTAGATTTAGTAGACATTCATGAATTATCTTTAAGAATTGAGGATACATTTTCTCTCATTACCTGCCTATCTAGCTCAACCACCACAGGTGTTTGGTACATCGATAGTGGGGCATCATGTCACATTACATGAGTAAGAGAGTATTTCTCTAGCTACGAAGCAGAGGAGCTAATATTCCAAATAGAAATGGAAAACAAATCCAAATGTACTCCAATTGGGAGAGGGACAGTCACATTTCAGAGGGAGTCAAGCAAGAATATCCATATAACAAATGTGTTTCATGTGTCAGGTATGTCAAAATTCCTTGAACTGCAACTACTAGAGTTTATTCTCCTAACTGATTATCAATTTATTAATTTTACGCTTAATATCAAATAAATCTCATTGGATTTCTTCACAAAAATAAAATACGTTGTGGAAAATTTAAATTGGAATTGAGAAATTCATGCACAAAAATAACATAGTTATTTTGGACTTATGTCCCTGGAAAAACCCTAAAGGAAAAATTGATGCAACAAATGAGGGTTTATGTTATTATTATGTAACAATAAAAATGAGTACAATCATTTGGATGCCTCACTAGCAATCCTCCAGAAAATAAACTAACAAAATTTATGGGATAGAATTTTCTCCCTCTGCAAATCAATTGGCCTCTTTTTGGTCTGCTTGCACTACCTAGTGGCTCCTCACACTGCTGGCCTACGTAAGTCTGGACAACCCCTGAAGCTGCCTCCAACTGGGCCATCTAGCCTCCCTCTGCCTCTAGAAATGGATCACTTTGCCTTCCGGGTAGTATCTCAACCTTCAACAACTAATCAACTCCCTTTCCGGTACACGCACTAGGGTTTATGGCTCACTCACACTGCTTGGACGACTTTTCCGCAGAATAATTCGACCTCCTTCTTTCCTACCTTTCTGGCACTGGAAAATTGTTAGGAAATTCTCCAAAAATCTTCTATGATGCTCCCTCAATCACTAATTCTCCTCCACTGGTTCAAGTTCTTCCCTCACTAAATCACCATGCACTGTGAATTTCACATTGCCTTGATGCTTTCTCTCTCACTTGTGTCTCTCTTCATCCCATCAATCTACTCTATAATATCTCAATGGAGCTTCAACAACCATGATTAAATTATCATCGACTAAGATCATCTTAGAATCGATCCATGTGATTCTTTAGAGCATTCTAGATCATATTCATTTAATTCCCTTTAATTAATCAATATCCATAAGTTAGACTTAGGCGTTTTTTAATTATCGATCAATTAATTTAATTGAGTGGTCTCTATGTGTTTTCTCGTGAAATATATTCTAGGTTTTGGAGATCTCGTGTTCCTTAGTCTCTTAGAGACAAATCGAGACTATAACACTTGTCCGATGCTACAAAAACTAAAACTCCTTCTTAGCGAGGAAGGTGTTCTCTCCACCAATACTACTCTCCTGCACTTGGACAATTCTGTGTTGCTGATGTTTGACTGGATTTCTCTACTTTACCATGCTGACTAGTTTCTCTGTCACTGGAAATCACCGTGAAGAGAATATTGTTCATCATGCTATTATGCAAACTCTGATCTATTCATACTGCTGCTGCTACTGCTCTACTACTATCTTTGCAATACTGCTGCAACTACTGCAATAATGAGTCTGATCTCCCCAGATCCTGAAGCGCTAGCTTCCATAGGGATGCTCCCTCTGAAGCTAGACTCCCTCTAAGTCTCGATCTCCTTTTGGGAAATCATTCTGATCCCTCCTGGAAACTTGCATTATCCTCTTGTATTGGAAAATAGACTGCGTAGCTATGCGTTGGGAATCTTCTAGCTGGAACTGAACATGCATCCTACAACTTGGCAATTCGCATAGCTCGTGTCACTACAACTAGTTTTGCAACTATCTCTTGATCACCTGATTGCAACTAACTCTAATATTGTCAATCTGACTGCATCCTACTGACATTATGTTACTGCAACTATCTATCGAGCATCTAATTGCAACTAGCTCTGGTAACACTAAATCCCGCTACTGTGAAATCGTGGGCCTTTGTAGCAAAGGTGATGGTCTTGCTACAACAGTTGGAATTGGCCTAACTGATCTCTTGGTTGCACCTATGTTGGTCCCTGCCCAGCTTGATATGTAGAGGTATCAAGCTTCTCCTCCTCCTTGAGGTACTGTTGCTATCAATGCAAACTCCAATTTGGTGGTTAGTTCATCAATCTTTGTCGAAGCTGTTGTTTTCTCTTGCTACCCCTTCTTGTCCTTCTTCCTTTGAGGACATTAAGTGACATAGTGGTCATACTGACCACACCCAAAGCACTTGATGTTCGATAAATCTTCTTTCTCTTGCCTCCTCTTAAGCATTGTCTCTGATGGGGACCTTTCTTCACCTTTCCCTCCTACAACGACCACGTTTTCCTCATCCTCCTCCTCCTTCAGTCCCTTGCTACTGCGGTTGGTAGAACCATTTGCAAGACTGAGTTTCAACTCCTCTTGAGTGAAGTCACTCCATAGACAATCCCAACCAGGTAGCGTATCTTGCCCATAAATAACTTGGACGAAATTATGCCACTCCTTGGTGAAACCATTGAGAGTTGTTTTGACTAGTTCGCTATCTAATGGTTTTTCTCCAATGACTGCAAGCTCATCTCTGCCATTTTGAATCCTAGTGAGGTTGGGTGTAATTCCTTCTCCATTCTGCATTTTGGTGGTCCTAAGCTTCTCCTTGAGAATCATCTTTTGATTCTTTGATTGATTCTCATACAACGTGACAACAACATCCTACATTTCCTTTGTTGTGTCTAATGTAGCAACATGTAGAATGATATTATCCAGAACCCCATCTAGGATCATCCTCTTAGCCTTGGCCATTTTTGTCTTGTACGTTGCATGTTGTTGAGCATCTATAGGTATGGCAAGAACATTCTCCACATACTCCTTCAGACCATACTCATCTAACATGAATGACATTCTAGCCTTCCATATGCCAAAGTTAGAGGCTTTCTCAAGCATGTCTTGATCCTTGAGTCCTGTTGTGGCCATATCTGCGAAACTCAAGTAATCTGGAGACAAAAAATTCTCCTTCCTACTCGACCTTCCTTCTGCTACTTGCACCCCTTGCTGGAATGCACAAATCTTCCTTACTTGCCTCCGAAATTCCTTCTTCGACACTCTCACTACTTGTTGCTCCTCTTTTAGGAAACTCACACTAGCTGGACTGGAAAGTATATTATAGCCTCTTGCAATTGGAAATATGAAAAAAATGGAAATCTCCTCTCTTCATTGTGCTTTTCTCTTCTTGCCCTTGCACATATCTGCAATTGAAACCCTTGTTGCAAAACTTCTGTGCCCAGATCTGCTCAATGAGTCTACTAATCTACTCACCGGAACTACTTTCCAACAAATCCACTATCTACAAATTCTGCTTCTGAGGCTATTCCAATTTTTCCTACACTTGGAACTAGAAATCGAACCCCACTACCTTTGCAATTTGCACCCCTTGCTGGCCTCCACAGATATGGAGAAAGAGTGCCCAAATCTCCCTCTGAAGTTGCACAGTTTTACTCATGTCACCTTTGAGGCTCTAATTTGATCTTCATTGCTCTTATACCATGCAAAAAATCCTTGAATTGTAGCTACTGGAATCTATTCTCCTAACTAATTATCAGTTTATTAATTTTCTACTTAATATTGAATAAATCTCATTACAATTATTAACAAAAACAAAATACGTTGTGGAAAATTTAGACTGGAACTTAGAAATTCATGCAAACAAATAACATCGTTATTTTGGACTAATGTCCCCGAAAAAACCCCAAAGGGAAAACCGGTGCAGTGGATGAGGGTTTATATTATTATTATTATGCAGTAGTCAAAATTTGAGTACAATAATCTAGATGCCTCACTAGAAATCCTCTGACAAATAAACTAGAATTTTTTTTTTGGGATATAATTTTCTCCCTCTACAAATCAATTGGCCTCCTTATGGCCTGCACACACTGTTATACAATAAAATGATCTCCTCATCAACTCAGAGGGGAAAGACATGATGATTGAAGCAATGACCAAGATCACAAGCCTTGTTTCCAAGCTAACATTGCCTATACACTGACAACCTGCTTTATAAAGCTTCTCTACAAGCCTAAGGGAGTGTTAGTGACCCAAGTAACTCTACTTGTTACCTGAGGGACATAGTTAGTGAATCCTAATGAGGATCTAAGGGTCAAAGGAGCGAATTGACTAAGAAATATCCCTATATTCTCTCCTAAATCAACTCAGAAAAGCAAGGAAACATCAAAGTTCGAACTATTTGGGGGATTTCTAATCCTAATGAAGTAGGCAAATGGGAAAGAGCTCAAAAGAATGGCAACATCATTGCTTTTACCTAAGGAAACTCATGGAGAAACTTGGCAACCCTAACCTCGCAGGCTACATAAGCAGAGCTAGGGCTATTATGATGTAGGTCAGATCATTTAAAAGGATAGCTTACTTGATTGTCGAGCGGAGTCTCAGACCTAAGCATAAGAAGTTGGTAAGAAGGGTGAGAGAGAGAGGAGTTGGAGGGGTAAGTGAAGGCTGATGCAACCGATGGTTGTAATCACTCTTTCGACATTAATATAGAACTGCAGTTGTACTGTCTACTCCGCGGTGTTGGTACTATAATTCATTTATATGTTTATCTAATTTCTTTTAGCATGAGTAGCTTAGTTATGTACAATTAGATGTCTTTTGTATATTCATATATTAATTGTCAAGGTTTTATACTGTGATTACGCTTGTCTTCTCTATGTGCAGGACTTGATCTAGAGCTGGCTCAGGGGATTTATGCCTAGCTGAATTGTACTTTCCAACAAATCTACATGAAGGCTTGAGGTAATGAATCAGTCTTGCTTTGATAGTTAGTTATTGAATATGGACATGCATGTATCTTTGTGATAGCTGCAGATAATCTTACAGTCTACCAAGGGTCCCGGGAAGACCCTTGAGGGTTTCTTCATTCTCCATACACTGTTCATTTATCCCTATAGTAGAATTGGCGACTCCACTGGGGACTACACTTTAGTTCCTATTTTTCCTAGAAAGTTTCTAGTTTCATCCTCCTTCTAGACCTTCCTGTATTTCTCATTCCTTTTCTAACCCCTCAGGACCTTACAACGCTCTTCTTTCATTGCTCAGCCTTGGATTTGATCCCCACAATCCATTTTTGAAGTGTTTTCCCTCACTAACGCAGGTTAGCAGTGTAAACAAAGCTTTATAAAGCTCTGTGGCTGCACAAACAGAGTATTAGTGCCTCCAGTAACTCTCTGTGGCCTCTAGCATAGAGCATTAGTCACCCATTTTTTGATATATAGCTGTGTCTATGACCTCAAAGTGTTGGGAAAATTTCTTCTGGACTGATAAGGGATCTGTACCTGGGTTTTGTTTGACTAATTTGTGTCTTGAAAGATTTTTTTTAAGAAAATAGCTTTTCTTCTTAAAAGTTTTTATTTTCTTAAAAGAAAAAAAATAAAAAATTATTATGTTTTGCTTAGCTGGTTAAGTTCTGCATTATTTGTTTTCAGTAGTTGTTAGTGAGCATTGAAAAGTTCTGTCAGTTATGCTAGTGTTGTAATGAAAAGGATGCATGGAATGAATATCGATGTATGAATGACTCCCTTTGTAAAAACAACTTATTCATCGAAATTGAAAATTTACAAGCATTGTCTTTGCATGATTTGAGTTAGAGTCCCATAAAATCTCATACGTCAACACCCCTACTGAAGACTCTAACAAAGTACACTTAAAATCTACCTTAAATCAATCAGCAACTCTTTCTAGAGTAAACATACATTAGTTTAGGCTAGGATCTTGGGATAGACAATGTGAGTAAACTGCCCAAGATCATACACCAAAACTAGTGTCATTAAAGAGAGAAATCCTTCTGCACTCATACTACTGGGACCACTCCAGTAAAAGCGGAGCTAAATATGAGACAACATCAAACTATTAGTGAAGGTAGCTTGCCTTTGCTTGCATCTCCTTTGGGTATTCTGTGTATCGCGGATCCCTTTGGGGATATCGGAGCTGAGTCAAGGACTCAGGTATCCTGCCCACACAGCGTATTGTCTGCGACTATGTCCCCCCTCAGTAGTGTCTGTGATCTGAGGTATTCTTAGTGGCCATACTTTTAGGGACTAGCACAAAGTGACTGGGGTGGGCTCCCCTGGTACTTAACACGGATGGACCTACTCTGTCTTCAGTTTTTGGGAGGGTGCTCGTCTTCACAAGAGTACTTGACCCCTCAGTTTGAGGTTCAGGTGAAGCTCTAGAGTAACAGTAACTATACATTTGGCCAGCTCTCTCTGTTACTCATTGTGATACTGGGTTTCATCTCCAGTGATCGATGCTTATCAGACATGGTCATTTCCCTTTGCTTGCTGATTGATTTACTTAGTTTATTTTTTATTTTTTAGGTGCCAGAGTGTTATCATTGAGATTTTAATAAACATCACTAAAAAATTTATTGATAAAATTTATCAGCCACCGTGGCTACATTTGGCCTTCGTCTCAATCTAGATGATTGTTAGGACTTGCCCCACTCATTGTGGAGGATCCACCAAGCTCCAGTGAACTGGATTCCCCATCTTCGGGAAATCAGTCTTCGAGATCTCACACAGAATCAGTTTGGACATCCGACGATTCAAGCTTACCGGAGGATTTCTTTACTGCAGGATTTCTTCCTCCATACAACCCTCCGATCATGAACCCGTTGGGCCCACTCTTAGTTCTCATTGCATTTGTACCTCCTTTGTCTTCAGTTGGAACACTTCCACCCATCCCTTTGACGACTAACGGGTTGTGGGATTTTTTGGACACTTTTGGTCCCCCACCACTTCCCTAGTCGACAGTCAATACCACACCTTTGATGGCAAACCCTGCTATCCCTTTTGTCCCAGGTTCAACCCCTAACATGACACCCTCCACAAGTAGAACCCAGTCTATTCCGGGTTCCCCCCTTGAGTGTCAAACCCTATACCTTCGACAAGTGCTACAAACAACACTCCTTATAACGCTCAATATAGAACAGTTGGCACGGGTCCCTTCAACCAACAATATGGTTGGCATCCATTGTATAGTTCTAACCCCCAAATTTAAGTATCTGGGGGCACTCCCAATATGCATATACTAGTGGGGAACGTAACAGTTCCCCTCTGTTTTTAGGCATGCATGGTCAGTCACTGATTGACATGAACACTCCTTATGCTAGTCAAGGACTTATGGTTAGTTCTGTGGCGAGCGAGAATCCTCAAGGAGGTCCCAATCAATCCATGGGGGCACCCTACTCACAACCTCAAATGAGTCAAGGGCACACTGCTTATCCTAGGGGAAACTCTATCCAGAGCCTAACAATCCCTATGGAAGTCCACATTACAATACCATACCCCAAGGCACCTATTATACCACACAACCTATGTATAATATTTGGAATCACACGATGGGAGGACCGCAAAGATCCTCAAGTCATATGTCATCGCCTTGGTCCGATTCGGGGGAATCACACACTCTGCCTTTCTTGACAACGCTTGATATCCCTGACTTGTACAAACTTACAAATGACCCGATCTATCATAACTTACTCTGGCCGCCAACCCCGCATAAAATACCGACGGAAATCCCTAAGTTCGAAGGGAAATAAGGGGAGGATCTAGGTACACACATCACCACCTATCATCTATGGTGTGTTTCTAACTCCATGGTGGATGATAGTAGCCGGTTACGTCTGTTTCCTTGAACCCTTACTGGTAATGCAACCAAGTTGTACATCGAGTTACCACGCGTGTCAGTCAATACCTTTGACGCTCTAGTGATGGAATTCTTAAAGCACTTCGAACTACCCATCCGCTATGAAACTGGGACTAAACTCCTCGCTTCATTACGTCAGGATACACCCACCCACATCTCTGATCATATAGATGAATGGATATGTAGGCATAGGTTAGTCAAAGCTCCCCTCCCAAACTATCTCTTAGTGGATTGGTTCTGCAAGTCTCTACTCCCCCAAATTGCTAAGGATGTCGCCTTAGGTGGTGCGATCACAGAAAACCAATCCATACATTGTAGCTAGCACTTAGATGTGATATATTCTCAGTTTGGCACTTTATATGACGTAATTCCCAATGCCCCTCGCAACTCTAATGCTCTCGCTACTCAGCAACCCGAAGTGCACGCCGATGGGATTATCGACGCAACCTCAGGGACTGTTGTAAAACAACTCAGCGGTCACATTGCCTAGATGTTAGTGGACCCCTCTACCAAATTGATTGCTCTTCCTACCACCGCGATCAACTATATGTAGTCTACGCAAAATCTCGGTGGTAAGAACAAGAAGAATAAGAAAAAGACCACTCCTTTTGAAGAGCAGTCAACAAAGCAAAAAAACCCAAAGCAGAAGGCTATTGCGCCCCTGACGATGGAAAGGATAAACCCGCCAGATTCCCTTGCAAAATCTATGCCGAAGACCACATGACCTATT
This sequence comes from Pinus taeda, assembly GCA_000404065.3. NCBI lineage: Eukaryota > Viridiplantae > Streptophyta > Pinopsida > Pinales > Pinaceae > Pinus > Pinus taeda. The sequence goes on from APFE030922155.1 coordinate 211,049, forward strand.
GCTGCCCGCATCTTCAGGAATGCACATATTTCATTGCTAAAACAGATACTAGCAGGATCCCTACTGTCCTGAATAATCCTTTCCCTGCTTAGCAGCAACAACACCTTATAGTAAACCAACCCCAACCCCCCCAAGGGGGCTATGGTGGTTCACAACAAGGACCCTCTACTGTTTACACCTTTGAAACAGTAGATCTAAAGACCACAGCCAAATCTTATGGAGCTCCTGTCGCTCATGTAGAGGAATCCTACTCAAGTCAAAACCCATTGCCACCTAACGATCTTCATATCGAAAGGTCAGTTGCTGACCTTGTGATTCGCCCCCTAAAGGGGCACTTCGATGCACAATGCACAATACATCTACACATGCCGCCCAAAACTACAACATTATAGAAGACTTGGCACAAGTGCCGTCGGCTATGTTGGCACTCGAAGTATTACAAACATGTCCAGCACAAAGGAAAGCTTTGCTTTCGGCCATTAGTGGTATAGACCCACAGGATTCCATGCTTACAATTTTCAACATGGAAAAGGGTAAACCTCCCCTTTCTCACCAGCTTGCATTTCAGGTGCAAATATTTTCTAAAGGTAAAGGTATACATAGAACTGTCATTGACAAAGGTGCTTCTACCTACGTAATGTCGGCTTCATGTTGGCTCGCTTTGGGTTCTCCAACCCTATCCCTGCCGTCAAATTCCCTTAAATCTTTCGACGACCACACTTTCATCCCAAAAGGTTACCTAGCTAGCTACCCCATCACCTTGTATGGGAAAACGGTAACGGTGGACTTCGAAGTCGTAGATAAAAAGCTAGACTATAATCTCTTATTGGGTTACAGTTGGACTTACATCATGATTGCCATTGTGTCTACCATCTTTCGCATCATCCTATTTCCATTGGATGGGAAGGTAGTCACAATGGACTAGCTATCCTTTTGCACCCCTGATTATTCCCCATTACCAAGCGGCTATGTACCCTTGGTGGGTGGTGTACTTGAATCCTACGTCAGTATCGATACCGGTCTACTAAAGGCCTCTTCCATGATGGGTTGTTTCCCTCTTCTACCGCTAGCGGTTCCACAGACGGTCAATATGGTTTCATCCATTCCTCATGAATCGACCGACCCTTGGATCCTACCAGCCCCTTCAGACATTGACACTTACAGAGAAAAAATGCCACTGTCACCAGCTGAATTGGCCTGGCCTACCAAGCCATTCAATCTGCATCTGAATCTTCGGTCACTTTGGTCACAGCCAACAGTACCACTGTCCCTCCCATAATTGCTCCTTCTTCCGATCCACTCAATCAAGTCCTACCTACAGATGAAGCTATTAGAAAAATCATGAGTTTAGAAGAGCGAACTTGGGAGGACTCGCACCATCGTGTTTCGATATTTGATTTGGACATGATGCCTCTTCAAATCCTATCACCTGACACACCTGAAATCATTTCCTCACCATATACGACTATCCAAACTTTGGATGCAGAAGGTAACATGGGAAATATTTCAAAAACATTGCTCATCGATATTTCTATCACAACAAGCATCGTGGAAAACATCCAGATTGGAGCAGATTCCAAACCTGAGGAGATTGCAAGCTTCACCTGCCTTTTAAGGAATTCCGCGATGTATTCGCTTGGTCTTATGAGGAAATGCCTAGCATAGATTCATCTATTGTCGAGTATGAGATCAAGATATACAACAATGGTAAACCTGTCCGCCAAAGGCTTCGACCAGTCCACCCCCGCAAAACGAAAACCATCAAAATTGAGGTGGAAAAGTTGTTACGTGCTGGTTTCATCTATCATGTTCCCTTAACGGAATGGGTTTCCAATCTAGTTCCTGTCGATAAGAAACAAGGAACCAACCGCGTATGTGTCGACTATCAAGACTTGAACGTCGCGTGTCCCAAGGATAATTATCTGACACCGTTCATCGACGACTGCGCTGGTCGTGAATCATTTTCATTCATGGATGGATTCTCAGGTTACAACCAGATTGCTATAAAACCCAAAGACCAGCACAAAACCGCCTTCGTTTTCCCATGGGGAATCTTTGCCTATCGAAAACTCCCATTCAGTTTAAAGAATGCTGGAGCAACATTTCAAAGGGCCATGGACTATGCATTTCACGATATCAGGCATATCGTTCAAGCTTACTTGGATGACCTTCCAGCCCATTCCAAGCAACAAACACAACACCTAGATCATTTAAGAGCCATCTTTCTTAGGTGTTGGTTTTATAACATACGTCTGAATCCACATAAATGCGGTTTCTTTGTCGAGTCTGGATGCTTACTTGGATTCATTGTCTCTAAGTACGGGATTAGGGTTGATCCCGATAAGGTAAAGGCAATTACTCAATTGCTCGAACCACAATCCATTCTGTAGCTCCAACGTTTGCAAGGGAAAGCAAACTTTTTTACGACAGTTCATCGTAAACTATGCTGAGTTGGCAAAAGGCTTTATGCGCCTAGTTAAGAAGGGAGTGTCGTATTTGTGGGATGATCATGCTCAACGATCATTTGATGCCTTGAAAAAGGCGCTTGTATCAGCCCCGCTCCATAGCGCTCCCAATTATGGACGCGACTTTCTTCTATACCTGGCAGCCTCGCTATCCTCTCTAGGAATGGTCTTGGTTCAAATTCATGATGACTGGAGTGAACATGTGATATATTATCTGTTGAAAGGCTTGGTTGGGCCCGAACTCAGATACTCACATGTGGAAAAGTTGTCATTGGCAGTCGTCTTTTTTGTCAACTGAATCCGATAATACATACTGTTGCGACAAACTATTGTTATCGCCTTGGAGAATCCCATGAGACACATTTTGTCTCGTCAAATAGTTCGAGGGAAATATTCGAAATGGATCGTGATCCTCCAACAATTTGATTTGGTTTTCACTGCTACCAAGGTGAAAACTTCCTTAATCTTCGCCGAACTTTTGTTGAATCTTCCCATTGTCGATCCTAACGAGATAGCCCACGATCCCCTTCCGGATGAAGTTGTCTATCTTATCGACACTACTGACCCTTGGTATGGTGACATTCTTGTCTACCTCCAAGCACAACGGTTCCGCCCCGAGCTATCATCAGGTGACCGTCGTCGCATCCGCCACCAAGTGTGACACTATCTAGTGCTTAACGATGCGTTATATCGTCATGGTGCAGATACAGTTCTTCGATGTTGCCTCACTCATGAAGAGGCAGAACATGATTTAAATGACTGCCATGCTGGGGCATGTGGCGGTCATCTTTCTGGCATATTTATTGCACATAAAATTTTGCGTGCAGGCTACTACTGGCTGACCTTGTTCAAACATTATGTCAAGGCAATTCGACATAGCCATCCTTGTCAAGTGTTTACAAAGAAAATGCACGCTCCTGTGGCCCTACGACACCGGATTATCTCCACTGGCCCCTTTGCCAAATGGGGGATAGACTTCGTAACTTGCAATCCCGTTTCCTCTGCTGGACACAACTATATTATTGTACGTGTGGACTATTTCACGAAATGGGTGGAAGCTCTTCCCACCTTCTGGGCCGATGGGGAAACCACAATTTTATTCTTGTTTAATCAGGTCATCTGTCGCTTTGGTGTACCCCAAACGATCGTTACATACCATGGGTCTCATTTTCAGAATCACATGATGTTTGACTTAACATCACTACTAGGTTTTTGCGAGGATCAATCATCCTCCTACTACCCCCAGGCTAATGGTCAAGTAGAGGCCGTCAATGGTGTCTTAAAAACGATGATCCGTAGGTTAGTAGGGAATCATAAAAGTCACTGGTGCTGATTGTTATATTCGGTGCTATGGGCATACCGAACTTTAGTTAAGACTGCTATGGGCTTCACACCTTTTCAACTAGCTTATGGCCTGGAAGCAGTTTTACCAATTGAGTGTCGGATTCCTTTCTTACAGATCACTGTTGAACTCTTGCCCGACACTACTGCCAAAGAAGAACGCCTACTATACCTAAATCAATTGGATGAAACCTGTCAAGATGTGAAATTGGCACTCGAGGCCCACAAGCACCAGGTGAAAGCCCAGTACGACAAAAAGGTCAAGCCTCATTCTTACGAAGAGGGAGATCTTGTTTTTCTCTATGATAAAAAACATGACCTCTTGGGGGCAGGAACGCTTCAACCCTTATGGCTCGGTCCATATGTCGTAAAAAAAGCCCTCTCAAAAGGGGCATATGAACTTCAGGACTGGGAAGGAGTCCCGTTCACTGAGCCGCGAAATGGGCTCTATCTGAAAAAGTATTATGCCTAGTATTGCACTAGGCATGTGCTTTGTAATTTTATGTATTTATATGTTTTACTTCTTCTTTGATGTGATTGGGTTGTTTTGGTATTTATTGAAGTATTTGTCTCATACATCGTTCTCATAATGCAGACACCTTCATTACCCTTAGCATAGGTAGGATACGCGGATGGTGCTAGTCATCACACACGACACATTGCATCAGTTGCTTGGGTCATTTACACACCTGAGTTGGAACTGTTTTGTTCTGAGGGAGTCTTTCTTGGTACTGCGGCCAATAATATTGTTGAATACATGTCCGTAATTTCACTTCTCACTAAAGCATCATCAAGCGACATTTCCAATATGGTGGTCAGGTTAGACTCTCAACTTGTTGTTATGCAATTGACAAATCGTTATCACATTCGTAATCCAACCTTGTTACGTCATTATTTAAGGTACGACTCTTGGAACGTCAATTTGAAGTGATCACATATGAGCACATTCCTAGAGAATTTAATATATTTGCTGATTGGCATCTGTCTCATTCACTATAGATACCTGCATGAAAAGTAAAAATTTTACAGAGTTAAAAATGTACAAAAAACACTTAAAAACATTTACATCATAAAATACCAAAATATCTGTAGATATATATAGATCGAATCCAGTCTTTTACATCAAAATATTCCAAAACTTGGATGTTTTAAGTACAAAATGGCTACTAAGCCTAGCTATAAACACCCATTGGCTATGCCAAAGCACCTGCTAAAATAGAGACTACTGCTCCTGAAATGATAACACTGCTCTAGCTGTCCTCTGAAGAGGAACCAAAAACTGCTCAGGCACACCGACTGTGTGCCACTGCATATGAGCGGGGTTCTCCCTCATAGGAAGGGGGTCACACCCATGCTCAAAACATCGTGAAGACTGTCAGCATCACCCCCCCCCCCCCCCCAACAGGTAGTTGGCCTCCCCGCCTCATGTGGTGAGGTTCGCCTGCAGGTCGTAATGGCGCCACATCTGTGTCAAGCAAAGAGCTTCATGTTAGTACTTGTTCACCCATAAAATAGAAAATAACATAACATAAATATTCAAAAACTCAAAAATACTATAAAGTACTCTCAACAATCATTCTCACCTTGAGGACCCCAGTTGGTCCCGGGAGGCAGCATCAAGTCAGGGTCGCCGGTGAAGTCCATGCCCTCATAGGCATAGTCATCAATCATCACAATCTGGCCATGAATACACTCGAAGAAATCTTCCTCGAAGAAGTATTGGATAGTCCTCCTCTTGTGCGAGGATCAAGTGATGACCATCGCCCCTGTTTCGGCTCCCTCATATCAAAGGGACCTAAGCTCATCCTTGGGTGCATAACAGGTACCCTCTCAAGTATGAATGAGACTATGAGAGTGCCATACCCAAAACTCTATTGGGTTCGAGTCTTGCATGCAGTCAATTCTGCCTTCAACTGGCGAAGCACTGCTTCACACCAGTTGAACATCTGAGGTTGGACACAGTCAAGTGCAAGCAATAGTTGGGCCTTTGTTGCAACATGGGGACTCTTTGATCCCACCAAACACACAATCAACCATAAAATGACCCCAATAGATCTGGACCTAATCCTCTTTATGGGGACTCTGTTGCTAATGAGTCCACTCTCAGGGATACAATAAGATTGAACCAGCTCTAGGGTGGATCAAGGATCAGGCCTACCCCAGATCAGGTTTTCTTGTGCTCCTTGGCATGACAAACCAATCAAAAAGTAAATGTCATCGCGGTCAATGGCCAACTCATGATCTACAATCTTGAACACGTGCTCATGTTCATCCCAGAGCTGGATAATCCATCTCAACAAGTCCTCCTGCCCTTTCATCAGATCCAACTTTGCATACTTTAACAAACCGCAATGGCACAATGGAAGTATACACGTTGGACCATTTCGCATCAACAATTCCTGGCTGTCATGGGCCCATTCTCTCCATAGGCTAGTCATAATGGCCCGAAACCTATGCAGAACAATCCAAATATCAGTCAAAATGGGGCAAGAAAGCTTCAGGAATCACTGCATGGGGTTTTAAAATGCGCTCTAAGGCTTTAACGCTCCCCCCAGTGGTACATAGGGAGGATTAACGCCCTCCAGCAGGTCGTAAAGGGAGTTTAACACTCCTTGCAGACTTGCTAGAGGGCATTAGTGTGCAAATACTGATTTAGGGCTCCCCAAAACTGCAAGAATCCACCCCAGAAACTGATAAGAAAGTTTAAGAAGAGAAAAGAGCAATGTTTTGGCATCTACCTGGGATTGACGGCGTGTCAAATGGTTGCCCAAATCTCCAGCAACCGTCTGTGGAAAATTTGCTCCTCTTTGGCTCCAAAATGCTCTCACAGTTCTCAAATAGTGAAAATGGTGAATGTGAAAGCTCAAGAACTTTCTTATATTTATTTTTGGAGACATGATTTATTGAAATCATTAAAGAGTAAGTAGTCCATTCCCCATGATTTTTTATCATGCATGACCCCATATTGACAGGAATTGCTGCATGTTTTTGCTTTTTTCTGCTTTTTGATGAAAGTACTTTCAGGAATGAATGGCAGCAATCACTGCATGCAATTCTCAATGAACGGTTTCTTTTATGGGAGGTTTTCTTGCTCTAAAACTGAAAAATCCTGAGTTTTTCATCGTTGGGCTCATTAAATACATACAACGACGATCTGAGCAACTCTTTTTTCGCTCTTTTTCTAGCTCATTAAACTAAAAAAGATCATTTGAGCATTCTTTTTAGGTGCTTTTTTCTCGCTCATAAAACTGAAAAAATCCTGAGTTTTTTCTTCATGTTCATTAAAAACTTGTGAAGATGACCGAAGCATTCTTTTAGGTACTTTTCTCACTTGTTAAACTGAAAAATCCTAAGTTTTTATCATTGGGCTTGTTAAAAATTTACGACAACAACAAGAGCACTTGATTTTTGGGACCATTTCTCGCTCTTAAATCGAAAAATCCCCAAGTTTTTCCCTTCTTCGGGCTCGTTAAATCTATGAAGAAGGAATGAGCAGTTATTTTCCCTCTTTTTCCTTGCTCACTAAACTGAAAAAGATACCTTGAGTTTTCTTCATTTGACTCATTAAAATTCGATGAAGGTATTGCGTTTGTCGTTGCGTAACTCATTAAAAATTCACGATGAATATCAAGTTTAGTCCGTCTCCTCGTACTCGTAACAAAATGAGGTCAACATCTATTGAGCATAGGTTTCTCTTTATCCGGACTCATTAGATTAACTCACAGAAAAGTAACCGATCCAGGTATACTATTAAACTTTTGTCACACCCGGTTAAACACTATGACAAAGGGACGACCCTGGATTCGTTCTTTACGATCTTTTCAGACTCTCTAAATATGAAAAGACCACCGAGTTGTCTTGTCTGAACTCATTAAATTACACAGATAAGGTGTAGAGTCAATCTTTTTACGATCCTTTTCAGACTCTTAAGACATGAAAAGATCGACGAGTCTGCCTATCTGGACTCATTAAACTAATCGATAGGGCATAGAGTCGCTCTTTTTGCGGTCCTTTTCAGACTCTTAAAATATGAAAATATCGATGAGTTTACCCATCTGGACACACTAAACTAATCAGATGGGGAAAGTAGACAATACCACTATGTTCAATATTTGAAAGCGTGGTTTGGCAACAATCATTCCCTTGAACATGGCACTCCCTCAAATAAACCTTCCTTGTGACGGCCTCTCAATATGAATCTTACCATCCTTTGAGTTTAGCCTAAATACCCCAATGTTCTTGCATCTCTGTATCCTAACACTCTTTGGTGTTCATGAGTCTAGTGCTGCATGGTAAAACCATTGTCATGCCTTCTATTGTTCAAGGGAAAACATTTTTTCTTATGTTTCCTCCATCAATCCATCAAGCATATCCTTTCATCATGCCCTCTATCGTTTTGACCTAAATGCTCAAATATTCCTCAAAAAACAAATCAGTCTTGTCTCGTTTCATGTCGATTGATGTAGGACACATTATTGCCTATCTTTCGACAGGTCTCTTCCTATCGACTTCAACACTCTATCTAGGGAGACGACGCAAAAACACTTCAGGGCCCTGGTACTTGCAGACATCAGTGGCAGGGCACCTTGTGTTTGATCAGGGGTTCTCACTATTGGCTCTTGATTAAACGATTCTATGGGTCTTCGACGAAATTTTTTTTTTTCACACTCGCTAGATTGCATTGTGCATCTTGGAGACCATCACCATTATTGGTGGCCTTCCTCACGTCTGTTAACGGTCTCCATTATTGACTGGTAATCAAATGATTTCGTGCATGTTTGACATCAACGCATATATTCACATGTATCGATCTATGTTGTTCGGTGAAGCGGAAATCAAGACCTTGGGTAGAGGCTTGCATCACTTAGCCTTGTTTCCTCTCCCAAGTTGCGTATATTGTTTTTTGGAGACAACTCATTAGAATGATCCTATTATGAATCCGGATTCGCATTGTGCTTATCAGTGGCCAGACTTGTCATATCTCTTCATTGAGAAAATTACTCTGACATAGCTACTGAGCATGGGAATGCCCGACTCAAGACATGATTTTAGTTCTTTTATATATGTATTGTATCAGGTTTCCCGTACTACCCGAAGCTCTGATCCTCTCTCTCTTTTTGTCAAAGAAGGAACATAACAGTTAAGTAAAGTATTTCAGCCATCGTCGCAGCCTCTGGTCTCACACTTTAGGGGGCATATGTTATACAGTAAAATGACTTCCTCATTAGCTCAGAGGGGAAAGACATGATGACTGAAGCAATGACCAAGATCACAAGCCTTGTTTCCAAGCTAACGTTGCCTATACACTAACCACCTGCTTTATAAAGTTTCTCTACAAGCCTAAGGGAGCATTAGTGACCCAATTAACTCTACTTGTTACCTCTGGGACAACGTTAGTGAATCCTAATGAGGATCTAAGGGTCAAAGGAGTGAATTGACTAAGAAATATCCCTATATTCTCTCCTAAATCAACTTAGAAAAGTAAGAAAACATCAAAGTTCGACTTATTTGGGGGATTTATAATCCTAATGAGGTAGGAAAAATGGAAAGAGCTCAAAAGAATGGCAACATAATTGCTTTTACCTAAGGAAACTCATGGAGAAACTTGGCAACCCTAAACTCACATGCTACATAAGCAGAGCGAGGGCTATTGTGATGGAGGTCAGATCATTTGAAAAGATAGCTTACTTGATTGTCGAGCAGAGTCTCAGACCTAAGCATAAGAAGTTGGTAAGAAGGGAGAGAGAGAGGAGCTGGAGGGGTAAGGGAAGGCTGATGCAACCGATGGTTGTAATCACTCTTTCGACATTAATATAGAACTGTAGTTGTACTATCTACTCCGTGGTATTGGTACTATAATTCATTTATATGTTTATCCAATTTTTAGCATGAGTAACTTAGTTATGTACAACTAGATGTCAAGGTTTTATACTATGATTATGCTTGTCTTTTCTATGTGCAGGACTTGATCTGGAGCCGGCTCAGGGGATTTCCACCTCGGTGCATTGCACTCTCCAACAACTCTACACGAAGGGTTGAGGTAATGAATTGGTCTTGCTTTGATAGTTAGTTATTGAATATGGACATGCATGTATCTTTGTGACAACTGCAGATAATCTTACAATCTGCCAAGGGTTCCGGGAAGACCCTTGAGGGTCTTCATTCTTCATACACCGTGCATTTATCCCTATAGCACACACTGCCTATTGGCTACTCACATTGTTTTCCTACATAAGTCTGGACAACCCCTAAAGCTTCCTTCAACTAGGTCGTCTAACCTCCCTCGGCCTCTGGAAATGGCTCGCTCTTCCTTATGGGTAGTCTCCCGGCCTTCAACATCTTAATTAACTCCCTTTCTGTCACATGCACTTGGGTTTCCGGCTCACTTGCACTGCCTGGACTACTTTTCTATAGAATAATTCATCTCCCTCTTTCCTACCTCTCTGGCACTGGAAAATTGTTTTGAAATTCTCTGGAAATCTCCTTTGTTTCTCCCTCAATCACTAATGCTCCTCCACTGGCTTGAATTCTTCCTTCAATGAATCGTTGTGCACTGGGAAATTCACACTGCCTAGATGCTTTCTCCCTCACCTGTGTCTCTCCTCATCCCATCAATTTTCTCTTATAGTCTCTCACTGGACCTTTAATGACCACAATTAAATCCTCATCAACAAATAAGATCATCTTAGACTTTATCCATATGAGTCTCTAGAGAATTCTCAATCATAATCAATTAATTCCCTTTAATGAATTGATTTCCCTAAGTCAAACTTAGACATTTTTTAATTATCGATCAATTAATTTAATTGAGTGGTCTCTAGGTGTTTTCTCCGAAAACCTTTTATGGGTTTTGGAGATCTTGTGTTCCTTAGCCTCTTAGACACAAATCAAGACTAGAACATCTATATGATGCTGCAAAACCTAAAAAGGTATCAATATGAATCTAATTTTAGTATTTGCTCTTCAAGATAAGGGGTATAATGTATTCTTTTGAGGAAAGAAGGTGTATTTAAAACATTAGGATTGGAAGTTAGCAAAGGAGATTGGGGTTAGAAGCAACAAGTTGTATAAGTTGTATTTTGAAGCTCCAAAGGCATTGGTTAGCAGTAGTAGTAGCAGAGATATGTGAGAGTTGTGGCATACGAGGATGGGTCATATCCATCATGGAGTACTTAAGTTGCTAAGAGAAATGGTGACAGGTATTTTAGAGGCAAGTACAAAGCACAGTGACGTATGTAAAGGGTGTGTACTTGGAAATTTTGGAAAATTTTCAAAAGCAACATTTCCAAGGAGTGACAATAGAACCAAGAGTGTTTTAGAGTTGATACATTCTGATATTTAAGGTCCCTTGTCCACATGGTCTCTCAGGGTTTATGAATATTTCATGACCTTCATTGATGATTTCTCCAGGAACACATGTATATACTTCTTGAAGACAAAAGATGAAGTCTTCAGTTTCTTCTAAAAGTTTAAGTTTCTTATGGAAAACTTGACAAGAAATAAGATAAAGGTACTTCAAACAAACAATGGGGGTGAGTATATCGAAAATGCTTCAAGGAGTTTCATGCCAGGGAAGGAATCAAGAGAGAATGGACAACTCCATATAACCCACAACATAATAGGGTTACAGAATGTAAGAACACAACCATAGTCAAAGTAGCGAGGACCATGCTATATGAACAGGATATGCCTAGATATCTTTGGGCATAAGCATGTAGCACAACGATATACATTCAGAATAAGGTCCCACATAAGGCATTAGGAAAGATGATACCCGAGGAGGCATTTATAGGGAAGAAGCTAGAAGTCAATCATTATAGGGTTTTTGGCAGTATTTCTTATTGTTACATTCCATCCAAGAAGTGTATTAAGCTAGATTCAACTATGAAGAAAGGGTATTTAATTGGTTACAATGAAACATCCAAGGCATATAGGATCTATTTTCCAGGGACTCGGAAGATCATTGTGAAACTTGACATTATGTTTTAGGGGGAGAAATCCTTTTGTAGGTCTCATGAGTTGTTAGTTGTCGATTAAAGTCAATAGAAAAAATCTCCAAGGGTTGAACAACAATCTCAGGTGTAGGGCACAAGTACAAGTATAAGGACTAGTATAGGCACATGTACATGTGTTGAGGAGAGTTCACATAATATGGATCAACAACATGATGAGGATCATGAAGATTCACCCACTTTAGTTGGCAAGAGGAATCACAAGGTGCTTTAGACATTGTGAGATTCTCAGGACTTTGTGGGAGCTCCTAGATTGAGCACCAAGGACAGAAGCCCACTAGAGAGATATTCAAGTTACATAGCATGGATGAGTTAGCTCATTGATAGTGAGCCTTACAGCGATCAAGAGGCTACACAACAATGGGTTTGGAAGGATGCTATGGTGGAGTATAACTCCATCATGATGAACGTTATTTTGGAGGTGGTGCCTAGACTATTGGACATGACAGTGGTTGGTTCTCACTAGATTTATAAGATCAAGCATGATGCATATGGTAGCATAAAAAAATTCAAAACCAGGTTTGTGGCTAAGGGATTCTCTTAGAAAGAGGGAATAGATTATGCGGAGACATTTTCTCCCATAGCCAGGTATACTTCCATGATGGCCATGATCTCACTTACAGCACATATGGGATGACAGATTCATCATATGGATGTCAAGTTGGTGTTCGTAAATAGAATCATAGAAGAGAAGGTGCACGCCTAACAACAAGAGGGACTTGAGGCATACAACAGGGATACACATGTATGTAGATTGAAGGGAGCACTATACAGGCTTAAGCAAGCTCCCAGGGCACAGTATGGTCATATTGATAGCTACTTGCAGGCGATGGAATTTATGAAGAGTGAGGTATATTATAATCTCTACTATCTTATGGTTAGAGGTAATCTACTCATTATTTTTTTGTATGTGGATGTTCTATTTCTGATTAGGTCATTAGGGCTCATAGAAGACTGCAAGAGGGACCTAGAAGTAGAGTTTGAGATGAAGGGTTTGGGGTTTATGCACTATTTTCTAGGACTAGAGGTGTGGCAAACATATGGGGAAATTTTCGTTAGTCAAGGGGAATATACTTTGAAGATTTTGAAGAAATTTAGGATGTTGGACTATAGACCCATGTCTACACCTATGGTAAATAATTGGAGGAAGAGTGATGCATCAAAGTAGAAGGCAATGAATCCCACCTTATAAAGATGACTTATTGGCTCTCTTATGTATTTGGTCAACACATGGCCAGATATTTGCTTTGTAGTCAATTCTCTTAGTCTATTCATGGTGGATGTCAGGTCCCTATAATACTAGTATAGTTCCCTTATTGTTATTGTTAGTGTAGTCCCCTATTGTTATTGTTGTGCCCATGTAGCCCCAATATTGTTATTGTTGTGCCCCATATAAGCACACTATTATTATTGTTGTGCCCTTACATTATCATTATTATGTAGGCTTTGATCATATTGTGACCCCTGAGACTCTTATATATAACAAGGAGGTATTGTCATTTGTTTCATCCAAGAATTGTTCATTTATGTAATGTAAAGGAGGTTTCCCCCTTGAAGAGGATAATTTTTAAGTCGTTTATTTATCTTTTCTTCTATTATGTGAGTTGATTGCATAACATTTGGTATTAGAGCTTGGATTCAAGGGTTTCTTTACTATAAACAAGCCTTCTTGGAATTTTTGCTATAACCTTTTTATACGGGGCTTCAGAAGCTGAAATTGCAACCACGTGGAGCCGAAATATAAGTGAACTTCGTGTATGAATTTTAGATCTTGGTTCATTATATTTTCGGAGATATGATTCGAGGAAGTTAGGGTTTTTGCAGGCTCTAGAATTCCATCTCAAACATGTGACCTAAGGAAAATTATCATAACTTTCGCTCCAAGCATCAGATTTGAATTTTGTAAAAAATGACTGAAATTTCACAAACTACAAATTTTCGTGTATCATTTTCAAGGCTGAAGGTTGAAATAGTGACATGTGGCACTCTATACAAGTTTGCTCTATTAAATCGGTCTATAATCAGGTCATTGTGGGAGATTGGGCATAACTCTTTCTTAAAGAATCCAATCTTGGTCTAAATTGTGGGGTTGGAAAGAAGACTCATAGGGATACCACTGGAAGAAATTTTAGACCTTGCAGATCCAAATTTATAGAGATAAAACAGTTTCAATATCGAGCTCTTAAAAAACAAGAAAAATATGTGTATTTTTTAAAAATTTTCATGACTTTTGTTTGAAAAATCAGTTTGAAGTGATTCAAAGGGCATAGTGAAGCATAGATATAATTCTTTGATTCCAAAATACCTCGAAATAAAAAAATGGAAACACCTAGTAAGGAACCAGAAATCTCTTTAATCACTCATGAAGAAGAGGAAGAAATGCAACATGAGATATCAAAATTACGAGACCAAGTGAAAAAATTTTCTCTCTTGCAAAGAGTAACCAAAATGAAATGGAAGCTAAGATGTATGGTTTGAAATATGACATGGTAACAATGATGAATGTCAAGATGGTGTTATCTTTCTGTATTTTTGAGGTTGTGGGATTAAATACATTGGACAACATCAAACCACTTTTGAAGCTATGATCTGGCCCTGCCAGCTTCAGAGAGGGTTCTCTCTTTATGATTTAACTTGTTTTTTAGGTTGATTTTAGGCTAGTTATGATTATGCTTGGTTGTTTGTTTGAATTTGGTTGGTTAATTTGATAAAATTATTTTCTTTCCATTGGACTATGGAGTCAAATAAAGCTGGATGTTGCACCAAAAGTTCAAAGGAGTAATCACAGGGCAAGCTAGCTACGCTTACTGGATCTTTAAATTGAATCATGGAATGGAGAAAACGTGTGCTTCAGTAGGGATTGAGAAGAATTTAAGAATTTCTCAATCCGAGTTCAGAAGAAAACATACAGATTGTAAAAGCAGTCCAAATAAGGTGTTAAAAACATATCTTATTTTTCACATCTTTTGTTTTACAATTAGATTTCAGATGCATAACATAAAGAGAATAACATTGAAAACACAATTACAGTAAGAAAAACATCACCAGTATATCGTAACATAAGTATCCTGTGAAGAGTCTTTTTATTAATGGTGCTCCAAGAACATGGAAAAAGTATAATGCTTGATAAAAAGATGTTACAATGTTCAGGAACCAACCCTCAATACTTCGAAGGAATGAAGTATTTAAACATAATTTACAAAAAGATTACAATCAATGCCTCATCGACATGGCATTCTATTATTATCTTAGAACTAACAGAATGAAATAATGCAACCAAAAGAGATGAATATGGTGAAGTGATCTAGACATATGGCACTCCTTTGGTGGAGAATAGTTGCTGAGTGGCCACTATTCGGGTGTTGCGCTGGTGAAGCTGACCTATTCTTTTATCCTGGAATTCACACAACTTATCCCACCACTCCTCATCTGGAATGATAATTTTGTTTACCTTGTGGTAGATATCATCTACCTCAGTATATCGAGCGAATGTGGGTTTTACTAGAAAAATGTGTTTTATCTCATGTTGGACAAAACTCATGTTATTGATAGCTTCATAGAAAGATATTCCTGTCATAGCACCTTTAATGTGGGAAGACTTGGCACTATCCTTTGCAATGTATTTCAGCGTCTTCATATAGTCTTCCTTGGTCATCAACTTATCATTGATTACAAATAAAGAAGGAAGGCCCTTCTTATTTAATGCTTCTATTCTGGTGAACAACTTATTAACTGCTACCTCCAAAGTGTGACATCTCTCTGTTAGCTGCACAATCAAATTCTTCTTTGTCAGAACCTTCTTTACTTCTAAGATTGTTTTTGTTATGTCATTTACTCTCAAATCATCCAATTCATATCTGTTTTTGGAATTGAGAAACTTTATGATGTTGTTGGCTGTGGCAGGCATTTCTCCCAACTCGGCATTGATAGTGGAATTGGATTGCTTGGCTTTCTCCATCAATTCTTTATGTTCAAATATAATCTGGATACATGGACATATTTCATCCATTGCCTCAATAATATTGTTCCAGATGATTTCCTTAACCTGGTCCAGTGTATGGCCAATAGAGGACTCAGTTGTTGACTTCCTCCATACTTCTATCTGGTTTTGAGATCTCTGTAGCTCTGCTGCATGGAAAGTTTCAGCCTTTGTCTTCTAGTCTTGTAGAAGATTGACTTGAGCCTACAATATTTTGATTTTTTCAGTTTGGAGAGACATGTTCTGCACTGTAGTTTCCAACTGATATGAAACAACCCCTATTTTTTCGTAGAATATATAGCTATAGGAATGGTTGTGATAGGCAGTGCTTCCAAAGGGACAATAGCCATTTTGGCAGCTTGTTCCTTTTCTTTGATTATCTTCTCCATCTTTGTCTCCATTTGCTTCAACTATGCACTCTGCTCCATGATGAGCTTCACCATGTCTACCTTCTGTGACTCTGTTTCTTCAATGTCCCTGGCCAGAGGATATTTTGTGGTTGGTAACTTTAACTGCTTCCTTAATGTTGCTATGTTTGTATTATTTTTGCTTACGAGATCTTCTGCAACATTTATATTTGCAAGATCATAACCTACTTTGATCACCAAGTCCTCCAAATATTTGATCCTTGTGTCTTTGGCAAGTGCAAAGACATTCTCCATCTTCAATTGTGATTGAACATTAACTAATGTAACATGCAATTTAGACAAAATCATTGTAGTGTTAGTGAGAGTGGAAGAAATCATTTGCCCGGTCTTCTTGTGCACCTCCATTTGGTCAATTAGTTGTATGTCTTTCACATCAGATTCAAATGTTGTCTTCGTGTAGTCTGATGCTACCTTGGGTTGGGGGATCTGTGCTTGGATAAATGCCATTTGCATTTTCCGTTTCTCTGAATCAAATGCTGACAAAAACCTACTTTGAGAACTGGAAGTCTACTTACAAAAATGATTATATGTGTTAATCTTCAAGGCCTCGTTTCTCACTTTAATTTCCTTGAAACTATCAAATATACTCTTTTTTTCCTCCCCTATGGTAGATGTGCTCGTCTGGATAACCTGCTGCTGATCTTGTGAAGCTGTGGAGGTAGTGGGAGAAAGTGTAGTGTGATCACCCACCAATGAGGAAAGAAGTGGCTCTTTGGTGGTGATCATGTTCTCTTGCTCTGAATCCTTACTTAGGCTTAGTTTGGAATGTATCTTGGCCTTCTTCTTATACATAATTTTGAAGCCTTCACTGGAAATCTCAATCACTGAAGGTGACTCTTCTTCTCTACTTCTCTTTGTTGTTTTCTCCTATGCGATAGGAGTTTGTAATATGGAGGATGACACCACCTTCTCCTCGGCCTCTTGTAGGGTTTTTTCAGTCCATTCTAGCTGGTATTTATACTTTTCTATCTCTGGTCTGGTTGTGTGAAAATAAGCAGTAGATTTGTTTTCTACTCTTAACTTAGAGATGATCCTTAATGGATCATATGACCAGGTGAAACTAAGGCTGAACTTCATCTCTTTCAGTAACTTATCTGTTTTTTCCCCTGCTGCCTTGCTGTTACAAATGAAAGGCCCTATTTGAGTTTTAATTTTGACTTGGGACTCCTTCTTGGC
This sequence comes from Pinus taeda, assembly GCA_000404065.3. Lineage (NCBI taxonomy): Eukaryota > Viridiplantae > Streptophyta > Pinopsida > Pinales > Pinaceae > Pinus > Pinus taeda. The sequence continues at coordinate 228,450 of APFE030922155.1, forward strand.
AGTTACAAAGTGAATCTCATCCATATTGAGCATTTTCCTGATGTATTCTAGAGAAAAAAATACTCATTGGGAGGAATTTTGGCAGCTTGTAAGGTGCCAGTTCACACCCAAATATTCTCAGTTCTGTATAATTTTGATAGAGGTACCAATCCCCTATTTGGAATTGGTGTGATAGCTACAAAATTTTCCTAATTTCTTCACTGATTCTTGGCTCTGTCCTACTGCTTAGGAGACTGAGTGCTATATGTACAAACATATCTATGAATTATTTGTATGAAAATTCCTTTTGTTCCTTCATCACCAGTGTAGTCCAAAAGATGACTGATCGCTAATTTCCTTCTTCATCTAGCTTTTGTAAGGCAAGCTTGAGGTTGTCTCCCTGAAAATATAAAAACATGTAAACTAACACAAAAGCATATTTGAATACTTCCTCAGTCTGGAATTTTATAAAATTCTCATGGATAGAATCTGCAAGAAATTGGCTAAAATTGAACAAGATAGAAGGCTTGGAATCTGTAGAGAAAATGGAAAGAAATCCTATTATTTCCTCATCTACCCACTGATTTGAGTAATAACCAAGGAGGTAGGACATGACTGTGATGATTTTCTTGGCTCTCTTAGGAAAAATGGAGGATGGATAAGGGGGATTTTTCCTGGGTAATGGGGCATCTTCAGTCAAGAAAAGTTCAAGGGTTTTGGCTCTCTTAGCAAAGTCCAATTTCTGATATAATTCAACAAGTGCTTCATGGGAAAAAGGGGTAGCATTCTCTGCTGTAGGAGCTTGCATTATTTGGTCTATAGCTTGGGGAGTGATGGTGAATATAATTTCTCAAGTTGGGGCAATGATAGCTCTTTGGCTAGGTAGATAACATGCATGACATTTCCTGACAAATTTAGTGGTGTTGTGGGTACGGGGAAAGATATAGTGGGGCAAATTGGGTTCCCATAGTTGAATATCATCAAACTTATCTATATATTTTTCCTCGAGCCAGTAATACATCTCAAAAAGATCAAATTCACATAGGGTTTCATGGATCTTATAATCACTGTCTGCCAAAGGGATGTGGTGAAAATCAATGGGAGGGTGGATCAAAGGACTGACGAGTTCTTCTTGTCCCTTGTCTTTTGGAGGCATGATTGGATAAATCTATGGACAATAGTGAAATCTGGATTACAGGTTTACAGTATGCGGAGAGGACTTGCACACCCATACAAAACAATGGAAATGGCAGCAGAACAATGGCAATGGCAGTGTACAAACTCAGTAACTGGTGGATGGGTGAAAGGAGGGGTTATATAGTATTCTAGCTTTCTTGTTGATGGTGGCGTGGGTCCCTTGAATTAACGGTTAAGTGAATTAATTGCCTAACATATTAATTTTGGAGGGAGCAGATGTGATTGGCAAGAACAACCGACAGATGATGTGGCAAAGGGTGACTGGCGAGAGCGCAACAGATAGAGCAATGGTATCGGATGGCGAAGAAACCACTTTTCGGGGGGGGGGGGTGTTAATGGTTTTCGACGAGGGGGGTTAAAAAATGTTTTGGTGGTGACATGTTGCAGTGAGTATGGGTTGAATACCGCCCATTTCGACACCCCACCCCCCCCCCCCCGACGGTAAAGTTTGGATGGGTGAAGGGAGGCCAAAACATATTCTGGGCTATTGGATGTTGAGAGGTGGGCGTGGATGAGGGGAGAAGTGGCGGGATGTTAATGTGATATGACAGGGCATATGGTGGGGTCGGGAAATACATTTAATGCATAGCAGGGGAATGATTCGAATGTAGTGGGGTAGGTAGATGAATAAAAATGTGAGCCGGGGGTGACTTTGGGGTATTGAGACTTAGGAATAGGGGATTAATATATCAAATATTAATTGATATATTAAACTTTAGAGTAAAAATTTAATCCTTTGCCTTTTCCTTCTACACATGAAAATAATATTTAACATTTGACTTAGGATGAAATATTCATGTTTTTCCTCTAACCACCATAGTTCTTCTACCTACCCTTTTGCATTTCAATTCTTTTTCTAAGCTAACATTTTTTCTTCTTGTTTTGCAAGGTGCATTTAAACTAGTAGAACCAAATCATTTTTCTTTTGTAAAAATCTACCTTATCCTATCACTTATTTCACCATTGATTGAGATTAAACTGTTGAATCAATTTTATTTCTTCCTAACTACTGATTTACCAAGATTAAATTGTTTGGTAAATCTTCATTCACTAACCTATTTAACAGAAATTTAAATGTGTTCAATCATGATTAAACTATATGACTTGAATAGAACTTTAGTCATTGTGGCATTCAAGAAAAAATTGCATACAACCTTATTTGATAATGAATTTAAAAGAACTGACTTATTAGTAGTGGCACTTAGACTTGCAGCACTTTCAGTATTATTTTCTATTTTTTTCTTTTGTGGGGTTCATATTTCCTTTTTTCTTATTTATTTTTTAAACATGCCCACTTTTCATTTTATTTTTTTCATATTTTTTGGAAATCATTTGAATATTGAAATTTATGTACAATATGAAGTTACAAATACAAAATACTCAATCACCTTGAGATCCTATAATTTATAGGACCCTAACAGTGGCTCCAGCTGGGGATGACAATTCTCCAAGTGAAGTGTCAAGAACATAAGATCAGTAGCCTTGAGTACTCCATGTTTGTAATGTCTTCATTTGATTTATTTCTATTTAAGATACTATTGGCAGCTCATCAATCTAGACTTTGGGCCTTCATTGCAGGCTTCAACCTTTGTTAATAAGTTACCCAATCAAAACCATAAAGACTATGATATTTACAATGATGAAAGGAAGATATGTAGGCTAAGAAATGTAGTGCTTCAGCATCCTACCATTAGCAGGACCTGGAGGTATCTCTGCTCCATCTAGGTCTTTAAGGTAGAATGCATTATTTCCCCTGAAAGCATGAATAATATATGGCCCATTCCAAACATTATGAAACTTTCCATGTTTGCCTTTGTCTTCTCTCCTTGAATCTCATCTTAAAACTTGGTCCCCAATGTTAAAGTCATCAGATTTTGTTCTTCTGTCAAAGACCTTTTTAACATTTTCTTAAATAACTTGGGTTTTGTTGTATACTTCCTCCCTGGACTGTTGCAACTGGATAGTTTTGTTAATCCTTATCTGTACATCATTGGGTTAAACTTGCACTTCTTGAATGATCTTCATGACTGGAACTCCCAAAGAGGATGGAAAAACTGTGTCCATTCCATAGACCAATTGGTATGGTGACATGCCAATTGATTTTTTAGTAGTAAGTCTGTCAGCTCAAAGTGCATTGACCAACTTGTTATGCCAACACTTTTTTTTGTATTCTAACAACTTTTTTATGATGTTTACCAAACTTTTATTTGAGGAATCAACCAACCCATTACCCCGAGGGTAATAAGTTGTTGAATGTCCCAAAGTAATGTGGTATTTATGGAAGAATTCAACCATCTTTTTAGATTTGAAGGTTGCAGCATTATCAGTGATGGTTTTTCTAGGACAACCAAATTTAGAGAGGATATTAGTCTCAATGAATTTAATAATAACAACATTAGTGGCAACCCTAGAAGGGGTGGCCTCTATCCACTTGGTAAAGTAGTCAGTGGCTGTAAGAATCTAGTTATGTTGGGCAAAGGAAGAGGGGTGAATTTCACCAATGAAATCCAATCCCTATTCCTGAAAGGGGCTTTCAACAGAGATATGCTTTAATGGTAGCGACAAAATTTTTCTCTTTCCCTCAAAAATTTGGCATTTATGGCATGAGGTTATTTTTTTGTGAATGTGAGGGAAAAGAGTAATCCAATAGAAACCAACTCTAAGTATTTTATTGGCAGTGGTTTTCCTATATAGATGTCCACCACAATCTCCTTCATGGAACTCCTGCATAACTTTTTCTGCATCATCTTTCAACAAGAATTTATGTAAAATACCCCCAACATCTCTCCAATTAAAAACATTATCTATAATGCAAAAAATAACTGCTTTTAACTTAAGAAATCTTGCCTTTTTTTTCTCAAACTAGGAGGAACATTTAAATTAAATAAAACTTAAAGCAAGTCTACATACCAGGATGAGTTCAAAATTGCCTCCTCAATTTGTGGTGTCGCCTGTTCCTCTTGATTATCGAATGATTCAACCAAGTTAATGTCTAATGCATGGAAATTTGACTCAGCCATCAATTTGGCTAGTCCCTAACCCTTAATTAACTTGGTGGGCTTTATTTCTAAGTCATATTCGAGAATGACAACAATCCATTTGCCTTGCTTTCCATCAGGTCCATTCTGTGTCAAAATGTCCTTAACCACTGCATTAGGTACATAAGCAATAATATGGGAATGCAAAATATATACTCTAAAATCTTTTAATGCTTTAACTAATGCAAAACCCTGTTTTTCCATAATATTATATTTCAAAGATGCATCTCTTCAAGATTTACTAAAGAATGCAATAGGTTGTTCAAAACCTTCATTATTTTTCTGTAGTAAGACTGTTTCAATAGTATGCTCAGAAGCAAAAGAGAAGATTATGAAATCTTTTGTAAAATCTGGGCTAATTAACACTGGTGCTTTGGTCAATTCTTGTTTAACTAAGTCAAAGGATTGTTTAGCCTCAATACTCCACTTGATTTCAGAGTCCTTTTTAAGCATGTTTGTTATGTTTCTAAGAAGTTCTACAAGGTTAGGAATGTATCTCCTTAGGAAATTGATTTTACCAAAAAAAACTAAAGCTCTCTAGCCAAACAGTGTATTTTTAGGATTGAGTGAGATGCCAAACCTTCTACATTTTTCAAACACTCTTCTCAGATGTGCTAAATGTTCCTCATTAGTTTTAGAAAAGACAGTAATGCCATCTAGATAAATCACAATAAAATGGCCAATGTCATCAGCAAAGGCAATATCCATTGCTCTTTGGAAAGTGGCTCCAACATTCATTAACCCAAAGAGCATTTTCACATGCATGAAAGTTCCCCATGGAGTAGTGAAGGCAGTTTTATCATCATCATTAGGATGCACTAAGACTTGGTTATAACCCGAGAAACCATCTAATAAGGAAATTCTACTAGACACTACTACCTTTTGTAATATATGATCCATTTTGGGTAAGGGGTAGTTGTCTCTAAGGGATACCTTATTAAGAGTTTTGAAATCAATACGCAATCTGATTTCTCCAGTTTTCTTTCTAGGAGGCACAATGTTAGACACCCATTTAGAGTATCTAATAGGAAGTATAATTTTTGCATCATAAATCCTTTTTACTTCTTTCTCAACCAAAGGCATTAGGACAGGATTTACCCTACCAAGATTTTGTTTGAATGGTTTTTGATCTTCCTTGAGTGGGATTTTATGTTGTATGATACTGATGTCATATGATTTTAAATCCTCATAGCTCCAGGCAAAGACATCTATGAATTCTTTGAAAAGAGCTATATATATTGATATTGTGTGATAATAAACAATGATTTTGAGAGTTTTATCATTTTTGGGATTCCGATCACTACCTATATTGTATTCTTCTATGTCTGCCCCTATGGGTTCCATTTTTGGATTTTTTGCTACATCATTAAAATAAAAAAGTTCTTCTAATGGAGCTAGACCCCTTGGAAGAACATTATATTTAAGCCGAAGTACTTCGAATTCTTCTTTTTTCTGGATCAATTTCATGTAATTCTAATTTATATACATTTTTACTGATTGAAATATTTACATCAGAATCATTAAGTTGTTTATTTACACTAACATATTCAACAATCTGATTTTCTACTTCACAGTTTGAATATTCAATAATCTGATCTTCTACTTCACATTCCGAATCTATGCTATTGTCTTCATACTCCTCCTTGGATTGCAAAAAAATTTCAATCTGCTTATCACTTCCAAATACCTGCTAATGTCTCATATTATCAGGTACAGCAGGACGATGTTTAACCTCCATTGTATATTGTTTGTTTGGATGAGGCATTTGGCATGTGCTAGCTGAAAAATATAAACCATTAGCCAGTACATTCTGATCCCTTGGAATGACAAAAATCAAAAGTTCTTAAAAAGTCAAGCACAACATTCCTATAGTTTCTCAACCTAGGACGTTTTGTAGCATATTCTCCCTTGATCCTTTTAATAATTAATTCATAATCTCCCTGAACAACAATTCTTTTAGCACCTAACTTCTTCAATAATTGCAGTCCTAAGAGAAGTGCCTCATATTCTGCTATATTATTGGTGCAATGAAAATCGAGTTTGTAAGAATGACCTTTTGCATGATTGTTCCCTGAATTGGACACCCAAACACCTGCCCTTGAACCTGCTTTGCCACAAGAGCCATCAAAGCTCATGTTCAAAAAAGGTTCAGTTTTAGTGTTTCGCTGTACAATTAGTGTTTGATTTTCATGTTTTTCATCAATGTCATTTTTTTCTTGAGTAACCTATGCATCAATATCTCCATCACTGTAAAGAATGAAAGATTCAAGGTCAGAATGAACAGAGTAGAAAGGATAGTTATGTGGTTTGTCTTGACTACTCACCATATACTTCATTAAAGTTTCCCCATACAATCTTCTTTGTTGACCAAACACTGGTATAGCGGCATAAGTCATGTCCATTTGCAGGGTTCCTTGTAATTTTGCTCCCCATGAGCATGACAATAACATGCCATACTTTGGGGGAATGTCTTTAAACACTATATCCATCACTAAACTTTTAGCAGGGATTTGGGCTAAAGTAACACACAGGTCTTTGATAAGGCCTAGGCATTTAACTTTGCTAGAATCAAAGGAATACAAAATATTTGTATTGTATAGTAATGTCAATCCCTATTCTTTCCATGATATCCTTGGGCATTAAATTATGGGATGCACCTAAATCTAGCATAGCATTGTGGAGAATTTTATCATGAATATTCAAACTGACATAAAATGGAGGAACCCCTCCTTGTGGTTTACCTTCTACTTCTGGCCCAAATAGGAGTGCAGGATGATCATCACTCAAATTCACATCATAAATTTTCTCCCCAATGTTTAATGCATTCAGGACCTGAGTCCTGTATACATTCTTGTTGATCAATTCAGTCAAGGGGATATAAATTTTCAGCTCGACAAGTTCATTTTCTATACTAAATGGTGTTTGATTCTTAAGCATATTTGAAAAATCAGGCTTATCAGCAACTATTTTGTGGCAAGTTCTATTTGTTGGCTAGTAGAAGGGAAGTCAGTTTTAGTAGTTCTGGAAAGAGCATCAATATTCTTTTTCAGAATAGCTTCTGTTGGCTTTTTCCCAAGATTTTCAGTGGTTTTCTTTGAAGGAATTTCTATTGTTTTCTTGGAATCAGAATTAGAGACTTTTTTGACAGGATTTTCAAAATTCTTTTTATTAGCACTATCTTGATTTTTCTTACTTCTAAGATTGTATTGCCTATGTACTTCCATTATATCATTTTCAAACCCTTGTTTGTATTCTTCTGACTCTTCAGAATCTATTTTAGTTTGGGATATCAGAAAAAGTTCCCGCTCCTCTTGAGTGAGGACAACTGTTTCATCCAAATTTATTTGATTATCATCCAAATCTTCCACAATATTCTCCCCATCATCTGTGTAATTTTCCTGAAAAGGAGGCTGAATCTGCTGATTTGGACCCTTTTGTTCTCTTTGTTTAATTTTTGGAACATTTCTTCGAAAGTTTTGGTCTCTAGTTTGAGGGGCATTTTTGTTTTCTCTTGCTTGATTTTGGTCATTGATGCTCACTCTTTGCATCATTTGACTCACTACTCTGACTAAGTTATCAATCTTATGGCCAACAACAGAAGTAGAAGGTTCTTCTTTTATGGTCACTCTACGTTCAGACTTCAATTTGGCTTTTTTGATCAGGATGTTGGCTTCAACTTTAATTGCATTTGCTTGCATTTCTTCCAAAATTGTCAGGTCTCTTTGCATAAGTTGATATTCCATATCTACATCAAAACCATTTGGAAAATCTATCAGGGATAGGCCAGGGGAGGGCTTGATGTCTTGTGGAATGGAATTATAAACAATATTGAATCTTTCACAATACTCTTCCACGGTTTCATTGGGTTTCCTTTTTAACCTTTTAAATTCATTTAGGAGCTGAAGTGTATTCTTCTTGGTATCCCATCTAGCTAAAAAATCCTGATGGAAAGCATCAAGGTTGGCTATACTTCCTGCAGGTAAGCCCCTAAACCATTTCTTGACATCACCTCTTAAGCTCTTGGCAAACAATCTCATTTTAACATCAGCCTCATCCACTTATTGGAGGTCAAACACATCATTCATCCTATCCACATGCTGTTGGGCAGTATAAGCACCAGTATTATCAAAGGTCACAATTTTGGAAGGATAATTTGCATGCATAGCATTTAGCTGCCCTGATAGCACCAAGGGTGCATACCTTCCTACCATAATTGTCCTGGTATATTGACTAGAGGATGGACCTAATGGAGGTGCAGTTTTCATAACTACAGGGAAAATAGGGATAATAGTTTGAGAAACCACAGGTAGGGGAGTTGAAACTATGGAATGAGTAGGACTAAGAGGATGTAAATGTACAGACTGAGAAGACTGACTAGACAAAGAGGCTGCTACAATAGTTAAAGCAGAGAATTCAACATACTGCTGAATAAAATCTTCTTCTATAGCTTGGTTTAAGAATGAAACTAGACCATGTAATTTGTCAAATTGTTGTAAAGATTCAAGATCAGGATCTATCTCAAGGAATTGGGTTTGGGAAATATATGGTTGTAGTATGGCTTTGTCTATGACAATTTGATCTGCAAAAGCCTCAGACTTTGACCTAAACAAACTTTGTTGGAAAGGTAAATCAAATTCTATATCCTGTAAAATTTCAAATTTATGTGGGAGAGAAGTAGACCTTTGACAAAGGAAAATTCTCAAGGAGAGAGTTGAATCTAGATAGAGGACTACTACTACCTTGACTCTTGGTAAACCTTCTTTTTCTCACCAATATCTCAGGGTCATCTACAATTTTAGCAAGGTTGGGATCAGGGTGAGATCTAGCATAAATCCTTTTGGGATCCAAGGCTATGAAAAATCATCACTAAAAATCAAAATCCAAATCAATGATAGAGCATATATATACAAAATATCAACCTCATATCAGGTATTTCATAATGATACAACAATTGGTTATTGAAATATTGATTTTGAGCGAGGGAATCCTAATGTTTTGGATTAAAATGTGTTCTTCCGTAGTATGGTCGCCACTATGTTATCGTTCTGTATTTTTGAGGTTGTGGGAGTAAATACATTGGACAACATCAAACGACTTTTGAAGCTGAGATCTAGCCCTGCTAGCTTCAGAGAGGGCTCTCTCTTAATGATTTAACTTGGTTTTTAGGTTGATTTTAGGCTAGTTATGAATATGCTTGGTTTTTTGTTTGGTTTGGTTGGTTGATTTGATCAAACTATTTTCTTTCCATTGGTCTATGGTGTCCAATAAAGCTGGATGCTGCACCAAAAGTTCAAAGGAGCAATCATAAGGCAAGCTAGCTACATTTACTGGATCTTTAAATTGAATTATGGAATGGATAAAAGGTGTGCTTCAACAGGGATTGAGAAGCATTTAAGAATTTCTCAATTAGACTTCAGAAGAAAACATACAGATTGTAAAATCAGTCCAAATAAGGTGTTCAAAAACATATCTTATTTTTCACATCTCTTGTTTTACAATTAGATTTTAGATGCATAACATAAAGAGAATAACAATGAAAACACAATTACAATAATAAAAACATCACTAGTATATCGTAGCACTAGTATCATGTGAAGAGTCTTTTTATTGATGGTGCTCCAGCAACATGGAAAAATTACAGTGCTTGATAAAAAGATGTTACAATGTTCAGGAACCAACACTCAATACTTCGAAGGAATGAAGTATTTAAACATAATTTACAAAATATTACAATCAATGCCTCATCGACATGGCATTCTATTATTAACTTCAAACTAATAGAATGAAATAATGCGACCAAAAGAGATGAATATGGTGAAGTGATCTGGACATCTGGCATGCTTTAATGGAGAATAGTTGTTGAGTGGCCACTATCTGGGTGCTGCACTGGTGAAGCTGATGTTATTTAATCCTAGAATTCACACAACTTATCCCACCACTCCTCATATTAAATGGTAATTTTGTTTACCTTGCGGTAGATCTCATCTACCTTGTTATACCAAGCGAATGTGGGTTTTACTACAAAAATGTGTTTTATCTCATGTTGGACAAAACTCATGTTACTGATAGCTTCATAGAAAGATCTTCCTGTCATAGCACCTTTAATGTGGGAAGACTTGGCAGTGCCCTTTGCAATGTCTTTCAGCTTCTTCATATAGCCTTCCCTAGTCATCAGCTTATCATTGATTACAGATAAAGAAGGAAGGCCCTTCTTATTTAATGCTTCTATTCTGGTGAAAAACTTGTTAACTGCTACCTCCAAAGTGTGACATTTCTCTATCAGCTGCATAATCAAATTCTACTTTGTCAGAACCTTCTTTACTTCTAAGATTGTTTTTGTTCTGTCATCTACTCCCAAATCATCCAATTCATATATGTTTTTGGAATTGAGAAACTTTATGATGTTGTTAGCTGTGGCATGGATTTCTCCCAACTCAGCATTGATAGTGGAAATAGCTTGCTTGGCTTTCTCCATCAATTATTTCTGTTCAAATATAATCTGAATACATGGCTAGATTTCATCCATTGCCTCAATGATATTGTTCCAGATGATTTCCTTAACCTGGGCTAGTGTGTGGCTAATAGAAGACTCAGTTGCTGACTTCCTCCATACTTCCATCTGGTTTTGAGCTCTCTGTTTTCTACATGGAAAGTTTCAGTCTTTGTCTTCTGGTTTTGTAGAAGATTGACTTAAGCCTGCAATCTTTTGATTTCTTCTGTTTGGAGAGACATGTTCTGCACTGCAATTGCCAACTGATTTGCAACAAACTTTGTGTTTGTTGTAGAAGATGTAGTTGTACGAATGGCTGTGATAGGCAATGCTTCCAAAGGGACTGTTATGAACATAAACTATGTAAAAGTAGATCAAAATAGATAATAAATAATAATCATAATAATATAAATATAATAATAAATAATAAGTAAATTAACTAATGGTTAGTTAGTTAATAATGAAAAGACATGTCTTAGAGACATGCCTGTTTGTGAAAGGGTACTTACCTAGCTATATATACAGGACCCTCAGTCTCATTTGTAATCGTCCTACATCAATTCTTCTATACAATACACAATTTACAATTACTATCCTACGATGGATGTCTTTGTATACGAAGTATTTTAATATTTCCGCTGTGTATAGACTAGTGGTCGTTACATTGGTATCAGAGCATGTTTGGCTGATCACCAAGCCTTTGGCCATCAACCTCCTGACAACCTTGTTGTCATCGCAATTAAATCATTTTGCTACACTAGAGTCTGGAGCTTCTCCAATTCGCCAGTTGGCCCTTGGCCATTAAAAAAAAAAAAAAAAAAAAAAGAAAAAGAAAAAAGAAAGAAGAAAGAAAGAAAGATAGCCAAAGAAAAAGAAAAAAATTAAAGAAAAAATCATATAAAAATATCTTATTAAGAAAAAAAAAATATATATATATATATATATATATAGTCTTGTGTAAATTTTGAAGGAGAACAATCATATATATATAAAGGTTCTACATTATTGATAAAAAGTGCATGATAAAGTTAAAAGAGAATCATTCCAAATATCTATAAAACTATAGGTAAGAGAAGGAATAATAGATACTATTATCTTTATTCTTCATTAAGTGGTTTACAAGCTCGTTGTTTTAGCAACCCATGGTAATTTCCCATGGTATTTTCAAGGTAAAAGAAAAACAAAAGGAATACAAAATCTCTTTATTTGAATGGTAAGTTTTTACGTGGAGAAAATTAACCGAGTCAAAATCACATATGTGGACATATATTTTATATTATACCCCAAAGAGATGAATAGTCGTGTTTCACTATGGTTGTAACTTTTCAAAAAGAAAAAGAAAATATTATAAATTAAAGATATATAAAGAGAAGTTTTATATTATAAAAGGGTATTTTAAAGAAAAATTCAAGTAAAAAGAAAAAATATATATATAAAGTTTAGCGTGTATATATTATATATATATATATTAAAAATTAAGAAGGTTACGTGAAAGATCATCTCTTTATATAAGTATAAAGAGAAACACACAAATATATATAAGTGAATAAAGAAAAGGGTAGTATTAAATTTTATTCCTTAGGGGATTAAATCAAAGATATATATTCTTATAAAACATAAAAAGGTGAATTTGGAGAATATTCCAATTGATAGCTAAGTGTTCACAATCCATCAAATTAAAAGAAATTTTGTATATTTAGATTACATAATACCTTAAGTCATCTCAACACAACAAATGGAATCAATCATTGAAAAAATGATGGAGGGCAATTCTAAAATGACGAAGGAAGAAAGGTTTTCCTATAATGGTCTTTCAGTTACAGATCGTAGAGTAATTACATTAAAAGGAAGTACCCAAGGAAGAGAAGTTAATGTCTCTATCAATCCGAACAATGATAAAAAATTATATGAACATCAACTTGGCAAATCAACTATTAATTCCAGATCTAAGTATTGGTGTAAAGAAAAACATTTTTGACCAAACAGAGTATAAAATTAGTGATCTACAAGTGAAAATAAGTCATTATGAGTACATATCTCGATTTCATGTTGTAAGGGGAGATAAAAAGACAAAAATCATACTTGTTCAACCATGGTTTAAGGATTTGGATACATTCATGTTAAATATAGAGAAACAAGTGTTGATGTTTCCTTATAAAGGGAATATGGTCACGTTTTCAGACATAAGAAGTAAATCAAAATCAATAAAATATTCATTAGAAGACCTTAAAGATATCTCAGACTTGATGTTTCAAGATAATGAATAAACTATACAAAAGAAGCAAAAAGAGTTTGAAGAAGTCATTTGCAGCAAAGACATACAAATTTCGCGCCTAAGAGATCACCAAGAAAAACTACTCGAACAAGTCAAGGAAGCTAAAGCATCAAAGAAGGAACTCAAGGAGCATTTATTATAACAACAAGAATAAAATTTGCTTTTAAAGAGCCTTAACCAAACATTAGTAGAACAAATCAAGTGTTCAAAAGACGAAAAACGTGAAATCCAAAATAAAGTTGACTCAGAGAAATAGGAATGCTTACGTCCCAAAAATCATAATCAAAATCTACTCAATTGGATTAATAAACTTAAGGATGAAAGGAAATCATTGACGAATAGGTTCAAATAACTTGTCAAAAATGAAGCATCAAAGTCTCCATATGTAGCAGTCCAAACTGAAGCAACAAAGATCAATACCACTAATCTCGATATTCAGGCAAATCCAAACCCTATTGAAGTAAAAATGTACTCAGAGTTTTTCGTTCAAACAGAGGACAACCCAAATGAGGATTCAGTAGTCAAGTCAACAACAACAATGCCTAAAGGAAATGAGGAAACTACCATAAAAATGTTAAATTTCCACAATAGATTTGATAAAGTATATTGAAATTGAAATCTATACTATGAGAGTTAAATTTCCTTAGATTTATGGATTTATTGTCATTTCTACTTATACATGAAATATATGAAATACAAAAATAGAGAGCAATGAAAAATAAACACTGACAAAACACAATGACACAAGATATTCTCTTGGATACCCTTATGGGAGAAAACACAACTAGAAAGTGAGGTTGCTATGCTCTCTCTTTCTCTGAATGGAAATGGATTCAACTACAAAAAAACGAGACTTGTGGCTCATATGTTGCTACACGATACAAATCCTCTCTATTTTCTCTCTCTATCCACTCTTAGCTACTCTGCTCATCTATGTAAAAAATCACTCAAATATAGGTGAACTCATTTTCCTCCTAGTGTCCCAGTAATAACACAACCTGATAACCTACTAATGGTTAAGTTTGACTCTTTCAACTCTTAAATGGAGTTACAATAATAAACCTTCTAGATTCTTCTTCCTCATGTTCACTTGGTTAACCCATTTTTCATAAATAATGGGGGTTGATGTAGCGTACTCTCGAATCATGGTGGTCAAAATAGAGATATCAACTTCCTAGTGGCATAAATTTTGCATACAAACTTTGTTTGACATATTTCTTGCATTGTTGAAATTTATTTGAGTGTAAAATAACACTAAAGGGTTCTATATATAAGTGGCAACGTTTTACCCCCCCAAAATTCTATATAAGGCTTCAAACTATTTCTGAAAGGTTTCAAACCCCAATTCGTCAAATTGGGATTTGTTGGTAAAAATGGTCCCATGAGTTGATTTCTTCAATTTTTCCACTTAAAAAATATCAAGATGGATGAAAAATAATAATTCAATATGGATCATATCTCCTTATTTTTGGAGGATTTTTGTCCCCAAATATTCTATTGAATGAGGTGAGGAAATTTTCCTTCTACCTTATCTCGTGTGTACCATTTGGCCTTGCATAGACATTTCCCTTTCAACCCAATCTTCCAAAGGTTATGTTGTGTTTATTTTGTATTTATGTACCTCTTATGCAAAATTATATCCCTTCAAGGAATTTAGACTTCTGTGATCCATAACATTTGTTTAGAAACTTTTTGGCGAAATCACATAATTGATCATTTGTCGACGCGTTTCGAACCAACTAGTGTGGTTCATCGTCGGGACAAGTTGAAGATACAGATCCAGTTAAGCGAGTTAAATAGTCTAAGCAGAGACTCCAACGGCTAAAAAGACTAATGGCTATTTTTCAACTTAAGGACCTAGTCAAACCTCCCTTAACTAAATTAATATTAATATTCTTTATAATTATTATTATATTTCTGGAACTAAGTAAACTGGGTAAAAATTAACCAGATCAATGATTAGATATTAAAATCAATCCTTTTTTTTTCCAATTATTAAACATTTTATATATTATATATAATATTATTATTTCATAACTATATAATACTATATTTAATGTTTAGTTTAAAAATTTTTATATAAATTATTAGAAAAAATATAATTTGACTAAAAAAAATAAATAGATCAGATGGTTAGTTATCAAACTAAACCATTTATTTATTTAAAATATAAATATATATATATAAAAGTATATATATAAAATAATACATTAACCAAATACCTAAGCATTACAAATAATATTTATAATGTATATATATATATAATATAATATCACATTAATAATATTGTAATTTGAAGTTTATAATATTAAAATATTAACCTATTTATTCAATTATTAGACAAACTATATAAATTATAATTATTTTTAATTTTAAATTTTTTTTTACTTATTCCTTAAGGTTAGTTTAAATTAACTTAGAACTAACAAAAAAAAAACTAAAAACGACAAAATAAATAAAAATTAATCAAATAAATAAATGAAAAGTAATATTAACTAGTTATGAAAATGCATATTTTAATTCATTCATTATTTATAAATGTATTTATAAACATAGCATTAGGATGTTAAAAATATAAGGCTAATAAAAAGCTAAATAATTACCTTACATTCTAAGGTTAGTTCAATTATTTTTAATCATATATTATGCTAAAAATTCCCAGGTTGCCAAATTTAATAATCTTCGAATATATAGGGAAATAGAGGGGATTAAATCAAAACCAAAAGGGCGATAATTAAAAGAAGAACAAATCAAATCAAGAGTAAAGCAAGCAAATAATACAACCAACACAAAGGAAACAACTCTTAAGGAAAGGAAACAAGAAACATTGAGACCTTACCAAGAAGGGACCGCGGAGGCTAGGAAGATAGGGCTGGGACCCAGCAGCTGCTGATCTTCCAGCCATCATCCCTATTAAGATTATTCAGCCTTTTTCCAATCTCCAGGGCCTCCCTAAACTTGCGATGGTGAAACTGAGCAACTCTAGCAATGACTTGAGCCTCTTCGATACATACATGATGCATCGTCTTCTCGGCATGCTCCGCCAGGGCTGAGGATTTGGTCCTACCATGCCTCAAGTCGGTTGAATGCTCACTAATCCTTTGATTGATAAAGCAACCTGTCTCACCAATATATGGAATCCCACAAGAACAAGGGATGACATAGACGCCCTTCATGTCTTTAGGGTCAATAGGATCTTTTACAGACCTGAGGGAGCTACGGATAGTATTAAGAGGTCTAAAAGTTGCGGGCACATCAAATTTTCTCAGAATCCTCGCAATCCTATCCGTGGTCCCCTGGATATAAGGAAGGTTAACTCCCATGACACGATCATTAGGATCCCGATGAATTGACGGCTCCTTCTTAGCCTTGAGGAAGGCCTTTTGACCCAGGTGTCTATCGTAACCATTTTTCAAAAAGACATCTAGGAGATGATCCTTCTCCTTTTCCAAGCTCTCTTCATCCGAGATTCTAACAGCACGGGTGGCAAGTGTGCTTAGAACACCTAACTTTTGAGCTGGGAAATGATGGGAAGAAGCATGCAAGTATTGCTCAGTATGCGTCTTCTTCCTAAACACTTGATGAGAAAAGGAACCATCCGCTTTCTTAGAGATGAGAACATCCAAGAACGGAAGACAACCATTGTCTTCTTTTCCCATCGTGAATTTTATGGCGGCGGACTGGTTATTAAGATGAATGAAGAAATGATCAAGCTCATCAGGACCATGAGACCAGACAACACCAGTGTCATCAACAAACCTTTTCCAAAGCTTCGGAAGGAAACAAGACGAGGCCAAAGCCTTAGACTCAAAATCCTCCATAAAGAGATTGGCGACTACCGGGGACAAGGGGGAGCCCATGGCAACCCCACAAGTCTGCTCATAGAATTCTCCTTCGAAGCTGAAAAAGGTGGAGGTAAGGCAAAGCTCAACCAATTTCGCCGTATCATGGTCGGTGAGCTTATAAATCACCTTCACGGCCTCATTGATTGGAATACAGGTGTAAAGAGAGACCACGTCGAAACTTACCAGAATGTTCTCGGGCTCAAGCTTAATCCTTTTAAGATCATCAATAAAGGAAGCTGAGTCTTTGACGAAGGACTCAATATGACCAACCAAGGGCCTCAATTTAGCGGCAAGGAACTTAGCTAGGAGGTAAGTCGAACCACCTATGGTGTTGACAATGGGTCTCAAGGGGACCCCTTCCTTATGGACCTTTGGAAGGCCATAAATCCTAGGAGCAATGGGGTTTCCCTCAATAAGCTTCTGGGATAGAGGAATAGTGGAATTGCAAGATTTAATCGCAAGAGCGACTGCTCTGGATACCTTCTTAAGGGGATTCTTCGACAACTTCTTGTAACTTCCACTATTACAGAGATGATCGAGCATCTTATTTCTGTAATCACTTCTACCCATAATGACAACAGCCCCACCTTTATCAGCTTTCAAGACCACGATTTCACGATTCTTGTTCAAGGCCTTCAAAGCCTCAAACTCAGTCTTGCTGATATTGCTACGGAGAGGCTTAGCTTTCCTTAGGGCCACGGCACAATCTTTCCTGATTGTGTCTTTAATCTTATCCGGAAGGTTCTTAATGCCAAATTCTACATCACAAATGATGTCATCAACCGAGATTTTCCTGGGTGCTAAGGCAAAGTTAGGACCCTTTCCTAAGAGACTAAAGACCGCAGGCGGAAAAGAAAAACTAGACAGATTTAATACCTTATTGCCCTGACTCGAACCACTCTTAGAACTACCCTTGTTTCCAATACTACCAATACGGCTACTATTCCCATTTACAGCTTAATAGTGGAAGTTACAAGAAGTTGTCGAAGAATCCCCTTAAGAAGGTATCCAGAGCAGTCGCTCTTGCGATCAAATCTTGCAATTCCACTATTCCTCTATCCCATAAGCTTATTGAGGGAAACTCCATTGCTCCTAGGATTTATGGCCTTCCAAAGGTCCATAAGGAAGCGGTCCCCTTGAGACCCATTGTCAACACCATAGGTGGTCCGACTTACCTCCTAGCCAAGTTCCTTGTTGCTAAATTGAGGCCCATGGTTGGTCATACTGAGTCCTTCGTCAAAGACTCGGCTTCCTTTATTGATGATCTTAAAAGGATTAAGCTTGAGCCCGAGGACATTCTGGTAAGTTTCGACGTGGTCTCTCTTTACACCTGTATTCCAATCAATGAGGCCATGAAGGTGATTTATAAGCTCACCGACCATGATACGGAGAAATTGGTTGAGCTTTGCCTTACCTCCACCTTTTTCAGCTTCGAAGGAGAATTCTATGAGCAGACTTGTGGGGTTGCCATGGGCTCCCCCTTGTCCCCGGTAGTCGCCAATCTCTTTATGGAGGATTTTGAGTCTAAGGCTTTGGCCTCGTCTCGTCTCCTTCCGAAGCTTTGGAAAAGGTTCGTTGATGACACTGGTGTTGTCTGGTCTCATGGTCCTGATGAGCTTGATCATTTCTTCAATCATCTTAATAACCAGTCCGCCGCCATAAAATTCATGATGGAAAAAGAAGACAATGGTTGTCTTCCGTTCTTGGATGTTCTCATCTCTAAGAAAGCGGATGGTTCCTTTTCTCATCAAGTGTTTAGGAAGAAGAAGCATACTGAGCAATACTTGCATGCTTCTTCCCATCATTTCCTAGCTCAAAAGATAGGTGTTCTAAGCACTCTTGCCACCCGTGCTGTTAGAATCTCTGATGAAGAGAGCTTGGAAAAGGAGAAGGCTCATCTCCTTGATGTCTTTGTGAAAAATGGTTACGATAGACACCTGGGTCAAAAGGCCTTCCTCAAGGCTAAGAAGGAGCCGTCTATCCGTAGGGATCCTAATGATCATGTCAGGGGGGTTAACCTTCCATATATCCAAGGGACCACGGATAGGATTGCGAGGATTCTGAGAAAGTTTGATGTACCCGCAACTTTCAGACCTCTTAATACTATACGTAGCTCCCTCAGATCTGTAAAAGATCCTATTGACCCTAAAGACATGAAGGGCGTCTATGTCATCCCTTGTTCTTGCGGGATTCCATATATTGGTGAGACAGGTCGCTCTATCAATCAAAGGATTAGCGAGCATTCAGCTGACTTGAGGCATGGGAGGATCAAATCCTCAGCCTTAGCGGAACATGCCGAGAAGACGATGTATCATGTATGTATCGAAGAGGCTCAAGTCATCGCTAGAGTGGCTCAGTTTCACCATCGAAAGTTTAGGGAGGCCCTGGAGATTGAAAAAAGGCCGAATAATCTTAATAGGGATGATGGCTGGAAGATCAGTAGCTGCTGGGTCCCAACCCTATCTTCCTAGCCTCCGCGGTCCCTTCTTAATAGGTTCTCTCTGTTTCGTGTTTCCTTTCCTTAGTGTTGTTTTCCGTTGGGTTTATTATTCTCCTGCTTTACTCCTGTTTTGATTTGTTCTTCCTTTAATTTTCGTCCTTTTGGTTTGATTTAATCCCCTCTATTTTCCTTATTTATTCAAAGTTGTTTTAATATTGGCATCTTGGGAATATTTAGCATAATATATTCTATTTAGTAAGCGATTGATGAATAGTAATTGTAATAACCTTAGAATGGAAGGTTTGTATTTAGCTTTCAATTAGCCTTAGATTTTTAACATCATAATGCTATGGTTAAGGTATAGTTAGAATTAATGAATGAATTATAATTTGCTTTTTCGTAATTAATTTTACATTTATTCATTTAATAAAATTTTTAATCCTAAGTTAATTTAAACTATCTAAATAGAGTAAGAGGAAAACTATTTAAATAGGTAATTTAATCCAATAGAATAAATATTATTAATATGTTAGGTAATGAAAAATTCTATTAATATATTGGGATAATACATATATATATATTTAATCATTAAATAAAATATTATGGATTATAAGATAGTAATATTTATATATATATTCTTATATGTTAGATGGATATATTTTATATATATATATACATTTTATTATATATTATTTTAGAATATATATATATATATATAATGATTTAAA
>APFE030922155.1:248461-273004 GCA_000404065.3 Pinus taeda
AATGGTTTAGTTTGGTAACTAACCATGGGCCTAATTTATTTTTATATTTTTCTAATAATTTATATAAATAATTTAATTACTTATCATTAAATTGATAAATATAGTATTATATTAGGTACTGAATAATATTAATAATATATATATTTATTAATAATTTAAATAAATAAATAGATTAATTTTAATATCTAACCACTGATCTGGTTAATTTTTACCCAGTTTACTTAGCTCCAGAAATATAATAATAATTATAAAGAATATTAATATTAATTTAGTTAAGGGAGGTTTGACTGGGTCCTTAAGTTGAAAAATAGTCGTTAGTCTTTTTAGTCGTTGGAGTCTCTGCTTAGACTATTTAACTCGCTTAACTGGATCTGTATCTTCAACTTGTCCTGACGATGAACCACACTAGTTGGTTCGAAACGCGTCGACAAATGCTCAATTATGTGATTTCGCCAAAAAGTTTCTAAACAAAAATTATATCCCTTGTTAATTATTTTAGTCGTATAGTGCTAAATCCTCTACAAAAGGTAGGGTATGCTTCTCTTCCTGATCCAACATGGAAGGCTCATAGAGTTTTAGATTTTCTACATTCACCACTGAGTAAATGTGCATGTATGTTGGTAGACTGAGTCTATAGGCATTATTTCCCACGTTTTCTAGAATCTCAAACAAGACCATGCCATAGGGCATTTATTTTCTTATCATGACCTTGTAGCCTGTCCTTGTTCAACTGTAGCCATATTTTATTTCCCACCTTGAATGACTTCTCTCTTCTATGCTAATCGCGCCCAACCTTGTACTTTCCCTATGAATTCTTTATTCTCTCCTATACTTGCAGGTGAATTTGTATGATCTTTTCAACAAATTTGTTTTCCCTTAAGGCATCACTTGTGAGATCCTCCCTCACTCTTCCTTGCTTCCCATATGTAATATCCAAAGGTGAAGGTAAAAAATATCTAAAATCAAATTAATGTGGACTTACCAGTATAAGTGTGGATTTCTATACTATAAGAGTGCTATATATATACCATATTTTCATCCCAAGCCTTTGGATGCTTCTATATGTAACCCCTCAAAAGTTGTACCAAAATATTGTTGACTACTTTTCTCCGCCCACACCTCCGTGGATGGAATGTTGTAGACCTTTTCAACTTCATGTTCATCTTATCCCATAATGTATTCCAAAATGCGCTGACAAATTTTGTGTCCCTATTTGAAATGATGCTCCTTTGCATCCCCAAGTGTACCAAGGCCTGTCCAAAGAACAAGTTGCTACTTCTTGTTTCTTTTACAAGGCATGAGAACGCACGTCTTGCTTAACTTGTCAACTACCATGAATAGGTAGTCATGTTTATTCTTGGTTGTTGGTAAATCTTCCACAAAGTCCATTGAAATTATTTCCAAGGATGAGTGGGTTCAAACAAGAGAATGTATAGACCTTGTTTCCTGTTACTAGGCTTGTTGGTACACCAAAGCATTCATCCTCTTATGAACCTAGCCACCTCTTCTTGCATCCTAGGCTAGTACACATACCTCTTCATGTTGGCCACTGTCTTCCCTATGCCAAAATTCCCTTCAACTTTAGAGGTGTGATCTTATATGATTAGTTGTAGCCACTCACTTTTAGAAACACATAACATATCCAATCTGTAGAGTAACCCATTTTGGAGATACTAATCAATTGTGTTACCACCATCATGCACATGAATTTGGCCCCACAACTGTTGAAACATCTCATTAAAGCCTTGTCCTCTGTATATTCCTATCTATATGCATCATTGGTGAAAGGATCCATGTGCATTAGAGTTTCCAAAACTGTGATTTTTGATTTGGGTGGCCATGAAAGCATGTTGACCAACTTGTTTATGATGTCCTTAATATACTTGATCATTAAATGAAACTGTTGTAGAAACCCCATCCAATTGTAATTTCTAGTTTTTTGTAGCTTATTCTGGGCCTATAGGCATTGTAGTGGTTGCGCTTTTTGTGGATTACTATATTCTTTCCCATTAGGTAATGTTTTCACTTCTTCACAACTTACACTAGAGCGTAAAGTTCCTTGTCACAGGTAGAGTAGTTGAGAGCAACCCCATGAAATGCTTCAAAATGGTAGCATACATGCCTCCCTCCTTGCATCAAGACAACTCCCATATCATACCCACTCAAATCTGTCTCCACTTCAAAGGTATATTGCAAGTTCGAGAATGCCAAAACCAATGCTTGATTGATTTTTTTCTTTAACTCTTGAAAGGCCTTTTGTTGACTCCTTCCCCACTAGAAATTCTTATCACTTGCCATTATGGCATTGAGTGGTGTTGTTAATACTAAAAATGAGGCTATGAATTTCCTCAAGTACCGTGCTTCTCCAATGAAACTATTGATCTTAGAAATATTGGTATGCATCAACCACTTCATGATGGCCTCTATCTTGGTAGGATATATCTTCAACTCTCCACCTATCACATATCCTAAATACACCAAAGGCTATTGTGAAAACTCATAGTTTTAGAGAGATTTTCAAGAAAATGGTGCTTCTTCAATGTCTCTAGTACCTTCATCAAATGTGAAATGTGCGCTTCCCAATAAGTGTTAGTTTTGGGGGTAGCAACCTTCCTTTTTTTTAGTCTATATGGTGTCTAAGAGGCTAAGGAACACGAGATCTCAAAAACCTAGAAGAGGTTTCATGAGAAAAGACTTGGAGACACCTTAATTAAATTAATTAGCTAATAATTACAAATTCCCTAAGTCTAATTTAGGAAAATTGGTTAATTAAAGTGAATTAATTAAGGAAGTTCGATTTTTCTCTAGAGACTTCTATTAATAAGGTCAATATGATCTTATCCATTCGTTGAGATGTGATCATAGATGTTGAGACTTCCACGAGATTTTATAAAAGTAGGTCAAAAGGTTTGGTGAAGACATCGAATCAATTGTGAGTAGAGCAGTTTGACTACCTAGTTGCAGGTATTCAACAAGGGCGCAGTTGAAGCTCAGAAGCCCAGTTTGGAGGAAAAGTGTGAATTATCTCAGGACAATAGCAACAGGCAGTGAGGTTGTCGGAAAGGGATTCAAATGAGCATATTAGAGATTTCCATATTACATCTAGTGCAAGTATTTACAGCAAAAGCGTTTTACAGTAGCATATCAATGTAGGGCAAGGAAGAGAAAACACACGAACGTTTATGCCTAGGACTTCTCTAGTGTATTTGAGTTTCCAAATTTTCCATATATGGTTGTAGAAAGGTTCAAAGATTACGATGATATGGATTTTTCTTCAAAATTGGAAGATGAATTTGCTCAAAAAACTTGTCTCTCTAGCTCGACTTCATAAGGTGTCTGGTATATATTAGACAATGGATAGTCACACATGATAGGAGTTAGAGGCTACTTCTCTAGATATAGGGAGGAGGAGATGGACTTCCATATTCAGATGGGAAAAAAAATCTAAATATACTCCCATTAGGAGAGGTGCCATTGAGATTTAGAGGGAGTCAGGAGAAAGCACCAATGTTACATATGTGTTGCATGTGCCAGGCTTAGGCATGAACCTAATTTCAGTTTTACAACTATAGGATAAGGGATATGATATCTACTTCGTAGGGAAGAAGGTGTTCATCAATCACCAAAATTGGAAGAAGGTGAAGCAAATTGGGGTTCAAAGCAACATGTTATATCAGTTGCAGTTAGATTCTCCAGAGGCACTAGTTAGAAGCAAGAGTCCAAGCAAAGTGAAGGAGAAAATACTCTTAATTGTGCCCTAAACCTTTCACACATGCGAAGTAGCAATATTTATAGGAGGCTGAAAATTGTAGGCCGAAATTACAGTCAAAGTTGCAGTTTTGAAATCTTGGTCAAAAGAGAAATGGAAGCTGCTATAAGGCAAAGTTTGACTTGGGTTGAATTTGTGAGAAGTACTTCATGGAGAAGTTTGACTTGGTATTGGAGGAGTCTTGGTCAAGGGTCATAGGTCTTGGAATTCATCATTTGAATTTCTATAAGAAGAGAAGATTTCTTGTCGATTTTCTTCTCAAGAGGAGAGGTTTTAACCTTGGATGATAACCTATATCTTGTTTCCTCTTGTCTCACTGTTCTTTATTATTTGATGATACTAACACTAATTATAATCAAGTGAAAGAATAAGCTAATCAAGATAAGTAAAAATACATCACAATAATTTATCAAAGTAAGAAAAATCATCCAATATAGTTGCCCCTAGATTTCTCAACATGGTATCAGAGTTAAGATGACTACGACAAGAAGAAAAGGTAGCTTGAAGATAATCAAGTTAAGTAAAAATACATCACAAGAAGTTATCAAAGTAAGAGAAACAATATAATATAGTTTCCCCTAGATTTCTCAACATGGTATCAGAGCTAAGGTGACTACAACAAGAAGAAAAGGCAGCTTCAAGATCATTACTGAAGAAGGATACATAAGGGTCAAGCACAAGGAAATCATAGAGAAAGACTAACCCACTCATCATATTGAAGGAAGGAACTAAGGAGTATCAAAGAAGACCTAAAAAACCTTTCTCATTAAAAGAAGGATTCTACACTTGAAGCATTCTTGGGAATCTCACACATTTTACAATCATCATCACAAGGAAAAAAAGACCTCAAGGACCCTACCTCCACTCAACGAAATAAGAATTACACATTGAAGCATCTTGAAGTATCTACATCCAAGGGAAGCAGGAAGAAACATTTCCATCATCATCATCATCAAGGTGATATCCCTCTCTTTAAAGAAAGTATCACATCTCAAATTATATCTTCTAAGATATAAGTATTGTCATCTTTGAAGAAGACGTCATCAAACAATCATATTCAAGAAGGCATATTCTATTTTTAACATCATCTATCACCATCAAAATCAAGAAGGAATCAAGTTGAATATATCACCATCAAAGGAGCATATTCACCTAACAAGTATGTATCTTTATATATATGTTTGAATCTACTATCAAAATGACTTTAATTTGTAAGGAGAGAAACAAATTGGCTAGGTCATCAAACTTCCTTGCATGGAAAAATAGGACATACTTGATCCTCATAGAGAATTAAGTTATTGAATATGTCAAGGGTAAAGTATCCAAACCATCTCAATAGTAAGCTCAAGCACTACCAAAATATATGGAACAGGAAATAAGGGATCAAAGAATCCTTATAGAATCAATTAAGGATTCACTCATCCCCTATGTCGCAAAGATGGAAACATAGAAGGAAATCTATGAAAAGTTGGAAGAACTATTTTCTGTAAGCACTTTAGGAGAAGTTATATCTTGAGAACTGAGCTATACAAGATGAAGGTATGAAAGGAAGAATGGATAGCCTCATGCCTTATGAGGGTGTCACAAATAAGAGACCAACTAAAAGAGTTGGAGGAAATAATGTCAAATACAGAAATGACCATCATTTTTCTCAATGCACTACTTGACTAATGGGGTAACTTTGCATCAAGTATCTATGGAAAGAAGGAAGCTACTCCAATCAGTGAACTTTGGTCATTATGTAATATTGAAGAAACTAGATTGAAGGCAAAGAGCGATATTGTATCAAACAAACAACTTCAAGCATTTGCTGCCATGGCTAGGAAAAAAGGAAAGTTTGGTCCTAAAAAAAAGAAGAATATCAATTTGTCAAAGATCCAATGCTATGGATGCCAGGAATATGGGTATTTCAAGAGATATTTCCCTAAACTCAAGAAGGGAAACAAGAAAATGGAAGAAATGAATGAAGCCCATATCACCAAAGAACTAGAAGAACCCAATGAGAAGAAATCCAAGAATGATGCAGGGATAGATCTTCACTATTAAGGTCTTGTACACTTCACATACATAGCAAGGAGAAGTAGGAGGTGAAAATACATCTACTATGGTTAAATATTACAGTCACGATTAGAAGCATTGTAAGTATGACATGATGCATCATATTAGAAGATGGAATAATATTAGAAGCATACGATTGAAGCAAAAAAGAGCTCATGACATCATTATAGAAGCTTTATAGGATGACTGAAGTAGAATTCTACATGGTTGTAGTAGTCATCATGATAGAAAGGGAGTAACTCATGGTATCCTCACTGAAAGCATGAAATGACAACCGAAATAGTAGTATATATGGTTGGAAGAAAGTCATCTAGCATGATAGAAGATAGAAAGGTCATCATACATCATAATTATTAATGAGCATTTGCAAAATGGGGATAGTTAAGATCCTTCAATAGATTTTTTATAAGAAGATTCACCTCTACTTAAAAGAAGAAAGTAACTCACAGATAGTCTACATTCCACCTTGTGTGGGATCCATTGTTTAGAAGGATGAAGATATGGTGACAAAGGAATGCAACATGTCTAAGATGGTTGAAGTACTTTCAAGAAAGAAAAGGAAGCTACCAAAGGAAGTATAAATGACCAAAAGGAGAAAATAGGTATGTATATATTTGATATATTAAGTCATGTCCTCATATAGTTGCAGATATTATGATGTGGTTTTCTATCTCATGAGCATGATAAAAGAAGAAAGGTCTCCTACTTTAGAAATATGCATGAAAGCATATGCCTTGAACTAGTTTACATATTCATAAGATGAAATCAACATAATATGACCTCATATGGAATATGAGGTGGATTACAAGATGACAAAAATATGTATAGAAATTCCTGGGGAAGCAATATGTGAAGAAAGGAATAAGAGTTTGTGAAAGATGCAACTATAGTCACATAATATAAGATAAGAAATCAACATCTGATAACTAGAAGAATTAGCCATGACATATCCATAGAGAAGATATGAAGACCTTGATAAATTTTGTGAAGGAGACCTTTGAAATTGAAAGTATTAGAGATGTGTTTATGAATGTGCAAGATTTTGATGTTGCAAAAAGGATATGTCATGATGAAATGCCATCATAAAAGGTAACTTTGATTTGATGTTAATTTTGTTTTTTGAACAACATCTGGTTAGGTTGAAACTGGGCTACTGAAAGAGAGTTGTAGATTTCACCTACAACTAGTACTCATGGGAATGGATGAAATATCCTGAAAGAAAGATGACTCGGAAGAGGTAGATATATGAAGAAAATATAGATGTGTATTAGAAGATCACTTTCCGATGATTACATGACTATTGGTTCAACATTATGGTTCATTGAAAGGAAAGTGATGAATGGTCGATGCCCTACAAAGAAGATCTAAAAGATGAAGGCTCCATGATGAATAAGTTGAAATTAATGAAATTGAAAGGAGGAGACCTTAAAGTAGTTGATAGTACCATTATCTACACCAAAGAGAAAATAGATGTTGTTGGAATCAATTCCTAGTTGAGAGGGAGCTTGGGCAAGTACCTGGTTAAAAGGGAGCTTGAGTATATTCCTTAATAGGAGTGGGCATGTCCTCCCTAGTTGAGAGGGAGAGATAGACACATCATTCTTGTCTTCGTGTTATGAATAAATAATGGAGGATTCGGTAAGAATATGAGATTGATTCCAATACTCTTTGAGGGTTTGGTAGGGTATACAATAGGAAAGAGTAGTCAAAGATGAAATTCCTTGATGATGTGTTATTCCAAGATAGGAATTGTACTAAAAGGACATACCCTTTGAGAACTTGGGTGGGGTACATTCCTTGAGAGAAAATGATGATGGTGTCTATTAGTCATTAGTCTCGCCAACAATGTGTTCTGATCTTATGAAGAGATAGAGATGTTAGTCAAGGCCTTGTTATGTGACAATGTTGGTTGATATGATGAGATGCAATAAGGTAAGCTGAAATAATAGCTTATGAGATGGATTACCAATATGACTCTTATTATGAGAATTATTCAGTTTGAGAATGTCCAAGTACCATGTGTGAACTATGAATACCCCATAGTTAAGAGGGGTTGTTGAAAAGTGCAACTAGGTCTGGTATTCATAATGACATAGGTAATCATGATTTTATGTATTTGATGTAAAGAGAAATAAATATATTATTGTCATTCTTGAGGCATGGGTTTCATGCTCAAGGATAATTTGTTTTCATAGGTATTAACACCAAAAAAACGTACACCTGCTAGTACAATCCAAAAGACATTAAAAGTGTCCAGCAGAATGCACAGGTGGACATTTTTCTAGCCAAATACATTATGAAGATTCAAAAACCAAAAGTTCTCCTAAGGTCCAAAGTTTATAAAGGAAATCAAGTTTGTGCATATATTTCTTCGATAAATTCGGGCGCATGACATGTCCTAAAAAGTCCTTGCGTTTTCAGAAAAGATGACTCAGCAATTCAAGACCACTCTACACACTTTGAGTCGATTTTTTGATACGAGATTGGCCTAATACAGCCGAATTCAGGTCGCCATGGAGAAGTGAAGCCCTCAATGGAATCCTCTTGTCCTACTCATGTGTCTTTATCATAAATTTACCAAGAGGGGGAAAAGAGATTCAAAAAAATATATATAAATAGGCCACGGGAGAGCTAAAACAAGAGACATTGTTATGCTGGCCAAATTATTGTTTGAGCAAACCACCATTACATTGTTGAAACCAAAGAAGTGAAGAACACTAGCATGTTGGCCAAATTTCTTCTAAGAAACCCAATATCTTAGTGAGTGAAGAGGAATCCACCCTTTGGAGAGTCTTCACACTTCTTTGAGAGAGAGGAGAAACTCGCAAAGAGATTAAGGAAAAGAAACCCCCATGTTAAGGATTTTGTAGCTCCCTAGCTTAAAAAATTCTCTTCAAGTGTCTGAGATTCTAATTGTATTCAACCTCTACCACCAACAATTAATAAAGGGATATTTTTCCATATATTGTTGATGTGTTTTCTCCATTTGAGCATTGTTTTTTTCATGCACCTCTTTATTTAAGTTTAAGTTTATGATGCATTGTTTCAACTATTTACAATGTTGTGTTTATTTAAGTTTGTCCACTAGCAACACCAATTTTTCCTGCGATCCTTTGTAGGTAACAACCCACTGCTAAGGGGGCGTTTTTTGGTACACTTTTGCTCCAAAAACACTACAACACGAATGGAAACCATATTGATCTCTTTTCATTAATCTAGAGATTGTTTACAGGACCTCCTCTCTGTGCAAACATCCTTCAAAGCGCTCCTCACCTCCCTGGATTTTATATAGTCCCCTAGGATATGTTCTAAGCCCACGGAAGTGAAAAAAATTCAAATCTTTCTCTCCCGTGCACTTTTTTCTCTGCCAGATGTAGAGCGCGCATTTGTTTCTGCAAAAACCATGAAGTGCGCCTTTATTGCTACAAAACATGTGCGAAAGACATAAAGAAAAGAAAAGCCTTGTATTTTTCAATTTTCTCATGGCATTGGCAACTTTTAGTGAATTACCTTCACCTTTACATTCTGTGTTTTCTATTCAGTACCCCTGATTGCTTGAATGAACCCTAATTCATCAAGAAATTAGATTTTTTTGTATTTGCAACAAATAACCACATAGCTTAATTAGGGAGGAAAGTATGTGGCCAAAATCCACATATGTTTTCAAACTAGGTTGGTTAATTTTCTACAAATCACATTAGTTTAATTATTGAAGCAAGTGGCCCATTATCCACGAATCTTACTACTAACCAAATCATTTTTTGGGACTAGGAGCAAATGTTACTAGAGAAGTAAGTAATCTCTACTTCCCTTGCGTCTCCTAGACGAACCTGGGATTGAATATGAAAAACCTTCTCGAAAACATTTGAATTTCCATCTCCCTTATTAAACTCCAGATAGTATAATAGGAAAAAAGTTTGTGGCCCATAATCCACAAACAAATTTCTTTTTCCCATGCAAGGAAAAACCATCACTTAGTGTAATTAGAAGGATATTGAATAGGATCATCGCATATCCAAATATTATCACACTTTGCATGCTCACTTGCATCGCACAGTAAGCCTTCATACACTTTGTACTCAAGGATAATCCATCTTTTGGATCTTTGGTTACTTAGTCCATTTTTTCTTACAAAGTCACTCCATAAGTGAACTAAGCCTTTTTAAAACAACTATAACTTGAACAAATTAAATTTCCCCACAGGGGCCACCAAAAAATTTATATTTCAGGTTAGGAACATTAGGGGTAGGCATCCCATAAGCATCCATGGTTATGTTTCACCATTGAAACATAATTGTTGGCTTTCTAGGGAGCTTAAAAATCCTACAATCATCCCAGAAAAAGAAAACCCGAGCATGGAAGAGACTCAATTTAGAGGGGGTTTGACTTAGGTCTAGTACGTGCGGTAATCTTTGGGGCTAACTAACCCATCTAGTGCCGGTACTGGTAGCCGATTATCGAGAAGTTAAAGACTCAAATTCTCATGTGGGATGAAGGTACTTAGTGACCAAATCTAGGGTATCTTTTCCCTATACGTGACGGTGCGGGAAACACTTGAGCTTCATTATCATTACCTTGGTTGATTCCTCAGCTGCTGGATGGCATTGCTAGTTCTTTCGGGACGTTGTTGTAGGACCCATTAGAGGTTATTTGCACAAGGCCCAGTTACTTCGAGAGAGGATAGGACAATTAGGTCTTCATAAGACTCTTTATCATACACAACAAACAAAAACCCTTTTTTTGTTTTCTTGGTCACATAGTTTAAATTAAAGGAAAATAACCATTTATATTTTCACTTTGCTTCATGTATGTGATCCAATTGCATTGATATTTATCTCCTTCCCTCACCAAACAAAAAGTATCACATAATATAAATCGACACTATAGGGGACCGCATGGCTCCTCATATATCTAGGTGTCCTTTAAATTTGCCCCCATTGTTGGGAGGTGTTCTAGGAATCCCACCATTTAGGCAGAGAGGACGTCATTCAACCACCATTATTGGATCTTCCTTTATTGGTGAAAATTTTCTTGGAACTCCTCCTCATCAAAGTACACCCTTCACCACTCCTATAGGATCCCCGCACTCTACCGCCTTTGTGAGCACACACACCTCTCCTCCGGACAGTCCCAGAGATACCCATCATGGTAATCCTCCCGTGACATCCCCATAGAGGACTCCATTACATATAACTATCTAGAATCGTTTT
Source organism: Pinus taeda (assembly GCA_000404065.3). Lineage (NCBI taxonomy): Eukaryota > Viridiplantae > Streptophyta > Pinopsida > Pinales > Pinaceae > Pinus > Pinus taeda. Next base: position 259,499 of record APFE030922155.1, read on the forward strand.
GCGATGACAGGTAATGCACAAATCATGTTCTTAGCTTCGTTAAATCTCCCGGATTTAAGCGAGCTCACCAATGACCCGATCGAACATGGCCAAAACTGGCCAGCTATGCCCACAAAGCTCCCTTCAGATATCCCAAAGTTCAAGGGAAAGCGACACGAAGACCCAAGGAACCACGTCATGATGTTTCACCTGTGGTGTTTGTTTAATAGTATCATAGAAGATACTATTAGATTACAACTATTTCAATGTACCGTAATAAGGCTTGCCATGAAGTGGTATATAGATCATGCCTCTACGTCTCATGGAACCTTTAGCTCATTAGCTACTACTTTCCTTACCTTCTCCAAACTCCTGGTCCACCATGATTCGGGTTTGGAACTCCTAACCAACTTTAAACAAACACAAGCTACGCACATCTTGGACCATATCCGTGAATGGTGGAAACACCGTAGCCTGTGCAAAACTGACTTTGAAGATAAATTCCTCTTGCACATTTTCTTGATATCCCTCACCTTTAAAATCTCTAAAGACATGTCTAAGACATTCCCACAAATTGAGGAAGAAGACATTAGTAAAGCCCAACAATTGGAGCTGATCAATAACCATTCTGTGTACATTTATCACATGCTTCCAGATGCCCAACGCATGCAGTCTTATAGAGAAATCGCAAGCACATCCAATATTGTTGACGGACTAATTGGGGCCCTATCCCAAAGACATTGCAACAATAATTGTCAATACCTTGCATATCCAGTTAATGGCCCATCATATGATGCTACAGCACCATTGTAAAATACAGGGTATTATAATGGTCAACCAGCACCTATGCAGAATATAGGCAATAGGGTTAACCAACACCAACCCCCGCAAGAAGGCCATATCATCTCCCTTAGGGAAATCAATACTCCTTCTAGAGTATGAATAAAATGTCTACTCCCCTGAACCAGTATGTTAACTAGGTACAAGAGAACCAATATTCACCTTTCCCAACACCGCAACAGAATACCCCGAAAAACCAAAATAATGCACATTGAATCTAGTGCAACCATCTCTCGCTTCACTGCATCAATCAGAAGAACAACCTAATTTGGTTAATACTCTTAACGGTGCTAGGAAAAAACCTAAAAATAATCCAAAGGGAGAACCCAAGTGGGCAAGTAGCAACCCCCAAGGGCACCAGTAAGGAATAACCCCAACTGAAACAAAAAAAATGGTACAACCAACAATAACTTGCAAAAACAGGGCAAGAACACTAGTCTCCGGACTAATCATGCATGTGATATCTGTAGGAAGTACGACCATTATACCCATCACTGTCCTCAACTTCCTGATTTGAAAAGGAGACAAGACATTAGGGGAAAGGTGGACAACTAACTGGAGTCTTATAGGAACCCTTCCCCCATCAGGGAATCATTAACACACAACAACAAACTACCCAAACTCACCCATCTGGAGGGAGCCTCAACAATGCCCCTAACCACAGTGTCTTCATGACATGAGACTCCCCCGAGTCCAATCCGTCCACCTCAGCTACAACCATACCTATTGGACCATTGGCCATCATGCAACCCTCCATAGATTCTATGCCTAAAATGGTCAAAGGACCTTTACAACGCGCAGGGCCCAATTTAAAAGCTTCACAGAGTTACAGCATAGTCGATGACTTAGCTCAATCACCATAAGCTATGTCAGCACTTGAAGTCCTACAGACGTGCCCAACCCAGTAAAAATCCCTACTTTCCGCTTTAGGCACAATCGACCCATTCAATTCCTGCCTCATGGTCTTTGAATTGGACAAACCTACTCCACTGCTGCCCTCAACCGTCACTTTCCAAATCCATGTCTCAGTCTAGAATATCAACATCCATCGTTGCATCGTTGACGAAGGGGCTTCCACATGCATCATGTCTGAACCCTTCCCCCATCAGGGAATCATTAACACACAACAACAAACTACCCTAACTCACCAATTTGGAGGGAACCTCAATAATACCCCTAACCACAGTATCTTCACGACATGAGAGGAGATCCTCTTACAAATGAGGAATCAAACTTATGAGACTCCCCCAAGTCCAATCCGTCCACCTCGGCTACGGCCATACCTATTGGGCCGTTGACCATCACGCGACCTTCCATAGATTCTATGCCTAAAATGGTCAAAGGACCTTTACGATGCGCAGGGCCCAATTTAAAAGCTTCACATAGTTACAACATAGTCGATGACTTAGCTCAATCACCATAAGCGATGTCAGCACTTGAAGTCCTGCAGACGTGCCCAACCCAACAAAAAGCCCTACTTTCCACTTTAGGCACAATCGACCCATTCGATTCCTGCCTCATGTTCTTTGACTTGGACAAACCTACTCCACTGTTGCCCTCAACCGTCACTTTCCAAATCCATGTCTCAGTCTAGAATATCAACATCCATCATTGCATCGTCGACGAAGGGGCTTCCACATGCATCATGCCCAACCATTTGGAAGAAATTAGGATCCCCTAAACTTAAGCCTTCTAACATAACGCTCAGAGCATACCACGGATACCCTTCTACTCCCGTCGATTTATACCCTAGTGTGCCAGTTAAGTTGACTGGAAAAACTGTGTTAATAGACATTGAAGTACTTGACGCCCAGCTGGATTACAAAATCCTACTAGGCCGAAGTTATATGTATGAAATTCTCACAGTCGCCTCATCAATGTTTAGAACCATGATGTTCCCCCACGATGGGAAGGTCATTACCTTTGATAAACTCACATAATATGAGAAGGAAAATCCCCCCAGGTTAGATGGTGTGTTTCCCTTAGTATCCTGAGCCAGTTTAATCCATCAAACCTCCTAGGAACATTCCCAGGAGACCCCCTGGTAAGACACGAGCTTGTCCCAAATACTGGAGCACCAGTGTCAGGGAAAATTTTAAGAACGACCCTAAATTTATATCTATAATAAATGGGTGAATCCCCATGATACATAGGAAAAATGGGAGGTTAATTTATCAATAATATAATATGTATATATAATTTTTTTGGCGAAACTCTCACCAAATTATATTATCTTGTAAATTTATGGCGAATCTTTCACTGAATTATAAAATCTTGTAAGATCCTGGCAAATCTTTAAATGAATAATAAAACATTGTGAAGTCTTGGTGAATATTTTGTTAAAATATGAAACCATATATGATAATAGGAAAACATATTCATTAAACGGTAATATACTAACGTACATGTTTGGAAAAAATAAACATAATTTTCTCTTCCTACAGACAATGCTGCAAGTTTCAGTGGTTGTGTTTGTCAAGATTCTTACTATATAGTCTTTCATATCCTTCTATTAGTTTTGATAATATTCCACAACAAAGTTCTTGTAGGTGTTGATCTTGACCACCAGTTCTGTCAATGTAGGAGAGATTAATCTTTTCTCTACCATTTTTTTCAAGCTACCACTTTTCTCAAGCTATCAAATTTCTTTCTTATTCCATAGACTCCAACTGCGAGATCAAAAAAACATATCAAGTTTGTTTACCCCAGCACACCAACAAGTAGCAACCCCCAACTATATAATATAAGAAAGTGGTAGGTATACCAAAGGCCTGAAGGGGATCTAATGGAAAGAAGTGACCGTTGTCAGAAGCCTTCCAATCAATATATAAATATATAAATGTAGATTTATTATTATTTTAATGGGAAATCTTCAATTAAATAATAAAATTTAATTACGTCTCTCCAATCTAAATTGCTTATTAGCATAATTCACTACCTTCATACGTCTTGCATTTTTTAACAGCGTTGTAACATGTGGATTAATTTCCTTTTTGGTGCACAATATCTGCCTTTTAGGACAATATGGTGCAGTGGCCCAACCCCTACAGATCATTATGACAAACTAAGAATAACATAGAAGATGAAAGGTTGTACAAAGCAGCATATTTTTCAAACAACTAATCCAACATTAGTACCTTAACTTTTTCATGAAGATATCATATTGAGAACATTTGAAAAATGGTGGGAAATATGGATGTGGAAAGAGTGATAAGGTTTCACTAGACAATATGGTGTAGTGGCCCAACCCGTACAGATCATTATGACAAACTAAGAATAACATAGAAGATGCAAGGTTGTACAAACCAGCATATTTTTCAAACAACTAATCCAACATCAGTACCTTAAATTTTTCATGAATATATCATATTGAGAACATTTGAAAAATGGTGGGAAACATGGGCAGTGAAGTGATAAGATTTCAGTGGACAATATGGTGTAGTGGCCCAACCCATACAAATCATTATGACAAACTAAGAATAACATAGAAGATGAAAGGTTGTACAAACCAACGTATTTTTCAAACAACTAATCCAACATCAATACCTTAACATTTTCATGAATATATCATATTGAGAACATTTGAAAAATGGTGGGAAATATGGGTGGCGACTATCTCTCTTCTATGAGGGTGATGCAGAAAGAGTGATAAGATTTCACTGTTTTGAATTTTTTTTTGTTAAATCTGAAAAACCAATATTAATGGAGATATTGGTATTTTTTACTAAATTTTGTGAAGTGACTAAAGTAGCTTTAACCATTCACCTTAAAATGTTTTTTACAATATAATTTCCTAAGTCTATTTAATATCTTCATTATCATAAAAACCAACCTATATCCACCTTAACTCCACATCTACCATTCTTAGAGGGATGAAATCTATTTATCCCTCTCAGGGCTTGGTAGACCCAGAATTAAGATGGATGTAACCTGATAAAATTTCCCCTTTAAATATTCTTTTCTCACATGAATACCATAGCATTACCATGGGTTATCATAAACCTGGAGCTTAAAAACTACTATTAGCAATTTATAAAAATTAATAAAATTAATAATTGATTGATTGATTGATTTATTTATTTATTTTATTTCAACCAAGATAAAATCTTTAAGTGAAATTAGATTACAAGATCCATTTTTACTTTTGATCTACCAAGACCCGAGAGAGATCAAATATTTTTTCACTCTATGCTAGTTTTCATATCTTGATATTTGATCCCTCTTAGAGCATAGATCAAGAGTAAAGATGGATCTATGTTGGTTTAATTCCCCCTTTAAATAGGGTACATTCCACGTGAATACCATGGGTCAATACCATGTGGCATATTTGTTTCTATTAATACTAATATTAGGGTTAATAATGTTTTTTTTGCACGATATTAATAATGATTTGGCCCATAGGCTTCACCTAAATATAACACATTTTTTTGAGTGTTCATTATTTTTTTCAGTGTTTGTAAATATAAGGTGACTTAAGGAGTAAATATAGAAAAATGTTTTATTTATTTACCATGTGCCATATTTGTTTCTATTAATACTAATATTAGGGTTAATAATGTTTTTTTGCATGGTATTAATAATAATTTGGCCCATAGGCTTCACCTAAATATAACACATATTTTTGAGTGTTCATTATTTTTTCAGTGTTTGTAAATATAAGGTGACTTAAGGAGTAAATATAGAAAAATGTTTTATTTATTTACCATGTGCCATATTTGTTTCTATTAATACTAATATTAGGGTTAATAATGTTTTTTTGCATGGTATTAATAATAATTTGGCCCATAGTCTTCACCTAAATATAACACATTTTTTTGAGTGTTCATTATTTTTTTCAGTGTTTGTAAATATAAGGTGACTTAAGGAGTAAATATAGAAAAATGTTTTATTTATTTACCATACCTCTTGTTTATTTATATTTTTATTAATTTACCATACTTCTTTTATAAATATGATATTTGGCCCATAGGATTCACTTGAATAAACCTCTTTTTTTAGCCTTCTTAAATAGAAAGAGAGTTATGGACTAAATATAAAACGAGGTTTTATTTATTTACCATACCTCTAGTTTATTTATATTTTTATTTATTTACCATACCTTTGGAGTAAGTATAAAAAGATGTTTTATTTATTTACCATACCTCCACTTTATTTTTATTTTTATTTGTTTACAATGTTCGTAAATATAAGGTGACTTATATATATATATAGTATATAATATATAATATATAATATATAATATATATTATATATATATTATTTATTTACCATACCTCTCGTTTATTTTATATTTTTATTAATTTACATACTCATTTATAATATGGGATTGGCACATAGGATTCGCTTAAATAAACCTCTTTTTTTGAGCCTTCTTAAAAGAGGGTTATTGACTAAATATAAAAAGGGGTTTTATTTACTTACCATACCTCTAGTTTATTTATATTTTTATTTATTTACCATACCTTTGGAGTAAGTATAAAAAGAGGTTTTATTTATTTATATAAAAAGAGGTTTTATTTATTTACCATACCTCCACTTTATTTATATTTTTATTTATTGGGACCAAATACAACCTCCCAAACCACCTACCAAAACAAATTTAACATTTCAAAGTAGAAGATCGGGCGATTGTAATGGAATATAACCTCCCAAACCAGCCGATCGAGTCAAATCAGTCTTTTCATAGTTTATCTGACCCTTTTTTGGGCTAAAATGAGAAAAATAATTATTTTTTAAATAAAAGTTGGGCTAAATATATGAAATGTGTGTTTTATAAAAATTTCGCCCCTCTAAAATGAAAAGCCCTTAAATTTCGCCCTTGGGCTAAAATTCGCCCCTAAAAGTTACCATGACTGATCTGCATGATGACTTCATCAAACACTACCCAAACTACAGAATCAGTTCCAGGCACTCCACCCACCGCAACTGAAGAAGTTAGGTCTTTACCTCTTGCAATTACGTAAACCCCCTTCTTATGCCCCCCACCTGGGTTCATCTCACACCAAGCCATGACAACCCTCACATTACCAACTATGACTCTCACAATACTAGTTTGGTACCTGATCCCCATGACTGTGTCGGTTGAGTCAAGCAGAAAGGGAGCTTCCTTTTACCTCCACTTCAGAGGACCACCCATACTCAAAACCGTCATGCGCCTACCACAACTAGAGCCACCAAAAAAGTGAAACAAATTGGTAAAAAAGGAGAAACTTCTAACTCTTCCAAGCTCGTGCAACCCTGCGTGTTATGTGAGGAATTCAGGTGCCCAACTCATATATGCCCAGAAATAGACAAGTTAAAAACAATCATGAATGCCTCTAAAACATCAGTAACCCCAGCTCCACCAAAAGGAGTGAAATTCGTACCTTTGCATAAAAAGGAAGTACACACCAACTGTGTGTGTGTCATATGCGATAAATATGGACACTACACTCATTGTTGTCCAAATATCCCTGAACTCCAAGAGAAACTCAAAGGTCTCATCCTAGCCAACAACAATGAGCCAATAGTGAAAACCCCATCTCCACAGGACGATAAATGTCAAAACATCTTCTACATACAGGAAGAGGCATCATCCAACTCTACACCTACCTACAGAACACAAAGGCAAAATAAGCAGTATTTCCACTCCTGTACTTTACCATGTGTTATATGTGATGACCCTACCCATCCAGCAAACTGCTGCCAAAAATTATGGACACGTTACCAAGTCCACCCCAACACCTAGGAGGACCAAAGAAGAAAATCTAAGAATCAATACCATATATGCACTATATGTGAGGAGAACCATCATGAAAGGATGTGCCCTCACCTTCCTCAATTTCGCAAAACATGGAATTTCATATGTAACTTCGTAAAGGAAGACCCATATATGCTAGACTCTGATATGAAATCCATAGAACCCATAACCCCACCTGACGAATAAGGACCCATATATGTCTTATGTGTGTTTGAGGAGAAAAGATAGCTAGGCCCCTGCCATTTCACCTCCCATCACCACCACCATTCTAGACCAGGCCAAAAGTAATCAAAAACCACCTGGGAAATAAATTTTCCCATCACATGTGCATTATGTGAGAAACCTAACCATTTGATCAATAAATGTTGCAAACCAAGTAGGTTCAATAACATCTTCCGCTTAGTGGCCCACATCCCCTATAAGAACCTCTCAAACCAAGAAAAAATTATGTGGTGTTATTGTGGCATATGCTCTCAATTCCACCACCCAAGTAATTGTCAGTACCTTACACGGTTCTGTGCAACAAGAACAACACTAAAACCAATCCACACGAATAGGCCATGCCATAACAAGACTTCACACCAGATATGGATACCTCCACAAGATATTTTGTCATGCAACAACAACGAGGCGTCAACATCTCACACCATGAGTAGCACCGTCTCTTATATAATCTAGTTAGTTAGCTCCAAACCAATTTAGAGAAACCCTACCCAAAGCACAACTGAAATTCAAAACCCTTTGGAAGGGCCCATACAACATCAAGCATTGCCTTCACAAGGGGGAATACATACTATTAGAGCTTGACGGGACTTGCCTAAAAAATCCCATCAATGGTCTCTACCTCAAAAAAATTCATCCATAAAATGTTATAGTAAGCATGTATGTAAAATGACTTATTTTTTATGGTGATCACCTCATCATGGATGTATTCTAAGAATCTCACTCTCATCTCATGTCAACAGATGGCTCTTCTGTTGGCTTATCACCATGGGTTGGCTGACAATGCATCTCGATGGTCGCAGAATATTGTTATTGCAACATGGGCCATATACTCTCCTCACCAGACACCTTGTATCTTCAATGTAATTTGTATCGGGCCAACCACCAACAATCAAGAAGAATATGATGTCGTAATAGGCCTCTTGGCCAATGCCCACCACCTAGCTACCTGTCACCTACATGTATTCCTTGATTCCTAGCTCGTAGTATCCTAGTTAAATAGGACGTTCCGAGTCCGTGATCCATGTCTTTTTCACAAATATTTGCCTGCACAAAGGTTAGCTAGACATTTTGATCAAATCACATTTACACATATACCCAGATATCAAAATCATATAGTTGATCGCATCGTTAATCAAATCCTAGACTAGCATGCATCACATATATATAACTGTCAAGATTTATAAAAACATTAGCATAAGATACATCTCGAAACATAAATGCAGAAATACACCAAGAAGTATGGATGCACGTATTGTTGAGCCCCGAACTTGTATCTTTCCTACACCTTTTTCTAGTTTCTTTCCATTCATGTGGACCTCCTAAGCTATCAATATAATTGCATATTAGTCATAATAAAGCATTTAAAGTGTTAGATATCATTTAAAGTGGTTTCTTGACTATGCCTTTGTGTTGTTATTTGAACTAGATTTTTGGTCATTGAGCTGCGGAATCTTGTCACTTTCCGCAGCTGGTTCAACTTTCCGCAGTTGTTTTTGTTAAAGTCTACATTGTAGGTGTCATCAGGCAAATCGAGCCACATGGGCAAGTTGGAAATGGCCTGGACATGGGTCAGGTCCCATTGGTCCAGCTAGATTCGTCAAAAGAGGTCGTAGTCAATGGTGGTCAGGCGGTGGTCAAACAGGAGAAGTCCTACAGCAACAGGACTCTGTTTCATGCACGTAAAGATTTTTGTGACCGTTTCTAGATCTTTGGAGGCACGCTGACACCTGTAGGCTGACCATGACGTGGATCCAACAACTGTTTTTAATAAGATTGCCTAATCTCGGCGACCATGCTGCTAAATCCGTGGACATTGTTCTTCACGTGTCCTCTGTTCACGTAGTTTTCCAGAAAGACAGTTATGAAACCTTTGTTATAAATACCGCGTTCTGATACGCATAGTAGTTAGCTTTTTGATATGTAATTTTTGCTATTAAGAACCATTGTGCCGTGACACTAGCTTATTGTTGTAACTCTGTTTTGAGATATATATAAGAAGACTCTATTCTCCATGTTTGTGTGAACGTGATTTTGAATTGATCATCTGTTGGCTGAGGTTGCAGAGGGCCCCTAGACACCGAGGTTTCATTTTTCTTTGTTGTTGTATAGTCTTTATGCATCGTTGCTTCATTTTCACTGCATATGTTTTATGATTATTCATCCGTGTATATATTTCTAACATGTCACTGTTGTTCATGATTTTACAAGTCTCGTTTAACGCTGATCAGTGTATGCAGGTTTCAAGATAGAGTAGGCAACCCGGGCATTTGCATATAATTTTCATAATGACTAGTGATATGGAATTGATCCTCTGCTGATTTTGTTTTTCCTAGTTTCTTTTAATTCCAGTTCTGTTTGGTTGAGTTTAGTTTTGATCATTTGCTTTGTTAAGTTAGGTAGAAATCAACTTGCTCATTTCATTGACAGTTACCTCCGAAAGCCATATTGAGACTACTGGCGAGGGATTGAAATATGGATGTTGTGAATTGGTTTTAGTTTCATTTTCTGCAATTAGATCATTGGATTTCTCATTTCATTGACAGTTACCTCCGAAAGCCATAGCGAGACTACTGGCGAGGGATTGAAATATGGATGTGGTGATTTAATGTTAGTTTACTTTTCTTCAATTAGATCATTGGATTGCTCATTTCATTGACAATTACTTCCGAAAGCCATAGCGAGACTACTGGCGAGGTATTGAAATATGGATGTGGTGATTTAATGTTAGTTTACTTTTCTGCTATTAGATAATTGGATTGCTCATTTCATTGACGGTTACCTCCAAAATCCATAGCGAGACTACTGGCGAGGGATTGAAATATGGATGATGTAATTTGATTTTAGTTTCACTTTCTTTGCAATCTTTGATTTCTTTGAGTGCAGTAGCTTAAATCAATTTTATGTATTTAGGTAGCAGCAAAGATGAAAATTTCATAATCAATAGTTCATCAATTACTTGTTTTAATTCGCAGCATCTTTTCATTCTTGATTCGAGTATTAATTCTTTTACTAGTATGTTCTAAGAAGTGTTAAGTTGTGGGAATCCTTACAAAGGAGATAATTGCCTTAAAACTTATAACCAGACTTGCCTTCTAGAAATTTAGGAATAGGAATTCCATAAACAAAGATAAAAACCCCCAAAACAACATAAAAATCAAAAACGACAAAAGTAAGAAATAGGTTATCTTGCACATATAGTGCGCTACACTTCGTCAGCTTACAAATCCCGGATTGACAGTTAATGTAGCAATTTAGGACACACTAAATTGACCAAACATTTTGGCGTTGTTGCCGGGGAAGTGTAACTAGGTAGCCAATTTCTTTAAAAAAAAAAACAATAAAAAGAAGGGAAAATTGATAACTTCTTGAAGTATGTTCTCCTCTTGCACCTAGTGTGATCTGGAGGATCAGAAAAGAGAGTTATTGATTCAATAATTTCTTAAGTATGCTCTCTTCTTGCACCTAGTGTGACCTGGAAGATCAGAAAGAGAATTATTAGCCCAACTTAAAATAAAAATGACATGCATAGAGCAAGAGATTCTAGGGGAAGGTTTATAGCTAGAGCCAAGAGTTCGATTTTCACAACTCCAGCTTCTTCAAGGCATAGACAAGATTCACCACCATCTATTCCTAGCCTTAAGATTCCTGGAATTCAAGGAGTAGCAGCTGAATTAGAGGATTCTCCTACACTATCTACCAAATCTCATCTAGGAGAAGACCCTTTCTTTACTTCTGCGGGAGAGCATATTGTAATCAAAGAAGTAGAATCACCTGAAGAAGAAAAGGAAGAAACTCCCTCTCATCCACCCTTGATAGAAGAACCAGAGGACTCTGAGGACTCTGAAGAAACTATCATGACAGAGGAAGTAGCAGATGGATTCGGAGGTAGAGGTAGAGGTAGAGGAGGAGGAAATAATGGAGGCAACAATGGTGGAGGTGGAGGTAATAATGGAAGAAATAGGGAAGGAGATAACTCGTTTGGATTCCCTATAGTTGATGAGGAAACTCATACAACGATGAAAAACAATCTCACCATTCGTCCTCCCCAACTTTATGGATTCCGAAGTGAGGATCCTGAAACATTTTCTGTTTGAGTTTGAAGTAGTGTGCTGAACCTATGACTATATGGAAGACTCTCAAAAACTCAAACTGTTTCCTTCAACATTAAAGGGAGCCGCTTTGAAATGGTTCATGGGATTAGTCACTCAATCTATTAGGACTTGGAATGATATGAAACAAACATTTTTGGATAGATACCTGGATTATTGCATGCCCACTAATCACAAGGATGAGGTATTTCAAATGATGCAAAAAGAAGATGAAAACTTAGAGGATTTACTTGAAAGATTTCAATACAACTTAAAGAGAGAAAAGATGAGAAACTTAGATGAGAAAAATTTCAAAGCCCTTTATTGAAAGACATTAAAGATGAGTGGATAGATATTTTAAACATGATGGGGAAGGGAAACATTTCTCAACTTCCACTCTGTGACATAGCAGAACTATGTGTCCATCTCTCAAGGGGAAAATCTAAAATGGGAAAAGGGCCTAAAGATCCTTCTCTTATCAGGGCAAACAAATCTGCAACTGGATCAGTAAGTAGGGCAGAGATTGGAAATATGCTTGATGAATTCAAAACTGATATCTTAGGGAGCCTTAGTGAACAACTAGACACCCTTAAAATTCAAAACAAGCAGAAAGCAAAAACTGATGCTTTAGCCATCTTTTATCTGAAATGTAGGAAGAAACATGCTCTAAGGGAATGCCCCTTAGATGCAAAAGTTGTAAAAACATGTATGATTTTCTCAGAGAATCATGAGAGCAAGGATTGTCCTTCAATTCCTAGGCTTAAAGCCGTCTTTCAAGAAGATCAAAATTCAATAGAGTCTCTCTGTTTTGTTGCAAAAAGACCTCGGCAAGGGAAACAAAATCAAGGGTTTAACAACCCTATGAATTTTCAACCCCCGCCAAATTGGAATCCTTGGCAACAACCTTGGCCCCAACCTCAAAATCCATATCAATCATGGGCACAAGGAATGCAAAATCCTTATGGGAGATTTGCTCAATTTTATCAGTTCCCTCCAATCTTTTCAAATCAACAAACTCCTAGCTTCCACAAAATCCACAACTTTCCATTGGCCAATTTCTCCACACAACAACCTCTCACCAAAATCCAATCTTAACTCCATGCTTCCAATTTCAACAAAAAGACAAATCACTACCCCTTGCATTGCCAAATCTAACATAAAAATCCTCAGAATACTTACATGATAGAAGGACAACAATTTCCTACTATATGATTGTTCCTCTCAATGATGTACAATCAGGTCTGGTAAGTTTTTAGAAAAACCTTCTATAGATGTCCAAGAGCAAGATACCTCTAAGGAGGACTCTCTTAAAGTCAATAAAGGTTCTGAAGAAGCATCTCTTCAAAACTCCAATACTCAAAAAGAAAAAGAAAAGTCAACCCCCACAACTCCCATAGTTGAGCAACATGCATCTTCATCCACACCTCCTTTTCCCGAAAGATTACAAATTGATAAAGGGGTGGAAAAACAAATCGTGTTGCCTAACTATGATTTTCTAGATGAATTAAATAATGTCTGTATCAAGATCCCCTTGCTACAAGCCATTAGAGAAATTCCTATTCTAGCAAAAACAATAAAGGAGTTGAGTCTCAAAAGACCAGGAAGGAAACCAAGAGATACAAGAAGAATCCACCT
>APFE030922155.1:273024-306713 GCA_000404065.3 Pinus taeda
TATACAACCTGTCTTTACCATTTCTGAAATCAGTGAGGATAGTCAAATTCTGAACACATTAGAAAATTTTGAGACATCTTCAGAATATGACCCTACACAATTTCAGTTGGATTCTGACGTTGAATATTTATCATCAAGACAAATGTCTCTTTACTCTATGGAAGAATTCGGTAGTTCTACCATTGAGATTTTTCCATGAAAAACATTGAATATCAACAAAAATTTGGAAAAGTCACAACAGGAAGAACTAACCAAAATCTTGCAAAAACATTCTACTACATTTGCATGGGAGTATACTGACATGAAAGGTATTGATCCTAAGACTTTCATCCATCATATCTATATTGAGGAAAACAGTGGACCAATCAGACAACCTCAGAGAAAGATGAATCCAAATCTTAGGGAGATAGTGAAAGAAGAGCTCCAAAAACTACTCAATGTAAACTTCATTTATCCAATTTCAGATAGCCGATGGGTTTCTCCTTTGGTTATAGTACCTAAAAAGAATGGTAAATGGAGGGTGTGCATTGATTATAGGGAATTGAATAAAGAAACCTTGAAGGATCACTTTTCGTTGCCTTTTATCGATCAAGTATTAGATACATTAGCATGAAAAAAGTACTTTTCATTTCTGGATGGTTGTAGTGGTTATAATCAAATTCAAGTAGCACCTGAGGATCAAGATGAGACCACATTTACCTTTCCATGGGGAAATTTTTCCTATCGAGTGCTTCCTTTTAGATTATGTAATGCATCCGCAACATTCCAAAGAGTAGTACTAGGAATTTTTTCCGATCTAATCCATGATTGTGTAGAGGTTTATATGGATGATTTTACAGTTTATGGTGACTCATTTGAAGAAGCATTAGAAAATTTGGAAAAAGTACTTGTAAGATGTAAAGAAACAATCCCTTCATTAAGCCATGAAAAATGCTTTATGATGTTCACTGAAGGTATTGTTTTAGGACATCATATTTCAGGAGATGGGATTAAAGTTGATAAATCAAAAGTTGAAGTCATCTCCAAGTCGCCTATTCCAAATTATCAAAAAGATGTTAGAAGTTTTCTAGGATTTACTGGATACTATAGAAGATTTATAGAAAACTTCACTAAAATAGCATCTCCACTCTTCAAACTGCTTACAAAAGACTGCAAATTCAAATGGGATCCTGGTTGTCAATCAGCATTTGAAACTTTGAAAACAAGAATATTTGAAGCGCCTATCTTGAGAGGACAAAATTGGAAGCTCCCTTTCCATATTTCGATAGATGCTTTAGATACAGCTCTAGGAGCTTTGTTGGGTAAAAAATATTTAGTCCCTTATGCCATTTACTATACCAGTAAAAATTTGACTCCCACAGAGTTGAACTATACTGTGACTGAAAAAGAGTTTTTAGTCGTTGTTCATGCAATCAATAAGTTCAGACATTATATAACAGGGTATGAAACTTTTATTCATACTGATCATTCTACGATTATATATCTAATGAACAAACTTGTTACTAATGGCAGAGTTACAAGATGGCTCCTAATTTTATAAGAATTCAATATTACTGTGTTGGATAGACCAGGGAAATAAAATACAGTAGCTGATTTCTTGTCTAGGATTCAGAATACTAAAGAAGATTCTCCTATAGAGGATAAGTTTCCTGATGAATATTTATTTGCAGTAGCTACTAAGACCCCTCGGTATGCAGATATTGCTAACTATTTGGTTACAGGGAAAGTACCTACACATCTATTTCCTAGTGAAAGAAGAAAGATTGTTCAGGAGAGTTCAAAATATTCATGGATTTCTAACGAATTGTTTAAAACATGGCTAGATTTTGTGATCAAAAGATGTGTTAGGGAAGATGAAATGCCTGATATCCTCAAGGCATGTCATGATAAACCATGTGGCGGACACTTTGCTGACAAAAAGACAACCTATAAAATCCTCTCTTTAGGATATTATTGGCCTTCCCTCTTTAAAGATGCAAAACAATATGTCAAAAGGTGCGACATCTGCCAAAGGGTAGGGAAACCTACCCTTTCAAATGAAATTCCATTGCAACCACAGGTACTCATCGAACCCTTTGAAAAATGGGCATTAGATTTCATTGGACCTATTAATCTGCCATCTAAGCAAAAGAAGTATATATTGGTATGTACTGATTATGTCACTAAATGGGTAGAAGCCAAAGCATTATTTTCTGCTACAGAAAATTCAGTTGTTAATTTTCTTTATGAGGATATTTTTACTCGCTTTGGTGTTCCAAGAGAAACTGTGACAGATCAGGGAAGTCAATTCACATCCAACCTGGTGGAGAAGTTGATGGAAGAATACAAAATCAAGAACAGAATATCTACTCCTTACCATCCACAAGCAAATGGTCAAGTGGAGTCTACAAACAAAGTTCTTGAAAGTATCATCACCAAAATTGTTCATCTACACAGAAGCGATTGAGCAAAAAGGCTTCCTGAAGCCTTGTGGGCCTACAGAACTACATGGAGAAACACAACAGGACATTCTCCCTATGAACTTGTTTATGGGAAAGAAGTCCTGCTCCCCATTGAGTTCCAAGTTAAAACCTTCAAGATGGCAGTTCAGTTGGGGATGGATCTATCAGAAGCCCAAAAACATAGAATGGAGCAGTTGAATGAGCTAGATGAGATCAGACAAGAAGCAACCTTTAGAACTGATCTAGTTCAATATCAAAGAGCTAAGTGGCATGATAAATACACCAAAGAGAAAAAGTTTCAAGAAGGAGACTGGGCATTGCTATTTGATTCCAAGTTTAAAGACTTCAAAGGGAAATTTCAGACTCATTGGCTTGGGCCATATGAGATTGACAAAGTTTTTAGCAATGGAGCGGTAAGAATCAAAACCATTGATGAATTTCAAACTCCTCTTATTGTGAATGGTCACCGATTAAAGATCTGTCATAAGCCACTCTCAAAAGAGGAATTTGTCAAAAATTTTCAAGATAATTCTACAATAAGGCTGGTGAAGGAGAATCCTTCTTCTCCACCAGCCTAGCCTTTGTTCTTTTATGTTCTACAAAAAAAAAAAAATGTATAAGCCTGAAAACCAATCACTGATTGGCAGTCTTATACAGAAAATACAGGGCAAAAATCAGGAACTCCTGACGCCCTATATTTTCCAAAAAAAAAAAAAATCTCTCTCTCTCATTTTCATTCCACTCCACTTCATTTCATTCTACTCCATTTTCATTCATTTCATTTCATTCCTAATAAAATTTTTATGACCATTTTCGTTCATTCAGTCATCATTTATCCATCCCATTTAGTTATAAGATCGTTGAGTCAGTTTCCGCAGCTGCAAACTGATTCCGTAGCCAGTTGTGTTTTCATAGCTAGCACCCTGTCATTCAACATTGGCAGTTAGATAATAAGCAAAAATAATAAAAATCAAATGCAGGTATGACCGAGGACATATTATGAAGACATGGGGTACCTAAAGGCATCAACAAAAGGCAGCTGATCAAAGGTTATGGACAAAAAGTGGCAAACATTCCAAGGTATGAGTCAAATTTATTTCAAATGGCATTTAAAACACATTTTTGCATAGTTATTAAATCACAAAGCTCCACTATATGCAATGATTAGTGTGATAGCCTCCATAACCATTTCATTCCATGACATTCCTCCACGAACCATACATTTATTTTTCCAACGGCCTCATGATTAATTCTCAGATTTAACTCAAGTTTGGATGCATTTTCACACTCCACCTGTAATTATGAGACGTGGTTGATTTGACTACGGTTCTCCTCCACCAAATAGATTTTACAGCCATTTCATGAATGTGTTTATGTCTACTCCACAGCCATCCATTTTTTAAAAAAAATTCGTCACTCCCCTACTGTTTTATTGAAGCCACGGCTACATTACCACCTCGTTCACATAAGTCTCCGCTCTATTCTGTGAATTCACCTCGGCTGCCTGTCCTTTGTTTTGCTACCTGTCCTCTGTTTTCCGCTTACAGTCACTGATTTTCTCCATAAACCCTGTTCACTTCCGTTAATCCAGCCATTTCACCTCCGCTAAACCCTTCTCACGCAGATGAATTGTTAGAACAGAAGGACAGAATGGGTCTGTTGTTGAAGGCAGAACCGGAAGGGCCCAAGTTTATGGAGGGATACCCGCAAGTAAAGAACATATTTAAAAAGGCACGATGGCTTCGGTTTATTCACAAGTTCAGAGGCTATAATAAGGAGATTACAAAAGCCTTTGCGAGGTCTTTTAATGGCCTGGAGGTGGAAATTGGGGACCTCAAGTTTACAGTGACCGAGGCATCCATAGTTGCTGCTACAGAACTCCCTCAAGAAGGAGAACGCTGGTTCAAGAACAAGAGTTTTGACGAAAAAGCTTGGAGGGTTATCCTACGCAATCTAGGTATGGATGTAACTATATTTAAACAAG
Source organism: Pinus taeda (assembly GCA_000404065.3). Lineage (NCBI taxonomy): Eukaryota > Viridiplantae > Streptophyta > Pinopsida > Pinales > Pinaceae > Pinus > Pinus taeda. The sequence continues at coordinate 277,450 of APFE030922155.1, forward strand.
GAATTCCTGTCCATGCTTTAGAAGAGAAGTGGGCGAATTTACTGTTGATTATTCAAAAGTTCATTACATGTGAAGGCCGTTTTGGAGCAATGTATATGTATCATACACGACTGTTGCTGAACTTTTTAGAGAATCAAACCCTAAACCTGCCTTCCTTTTTATTGTTGAGCTTGAAAAAGATGTGCACAACAGTCCAAAAGAATATAGAGGACATAGAACCCCACTTATATCATCACGGGTTGGTGAAAATTTTAATTGAAGACCAACTGAAGAAAAAGAGGGATACCTGGGAACGGTTTTTAGTGAGAAATTATTTTCAAGTTCCTCCTGAAATTCCCAAGAGAAGTACAATAAGGAAGAGTAGGAAAAGAGAAACTGGTGTGAAAATTCAAGACCCTCCTATTAGTGGAACCAAAGAAGTTAATCAAGAAGAGAAACTGGAAAGAACCAAGGATAAAAAGCAAAAGAAATTGGAAGGAAAATGAAACATAGAGGATGTCCACCAATCACCAGAACCTTCCTTAGAGGAATACCACCAACCACTAACTGAATGCTAACTCACCTCCAAGGACAATCAGCTGCAGACAGGAAGAAAGAAAAAGAAAAACAGAGTATTGAGGAAGAGGGCACTAGCCCACAACATTTAAGAAGAAGCACCAGGCTTAAGGGAAAATGGAGAAAAGCACAAACAAAAGGACCCCATTTTATTGACTTGGGAGGAGGAACACCGGAACAATCTCCAGCTGGCTGTAGCCCACCTCATTCTCAGCCAAACATTGGAACTAGTCCTCCAGATGTTGACATAAGTCTTTCTCGGCTAGACTTTGAAACCAGTTCTCCTCAACAGGACTTTGGGGTCAGCCCAAAGAAAACTTCACCCAAGATAGACCCGAATCAGCAGGAGATGTATGATTATATAGAATCCCTGGAAAAGAAGGCCACAAATCCAAGCTCTTCATCCATGCCTCATCCAGCACAAGACGCTCAAATCCAATCATTGAAATCGAAAATTTTTGAGTTAGAGGTCCTAAATAGACATATTAAACATGAAAATGAAGCATTAAAGGAGCAGATCAGACTGGATAAGATCATTCATGATAATACCATGCTACATCTTGGACTATGGCAGAAAAAGAACAGGAAATTAAAGAAAAAGTGCAAGAAGATAAGTAGAGCACTGATCAGTCTCAAATTAAGATGCTTGATGAAGAAGCCCAGGATGTTAGCAGCACTAAGAAAGAGAAGAAGAGGGTTGGATGTATTGGCAGAAGTTTCATAGCATATGATTTGAAGGGGGGATAGTAAAAATTTTGGTTGCATGGGGACATGCAACACCTTCACAGTGGGGGTATATTGAGCCCCGAACTTGCATCTTTCCTACACCTTTTTCTAGCTTCTTTCCATTCACGTGGACCTCCTAAGCTATCAATATAATTGCATATTAGTCATAATAGAGCATTTAAAGTGGTTCCTTGACTATGTCTTTGTGTTGCTGTTTGAACTAGATTTTTGCTCATTGAGCTGTGGAATCTTGTCACTTTCCGCAGCTGGTTCAACTTTCTGTCGCGGTTTTTGTTAAAGTTTACATTGCAGGTGTCATCAGGCAAATCCAGCCACATGGGCAAGTTGGAAATGGCCTGGACATGGGTCAGGTCCCATTGGTCCAGCTGGATTCGTCAAAAGAGGTTGTAGTCAACGATGGTCAAGCAGTGGTCAAACAGGAGAAGTCCTACAGTAACAGGACTCTGTTTCAGGCACATAAAGATTTTTGTGACCGTTTCTAGATCTTTGGAGGCACGCTGACACTTGTAGGCTGACCACGATGTGGATCCAATAGCCGTTTTTAGTAAGATTGCCTAATCTCAGCGACCATGTTGCTAAATCCGTGGACATTGTTCTTCACATGTCCTCTGTTCACGTAGTTTTCCAGAAAGACAGTCATGAAACCTTTGTTATAAATACCGCGTTCTGATACGCATAGTAGTTAGCTTTTTGATATGTAATTTTTGTTGTTAAGAACCACTGTGCCGTGACACTAGCTTATTGTTGTAACTTTGTTTTGAGATATATATAAGAAGACTCTGTTCTCCATGTTTGTGTGAACGTGATTCTGGGTTCTTCCATTCTGCCGCAGGTTTGAATTTATGAATATTGCTATTGTTATTTCATAGAGGGTTCTTCCATTCTACTACAGATCTTCTGGTTCTGGGTTCTGGGTTTTCTATATTCTTATCAAACCAAACCTTACATTCTCTCTGCGATCTGGGTACTTCCGTTCTGCCGCAATCTACCACGATCTATACGAGTTCTAGAATATTGGATATTGTTGCATAATATAGCAACCTGGAAAACCGTTCTACCACGAGATCTGATAACTTTTTACATTTGGGTCTCTATTGATTTCTGTCGCAATCTGCCACAATCTGATTCTAGTTTTTCATTTGGGTCTCTATTGGGTCGCGATCTACTGCGATCTTCCATTCTGCCGCGATCTTTCGTTCTTCCGTTCAGTAATAGTGATTCGAGTTCTTTCGTTCTGTCGCGGTCTATTGCGATCTATACGGGTTCTAGAATATTGGATATTGTTGCGTAATCTAGCAACCTGGCAAACCATTCTGCTGTGAGATCTAATAACTTTTTGCATTTGGGTATCTATTGACTTCTGTCGTGATCTGTCATGATCTGATTCTAGTTTTGCATTTGGGTCTGTATTGGGCCGCGATCTACCCAATAACGAGTCTCACCATGATCTCCTGAGCTCTCTGCTTGGCGATCTAGACTTCATTAAACAACCGAGGGACAACATTGTAAGAAACACTTTGACCCTGATTCCAAATGGCTCCCAGCTTCGCGAAGATAGCTACTGGATCAGCTCTATCTGGCTCTGGTGGGCAAGCTCCTGCCCATATCGTCAGTGAAGCCCCAACTCCCACTATCCAAGTGGTCCAGGCCTCACTCGATGAGGCTTTGAATTTTTCTGAAAGTACCCTAATCTATCGGTTCAATGGTTTTTGACCACCGCTGACAGCTCTCCACAGTTCAATCTCGGAGGTATGGAAGCCTGTCATTTCTGATGAAATTAATATCTACCCGTGTGCTAGGGGTTTCTTTATAGTGGATTTTGAAAACCCTAAAAGCAGACAATGTATTCTAGATTCTGGCCCTTGGTTTTGGGAAAATTCAGGCATATTCATGAATCCATGGAACCCATCATTCGGTCCCTCAACAACAATCATAACCTCAGCACCAGTTTGGGTGAGATTGCCAAACCTACCCTTGCATCTCTGGAATTTCTCCCCGCTAAAAGCCATTGGAAATGCAATTGGGAAATTTTATTGCAGGTGCCCAGAAACAGAGGAATATGCCAAAACCACCTATGCACGCATCTGTGTGGAAATGGAATTCAGCGTCGGATTCCCAGCTGAAATAAACCTAACAAGTAAAGACTACATGTGGAACCAAAAACCTGATTATGAAAGTGTCCTCTTCAGATGTCAATCATGCTTTGAGATAGGCCATCTAGCCAAAAATTTCCCAAAACCCTCCCAAAAAAATTATGCTAGAAAGAATCACCGCAAATCTACATGGTGGGAAGGAGCACAAAAAGAACATTACACTGTCATCAAGGAAGAACACTCTCCAGAAAACTCTGAATTGCAGGAAATCGGGCAAGAAAGAAACAACTCTCAAGACAAGCACGGGGAAAGCCCCGCCCAATAACAAAAAAGTGAACTCGACAACCCTTCAAGCATCAACAGTTATGAGGATTCACATACTGCACAAAATAAATCTTCATTTAATAGCAAAGCAGATCTCCCAAACCAAGCTTCTTCTCCGACTATCTTCAAAAGGACGTACACAACAAATCCCAAAGCTAAGAAACCAATGTCCCAAGAACCAGAAGAGATGAAGGAGATGCAAGATAAAGGAAGTTGGAAGACCATAGAGAAAAAAAAAGAAAGCTACAACACCAATCTCGCCAAGAATGACGAGAAGCCAAACAATTAAGACCTAAGAAAATTATAGGTCTGATAAACCAATTTGGTCTCAGTAGACGTTAACCACCACCACCATCATCATCATCAATTTTTCTTTGTTGTAAGACACTACAATATTCATTTAAATCCACATAAATGTGTCTTTTGCATTGAATCTGGTCATCTCCTAGGGTTTGTAGTATGTAAAGAAGGCATCCCGATTGACCCCCTCAAAGTCACAGGCCATTGTGAATTTACCCTCTCCATCATCTTTATACCATTTGCAAAGCTTGCAAGGGAAAGCTAATTTCCTTCATTATTGTGTACCCAATTATGCTAAAATTTCCAAGGGATTTACTCGTTTTTTGAAGAAAGAGATCCCATTTATTTAGGATGAAATTTCTCAAATATATTTCGATGCATTAAAGAACACCCTCATTAGTGCTCCTTTACTGCATCCCCCCAATTACCACAGTGATTACTTCTTGTACTTGGACGCAACTGATAATACTATTGCCATGGTACTGGTTCAAGACAATGATGATGGAAATGAACACATAATTTACTACTTAAGATGAAATCTTATTGACACTGAAACTCAATATGCCCATGTCAAGAAATTGGCTTTAGCAGCGGATCACATTGTTCAACGCTTTCGACACTATATTCTCTTGCAGAAAAACACTGTGATTTTTTACTTTAACCCCATCACATATATTCTGACTTGCCAGTTGCTAGGGGGGAAAGTATTCTAATTGGATTGTTATCCTTCAGGAATTTGATGTAGAATTTGCTACAGCCAAATCAAAGAAATCACTGGTTTTCGCCAAGTTAATTTGTGACCTTCCCTCTACAACCACATATACAGCTTCTTATGAGTTAATTCCTGTCAAAACTCTCTTTCTCATCAACAATCTTGACCCATGGTATGAGGATATCATTATTTATCTCCAAACCCAAACTTTTCGATCAGAGTTTTCCAACTCTAAACTTCGTCGCATTCGACATCAATCCCAACCTTATTGGATTATTGGCAATACTTTGTATCGTGTTGGTGTCGATTCTATCCTTCGTAGATGTTTGACACTTGAAGAAGCTGAGAGAGTTCTAAATGACTGTCACTCTGGGGCCTGTGGTGGTCATACATCAGGATATGCTACTCCTCAAAAAATCCTTCATGTTGGTTATTTATAACCTTTGATCTTTAAATATTACATTTTAGCAGTCCAAAAATGTCATGCCTGACATATTTACAACCATAAATAGCACACCCCACCCACACCCTTACACCCAGTTGTTACTATTGGCCCCTTTGCTGAATGGGGTATTGATTTCATAACATGTAACCCTCGCTCAGTCGGGAGGCATGGTTATATCGTCGTCGTCATTGATTATTTCACTAAATGGGCCTAGGCAATGCCCACATATATTGTTGACAGTAAAATTGTCACTCAATTTCTTTTCAACCATGTCATCGCTCAATTTGGTCCCTCAAGCCATTGTCACTGATCATGGCTCTCATTTCTGACATTACATGATAGTAGAGCTTACTTCTCAGTTGGGTTTGCATCATGACAACTAAAATCCTTATCATCCACGGGCCAATGGCCAAGTTGAGGCAGTCAACAAAGTCTTGGTTACTATGCTTCAACGCACCATTGGGATGCATAAACTAAATTGGCATCTCATGCTATATTCAGCTCTATGGGCTTACCAAACCACAACTAAGACCGCCATTGTGTTCACAGCCTTTCAGTTGGTGTATGGTCTAGAGGCAACTCTTCCAATTGAGTGTGAAATTCCTTAACTGAACTAATTGTCGAATTACTCCTTGATACCTCACCAGAGGAGGAACGTTTACTTTACATCTAAAGGCTCGACGAAACTCGCCGCATTGTTGCATTAGTAATTGAAGCATAAAAGAAACGAGTTAAGGCTCAATATGATAGAATTGTTTCTCCCCTGCGTTTTTGCTTAGGGTGACTTGGTCTTGTTATATGATCAAGCCAATGACAAATTGGGAGATGGGAAATTTGAACCAATATGGCATGGACCTTACATTGTTAAACGAGCTTTACTAAAATGTGTCTATGAGTTAGTCGATTATGAAGAAAATTATTTGGCTAAGCTCTGAAATGGGCTTTACCTTAAGAAGTATTATGCATGATTTTTCGTGTAAATACTTTTGTACATTAGTGTGTTTCATTAGTGCGAAGTGTGGTTTTGGTGTGTTAGTTTTCTTTTGCAAATGGGTTTTCCTCTGCTTACCTCATGCTCTACTTTGTTTGCATATATCATCGAACCATTACGTTGGTTTCACTAATGGTTCTTGTCATTGGACAAAAATCCATCTTTCGTTGCATGGGAAATCTATGACCCTAATGGTGAGTTGGTGAATTTATAAGGTATATTTTTAGGTTGTATGACTAATAACATTGCCAAATATAGTACGGTCATCGAAATTTTGTGAAAATCTATTGCTCTTGGCATTAGAAAATTAATCATGAACCTTCATTCACAACTCATTGTACTACAACTTAATAGACAATATTCAGTTAGAAACCCTCAAATTTTGAGAATGTATTTTCAAGTTCATCTCTTGGAACGAAACTTTGATTTTATTACTTATCATCACATTCTGAGACGCATAAACACATTAACAGATGCATTGGCTAATTATGTGTTAGATAGACATTTTCGAAATATATAAATCATAAAAGATCACATAATAAACATGGTGAACATAAAAACATATATATATATATATATATAGTGTTTGCAAAAGAGTTTGCTACATCAAAATGACAAAATCTGTGTTCTAAGACACATGGCTTCATAAGCCTGCATCAATGCAGAAAGTAAAATAGAGTTGGTTATCCGCCCACATGGTGTTCATGGTAGCACGAAACAACCCAGATTATTATGTTCAACACCTGATAATCTCTTGCAAAATCCCTACTATGTGTCTCTAGTACTGCAATGGCACCTCATCTATTAAGGCGTACTCTAGAATTCTCCTGGTTAATGCTTCTAGGTTACGCTCTACTTCGACAATCAGATCTGCTCCCTCCTCATAAGGAGCCTCCTCAATCTGGCGTGTCACTCGTCTGGCTATTAGAGAAACCCCTGAAGGTCTCTCTGGTCCCACATATGCAAATCATCATAAGTTAAATCTCAGTACGCATACAAAAAAAGAAATCAAAAACTTTACAAATAGTTTTTACCTGCATCAATCCACTGTGCGCCTGGTGGAAGTAGAAGATCCAGATATCCTTGGAAATCGGTGCCTGCATATGTTGAATCATCAACCATGATTAGTCGTTGATGCAACCATCTGAAGAATTCCAGAGAGAATGACATCTGCTAGCCACCTCCACGTCGAGGCATCAACTCACCCCATCTAAGCAATCGTGGATCTCTAGGCGCTATGACATCCACCTCTATCCACTGATAACGAAACAATGGCACACGTTCCAAAAATAACTTCACCAAAATGGAACTCTACCCAAACTATTTCAGTTTTCCTGTTCTGCACTTGGTCAATTGGTTTTTCATGTTGACCAATAAACCCTCACATATGTTAGGAACCATGGGGTTCAAACAGTCAATAGCATATTGGAAATTAGATTTCATTGCCTCATGCAATGTTTGGGCTCCTGCAATTTGAGCCATAGTATGTAAGGTAGTTCTCAAAGGGATATTTGTGATCATTTTTATATCGATCTTCCCACTTTTGGTCTTTCAGGAACCTGGGCAGTGCCTCGTAATCAATGTGTTTGTGAACTCCCCAACAACACAAGAACCAGATAGTTGAATATGTTCTCCCCTTCTTGATAACCTAGTGATGAAGTATATGTCCAAGATATCTATCTCGAGATCCTGATCTCTGCTAATGAACATTTGGCAGTTTACATCCCACCAGTTGACTAGATGTTGTAACAACTCAAGCTGGTTCCTAATCCTAGGAATCGTGAATAATTTCAGTAGCCCACAGTCTCGAAGAGAAGCAATGCAATTCGGATCTTCAGCTTCATGTTCTTGTTCCTTCCATTCAATCACCATTTTGGACTGATTATGCCATGGAGACAAAATTCAAGAAAAACAATGGAGACAAAATTCAAGAAAAACCATTAAGCATAGAGGATTTCACCAAGAATTTTTTACCTCTATGCTAGCGTGACTATGTGTGAAATTTCATGCGCTAGCACAGTTGACCCCAGGTTGTTCAATACGGGTCCGATGGGTAAAACCCGCGTTGATCGCCCTCAACCTAAATTTTTTACCAATCCTCCTAACACCCTAATCTATGAACCAAAATGCATGAAATAATGACAAAAATGAAGGGAAGAGACATAACTCTTACCTACAGTGGACGAGTCGATGAATGGTGTCCCGGGTTGATCGTACTCCTCGCCTGAAGTTTGAGGTAAAATAGGGTAAATTTTCTCTCCAAGTTACAATTTGGTAAAATGGTAAAAAAAAATTGTTTTTTCAAGGTTTTATAAGTCTCAAATGATATTTTTACCCAAATTAGGGCACTTACACTTATTTTTAAATATTTTTCCTTGAAAATTGGTAATGTGCATTCACTTGTGCAACGACAAGTCATTATACTTGGTGATGGTAATTTATTTTGATTGATTCAACGAGTTTTTATTTTATCACTTTTTTCGGACTCGTAAAAAATAAACAAATAAACAACCCCCTAGAGTCATCTTTAAGCTATTTTCTGACTCTCAAAAAATGAAAAGATTGCTAAATACTTATCGTTTGGAACTTGTTAAAGTAAATGAAATGACGTCTACTTGGTATAAGCTTAACCCTTTTCCAGATTGAGATAGACTATTGTATGAAAAAGGAATACCTTAGTCGAACATGTCTAAGAGGTTCTCTTGGATATCGTTTTTTACATTTTCGGGTTCAAGAGAGAATTTACAGAAAGGGACCTTGGAGTTTTCTTTTCTGCTTCTTTTTCAAACTCTCTAAACATGAAAAAGATGCCAAGTTTCCCCTTCATCAGACTCGTAAAACTTAAATTACCCAAGACTTGTCACCATGACCAAATCGAGTTTCTCCTTCCTAGGGCTCGTAAAACTTACTAGAATAGATTCATCTGAAGGATGAACTTATATGGAAAGCACATGTTATCCCCTTCAAGCTCGCGATAAAAAATAATGGGGAATTTGCTATAGGATAAAATGCATAGTGTATGGAGAATGAAGATACACTCAAAGGTCTTCCCGAGACCTTTGGCAAATTGTAAGATTATCTGCAACCGTCACAAAGTTACATGCATGTTCATAAATATTAACTAACTATTAAAGTAGGAGAAGTAGATTACCTCAAGCCTCCGTGTAGATTTGCTGGAGAGCACAATGCAGTTAGGTGGAAATCCCCTGAGCTGGCTCCAGATCAAGTCCTACACATAGAAAAGACAAGCATAATCACAGCATACAACTTTGATAACTAATACATGAATACATAAAAGAACATCTAGTTACACATAACTAAGCTACTCATGCTAAAAGGTATTGGTCAAACAACTGAATGAATGATAATACCAACACCACAGAGTAGATAGTACAAATGTAGTTCTATATTAATGTTGGAAGAGTGATTACAACCATCTGTTGTATTAGCCTTCCCTTACCCCTCCAGCTTCTCTCTCTCTCTTTCCCTTCTTGCCAACTTCTTATGATTTGAGACAATGCTCAACAGTCAAGTATGCTATCCATTCAAATGCTCTGACCTCTATCACCATAGCCCTAGCTTTGCATATGTAGCAATTGAGTTATGGTTGCCAAGTTCCTCCTTGAGTTCCCTAGGGCGAAAGCAATGAACTTGCCATGCTTTTCAGCTCTTTCCCATTTGCCTCCTTCATTAGGATTAGAAATCCTCCAAATAGGTCGAATCTGGATGTTTCCTTGCTTTTCTTGAGTGATTTTAGGAACAAATATCTAGATATTTATGAGTCAATTCATTCCTTTGACCCTTAGAACTTCATTAGGATCCACTAACGTTGTTCCCGAACTAGTAACTTGAGTTAGTTAGGTCACTAACGCACCCTTAGGCTTGCAAAGAAGCTTTATAAAGTAGGTTGTCAGTGCATAGCCAACGTTAGTGTGGAAACAAGGCATGTGATCTTGGTCTTTACTTTAGCTATCATGTCTTTCCCCTCTGAGTTGATGAGGAGGCAAATTTGTTGTATAACAAATGCCCCCTAAAGTATGAGATCAGTGGCTGCGACAATCACCAAAATACTTTACTTAACTGTAATTTTCCTTCAAAAAGAGAGCGAGGGTTGGAGCTTCGAGTGGTACGGAAAACCTTATACAACAGATATATATCTAACTACTAAAACCATGTCCTGAGTTGGGCATTCCCATGCTTAGTAGCTATGTCAGAGTGATTTTCTCCTAAGAGATATGACAGTGTTGGCCGCCGATAAGCACAATGCAGATCCAGTGTCATAATAGAATCATCCTGATAAGTTGTCTCCAAAAAACAGTATGTGCAACTTGGGAGAGGAAACAAGGCTAAGTGATGCAAGCCTCTGCCCAAGGTCTTGATTTCTGCTTCACCGAACAGCATAGATCGATACATGTGAATATATGCGTTGATGTCGAACATGCATGAAATCATGTGATTACCAGTCAATAATGGAGACCGTTAATAGACGCGAGGAAGGGCGCTAATAATGGTGATGGTCTCCAAGATGCACAGTACAATCTAACGAGTGTGAAAGATGTTTTTGTCGTCGAACACCTGTAGAATCGCTTAACCAAGAGCCAATAATGAGAACCCCTGATGAAACACAAGGCAACCGTCCACTAATGTCTGCAAGGTAAACTCATCGATATTTTCATGTTTTAAGAGTCTAAAAAGATCATAAAGAATGACTCCATGGTGGTCCCTTTATCATAGTTGTTAACCGGGTGCGACAAAAGGTTAATAGTATACCCGGATCGGTTACTTTTTTGTGAGTTAATCCATTGAATCCGAATAAAGAGAAACCTATTTTCAATGGATGTTGACCTCATTTTGTTACGAGTACGAGGAGACAGACTAAACTCATTTTTCGTCGTGAATTTTTAATGAGTCAGGTGACGACAAACTCAATACCTTCATCAAATTTTAACGAGTCAAATGAGAAAACTCAAGGTATCTTTTTCAGTTTAGTGAGCTAGGAAAAAGAGGTAAAATAACTACTCATTCCTCCTTCGTAGGTGCAATGAGCCCGAAGGAGGGGAAAAGCTCAGGGATTTTTCGATTTAAGAGCGAGAAATGGTCCCAAAAAAGAAAGTGCTCTTGTTGTTGCCGTAGATTTTTAACGAGCCCGGTGACAAAAACTAGGGATTTTTCAGTTTAACGAGCGAGAAAAGTACCTAAAAGAAAGCTTGGATTATCTTTATAAATTTTTAACGAGCCTAAAGACAAAACTCAAGATTTTTTCAATTTAATGAGTGAGAAAAAAGTGCCTAAAAAGAATGGTCTAAAGGTCTTTTTCAGTTTAATGAGCTAGAAAAAGAGTGAAAAAGAATTGCTCAGACCACTGTCGTATTTGTTTTACGAACCCAACGATGACAAACTCGAGGATTTTTCATTTTTTTAGAGCAAGAAAATATCCCATAAAAGAACAACGCTTTTTGAGAATTGCATGCAGCTTTTACTGCTTTTCATTCATGAAGGTACTTTCATCAAAAAGGCGAAAAAAGTATAAAAGGTAGCAATTCCTATCATATGGGTTCATGCATGATAAAAAATCATGGAGAACGGACTACTTCCTCTTTAATGATTTCAAAAAATCATGTCTCCAAAAATAAATATAAGGAAATGTTTTGAGCTTTCACATTCACCATTTTTACTATTTGAGATTTGTGAAGGCATTTTGGAGCTAAAGAGGAGCATATTTTCCATGGACCATTGCAGGAGATCCGGGCGACCATACAACATGTCGTCAGTCCCAGGTAGTGGCTAAAACCTTTCTCTATGCATTTTGTAACTTTCTTGACAATTTCAGGGGTGGAATTTTGCAAATCTGAGGTGCCCTAAAGCCCTGTTTGCGCACTAACACCCTCCAGATGGCCTATCCGGAGCATTAAACACTATGTACGAGCTACTAGAGGGCGTTAATCCTCCCTTTGTATAACTGGGGGTGGCGTTAGATTTGAAGGGCATAGTTAAAAACCTCATGCAAGGATTCCTGAAGCTATTTTGCCCCATTTTCACTGTTTTTAGGGTTATTTTGTGCAGGTTTCAGGCCACAATGACTAGCCTATGGAGAGAACGGGCCCATGATAGCCAGGAATTGTTGATGCGAAACAATCCAGCATGCATACTTGCATTGCACCGCTGCGGTTTACTAAAGTATGCAAAGTTGGAGCTAATGAAAGGGCAGGAGGATTTATTGAGATGGATTATCCAGCGTTGGGATGAACACGAGCAAGTGTTCAGGACTGGAGATCAGGAGCTAATTGTTGACCGTGATGAAATATACTTTTTAATTGGTTTTTCATGCCATGGGGTAGTGGAAAACCTCACCGATGGTAGGTCAGATCCATGATCTACCCTAGAGCTGGTGCAATCCTACTGCATCCCTGAGAGCAAACTAGTTAGCAATAGAGTCCCCATAGAGAGGATAAGGTCCACGCCTATGAGGGTAATTTTATGGTTGATTGTGTGGTTGACAGGGTCAATGAGTCCCCACGTTGCGACAAAGGCCCAACTATTGCTTGTAGTTGACTGTGTCCAGCCACAGATGTTCAAATGGTGTGAAGAAGTGCTTCGCTAGTTGAAGGCAGAGTTAACGGCATGCAAGACTCGTACCCAACATAGTTTTGTGTATGGCACTATCATAGTTTCATTATTTCTTGAGAGGGTACCTGTCATGCACTCAAGGATGAGCTTAGGTCCCCTTGATCCGAGGGAACCGAGACAGGGTCGCTGGTCATCACTCAATCCTCACATAGGAGGAGGATCGATCCGGCATTTCTTTGAGGAAGATTTCTTGCAGTGGCTTCGTGGCCAAATTGTTATGATATATGACTATGCTTATGAGGGAATGGACTTTACTAGTGACCCAGACTTGATGCTACTGCCCGGGACCAACTGGGGTCCTCAAGATGAGAATGTTTTTTTTACAGTACTTTAAGTATTTTTTGTCTTTTGAATGTTTTTGTAATGTTTTTATAGGCAAAATAAGTACTGACATGAAGTTTTATGCTTAACACAGATGTGGCGCCATTACGACCTCCAGGTGAACCCTGCCATATGCAACAAGGTGACCAACTACCTGTTGTAGGGGACAATGTCGACAGTTTTCGCGAGGTTTTGAGGAACCTTGAGGGCTTGACCATGGGTGTCCCCCCCTTCCTATGAGGGAGATTCCCGCTTATGCAGCGGGACACAGTTGGTGTATCTGAGCGGTTTTTGGTTCCTCTTTAGAGGATAGCTAGAGCAATTTTAGCATTTCAGGAGCAATAGGATCTTTTTGGCAGGTGCTTTGGCGCAACCAATGAGTGTTTGTAGCTGGGCTTTTCAGCCATTTTGTACTTAAAACATCCAAGTTTTGGAATATTTCGATGTAAAAGACTAGATTTTGATATATATATATATATATATATATATATATATATATAGGTATTTTGATGGCGTAAATGTTTTTTTTTAAATGTTTTTGTAAAAAAAAAGTAACTTAGTAAATTTTTACTTTCCATGCATGCTTCTATAAAGAATGATATAGATGCCAATCTAATACTTAGTTAGCAAATGAATCAACAACCGCATTAAATTCTCGGGGAATGTGTTCATATGTGATTATTTCAAATTGACGTTCCAAAATCCGTACCCTTAGATAATGACATAACAAGGTTGGATTATGAACATGCTAACGATTTGTCAATTGCATAACGACTAGTTGGGAGTCTAACCTGGCCACCAAATTGGAGATGTCCCTTGATGACGCTTCTGTGAGAAGTGAAATGATGGACATGTACTCCACAATATTGTTGGTGGTAGTACCAAGAAAGACTCCTCCAGAACAAAATAGTTCTGACTCAGATGTGTAGATGACCCAAGCTGCTGATGCAATGTGCCGTGTGTGACACGGGCACCATCCGCGTATGCTAAGGGTAACGAAGACATCTATATTATGAGAAGAATGTATGAGACAAGTACTCCAATATATCAAAACAATCCAATCACACCAAACAAGGGAAGCAAAAATTATGAATACATAAAATTACAAAGCACATGCCTAGTGCAGTACTAGGCATAATACTTTTCAGATAGAGCCCATGTCTAGGCTCCTTGAGCGGGACTCCTTCCCAGTCTTGTAGTTCATATTCCCCTTTGGAGAGGAATTTTTTGACGACATAGGGACCTAGCCATAAGGTTTGAAGTGTGCTTGCCCCCAAGAGGTCATGTTTTTTATCATAGAGCAAAACAAGGTCGCCCTCTTGGTAAGAACGAAGCTTAACCTTTTTTTCGTATTGGAATTTTACCCAGTGCTTGTGAGCCTTGAGTGCCAATTCAACATCTCAACGGGTTTCGTCCAGCTAATTAAGGTATAGTAAGCATTCTTCTTCGATAATAGTGTCGGGCTGGAGTTCAATCCATAGTTTCAGGGAAGGGATCTGACACTCGATGGGTTTTTCATTGTCGTAAAGCTTGATCTCATGCTCGACAATAGACGGATCTATGTCAGGCATTTCCTCATAATACCATGCAAATACATCGCGGAATTCCCTAAATAGGCAGGTGAAACTTGTAATTTCCTCAGGATTACAATCGGCTCCTATCTGGATGTTTTCCACGATGCCTATCTTAACAGAAATATCGATGAGCGATGTTTTTGAAATATTTCCCATTTTTCTTTCCGCCTCCAAAGTTTGGATGGTTGTCTAGGGTAAGGAAACGATTTCTGGTATATCAGGGGACAAGATTTGAAGAGGCATCGTGTCCGAATCAGAGATCGAAACACGATGGTGCCAATCCTCCCAAGGTAGCTCTTCTAAAATTATGATTTCTTGAATAGCTTCGTCTGTAGGTAGGACTTGATTGAGTGCATCGAAAGAAGGAGCGTTTATGGGAGGGGCAGTGGCACCGTTGGTCGAAACCAACGTGACCGGAGATGCGGATGCAAATTGAATGGCTTGGTAGGCCAATTCAGCTAGTCACTGTGGCATTTGTTCTTTGTATGTGTCAAGGTCTAAAGGAGCTGGTAGGATCCATGGATCGGTCTGTTCATGAGGAATAGATGAAAGTGTGTTGACTGTCTATGAAACCTTGGGCGGCTGAAGAGGAAAACAACACATGGGGGAAGAAACCTTCAATAGACTGGTACCAAGACTGACGTAAGAGTCAGGTACACCACCTACTAGGGGTACGGAGCCGCTTGGTAACGGGGAATAATCAGGGGTGCAAAAATTCAACTAATCTACTATAACTACCTTTCCATCCAATGGAAATAGGATGATGCAAAAGACAATAGATACGATGGTCGTCATGGCATATGTCCAACTGCGACCCAACAAGAGTTTATAGTCGAGTTTTTTGTCTACGACTTCTTTGTCCACCGTTACCGTTTTCCCATACAAAGTGATGGGGTAGCTAGCTAGGTAACCTTTGGGATGAAAGTGTGGTCGTCGAACGCTTTAAGGGAATTTGACAGCGGGGATAGGGTTGGAGAACCCAGGGCAAGCCAACATGAAGCCGACATGGCGCAAGTAGAAGCACCTTCGTCAATGATAGTTTGGTGTATACTTTTACCTTTCGAGAAGATTTGCACTTGAAATGAAAGCTGGTGAGAAAGGGGAGGTTTACACTTTTCCATGTTGAAAATAGCAAGTAGGGAATCTTGTGGGTCGATACCACCAATAGCCGAAAGCAAGGCTTTCTTTCGTGCTTGGCATGTTTGTAATACTTCGAGGGCCGACATAGCTGACGGCGCTTGCACCAACTCTTCTATAATGCTGTAGTTTTGGGCAGCACGTGCAGACGTATTATGCATTGTGCGTCGAAGTGCCCCTTTGGGGGGGCGAATTACAAGGTCAACAACCAGCCTTTCGATATGAAAATCGTTGGACGACAGTGGGTTCCTCTGCATGAGCAATAGGAGCTCCATAAGATTTGGCTCTTATTTGTAGATCTACCATTTCAAAGGTGTAAATGGTAGAAGATCCTTCACTAGCTGAAAGATGTTGTGAACCATTGTTGCCCCCTTGCGGGGGTTGGGGTTGGTTTGTAATAAGGGTTTGTTGCTACTGAGCGAGAAAAGGATTTTTAAGGACAACAGGGGTCTTACTAGTATCCTTTTTGGCAATGTATTCTGTGCATTCTTGAAGACGCGGACAGTGATAGGTCATGTAGTCTTCGACACAGATTTTGCAAGGAAATTTGGTAGGTTTATCCTTTTCATCGTCAGGAGGCACAGTGGCCTTCTATTTTGGGTTTGGCGGCTTTATTGACTGCTCCTCAGAAGGAGCCGTATTTTTCTTATTCTTCTTGTTCTTATCACCAGGTTTTTGCATATACTGCACAGAGTTTATCGCAGTGGTAGGAAGAGCAGTTGATTTGGTAGAGGGGTCCACTGTCATCTGGGAAATGTGACCGCTAAGTTGTTTACAACAGCCCCAGAGGTTGCACCAACAATCCCGTCGGCGTGCACTTTGGGGTGCTGAGTAGCGGAAACATTGGAGTTACGAAGGGCATTGGGGATTATGTCATAAAGAGTTCCAGACTGTGATTATATCAGATCTAAGTGCTGGGCACAATGTATGGATTGGTCTTTTGTGACTGCACCACCTAAAGTGACATCTTTAGCGATTTGCCGGAATAAGGACGTGCAGAACCAGTCTGCTAAGAGATAGTCTAGGGGGGTGTTACACCGAAATTTGTCACCATGACTATCTGCAGTTAATATGGCCCCATCAATAGCCATATTGTCCTCCTTGTCAAGCCCCATACCTCTGCTCTTCATGTCAAACTTCAAAAAGAGATAAAGTCACTTAAAAACATGTTTATCTCTGGGTACGCAGGTTCTCTCTACCTTGCCTGCGTGTACGCACTCCAAGCACACTATACCTGCGTACTTGTACGCTCTGCAAGCTAAAGGTTGGGTGCGTACCCCTGTAAAGGTCAAAAGGCGCGAGTTTCATCTTTAAAAAGTTACTTGTGGTCACTTCTAGAGCCTTCTAGAAGAGTGTTTGACGTGTATTGAGCGCCTCCAGATGATTCATGCATCCCTATGATAGAGGAACTTATCCCATCAAGAGAGGAGCTACCCCATCCAAAAGAGGGAGTATCCCATTGATGTTGGAACTGAATAAATTCCTCTAGAACACTATAAATACAGGAATTGGGCCAAGGGAGGGGAAGTTGAAAGCTGAACATTCCAAAGGTTAGATGTTGCTGGAATTAGGACTTCCATTGTAAGCTTGTGAGGAGAGATTACCATCCTTTCTTGTTTCATATTGGAAGTGGGTGAGCTTGTCAAAGTAGAGGAAAACTCTTGCTGGACCCTGGGAGGAACTTGCACAACACCAAGGCTCAGGTTGTAATGGTTTCTTTTTTGTTTCCTTAATACAAATAAGTCCATTCTTCTCAATGATTTGTTGTTAATGAATTGTTTCATATACTCCTTGGTCTATATGTTGAATATGCTTTGTTTTATGGAATATTCAGGTATTATGTAATCGTTTGATTGTTAGTGTATGCAGGTTTCAAAGTGAAGGAGGATCTCATCTGGATCAACGAAGCTAGGCTGCTACAGCAAGCGTTGGACTTAAGGTAAGATCGAAAAACACTTGGTTTCTCATAGGATAATGCATGTTTAGAGAAGGATTGCTCTTACTTGTTTTGTTTGTCACTAGAGAGTCTTAGACTCCTAGAGAGGTTAGTTTTGTCAGCAAAAATAACTCTTTCCACATGACAATCCTTCTTGTGAATACTATGATGCTAATAATTTTCTTCATCGTACCTAAAATCCTCTAGAGTGTTAGTGAATGCATGGATTGTTTGATGAATCATATTCTTCTTCACTTTTTTTACCTTGACTAGTTTCATGTGTTTTTCATACTAGCATTCCTTTTTTACTTCTTTCAATGATTACGATGCTAGTGTTGTGTGTAACCAGTCACAAGAAAATGTATTGTTACACTCGTCACATGAGGAAGATGATTCTATTATGCAGAGCATTACCAAAACTATTCAAATTGATTTATCTTTGGTAATTACAAACTGGGAATATCATGCTTTAATCAACCCATATTATCATGATTCTACCTTTGATGAATATCGTTCAACTTACTATTTTCCCATCAGCACATCCAATGACATATGTTTACACCCTTTGATCTTTATGGTTTAACATATCACTACACTGGTACTTGTCAAGTGATTGAGGCACTTCCATACTCACAGATGGTTATGTCAAGTCCTCACTGTCTTGACATGTGTATTGAATATGACCAGATCTATTTTCCCTCACAAGATTCTCATTGTAATCCCATGCCTCTAATTGAAAATTGATATTTTCAAAGATTTCAAGGTTTTCAAGAGGATTGTCATGATTTTTATGATTCAATCATTGAATGGTTGGAACAAACTTATCTGGCAAGCTCCGTTGCAAATAACAAGTTTTGATCTTTCCTCATGCTTGCTAGGGAGTTCAATGTAGATGGAGACACATTCATGGAAATATTTCGAGGTTTATTTAATAATGGTTCTCATAAAAAAGGTAAGAATGTGAACTAGCTAGAAGTAGTGATTGTTTCCCATCTTTCTACTCATGGGCAAGGCCTTCATATTTTGGTGCAAGTTATTAAAAATGTTATCTTTTCAGTTGCACAATCTTTATATCAGTTTTAATTATTCATATCTTTATGTATGCAGGTCAGGAGGAACTACGATGGCTTCATTGGAAATTTCATTATACATGACCATGACCTTCTAGCTCTTTAGGTTAGGAGTAAAACTAGCTACATTCTAGTTTTCCCTCCCCTGCACTTAGCCTGCACTTGTTCCTTTAGTATTTCTTGTCTTTTATTACTTTTATTTTGAATCATGTTCTGGTTTAGCCTCCTTTTTCTTGTGCTTTGGTTTTTCTTTCTTTTTGTGTCATGTATTTTCCTTTTATTTTGTCAATAGGAATTTGCATGAAGGGTGTTCTATTTGGGCTCGAAAGATAATGTGGCAACATAGAAAAGGAATTTGTGACACTGCAACATTTGGTTAAATCTCTTTCCTTCTTCCTTGTCTTGGTTACATATTTTGGTTGATGATGTTCCGACAGAAAATACAATCCTTGCATTAAGAAAGCCTTATGTAGACCCATGATATCTAGGTCTATTTTGGAAATCTCATCCCTACACTCGATTTGTTATGTTTTGGTGTTTTCAAGATGACCCAATCAAGTAGAGAAGGACAAGGGGAAAATATAAATGATCAAACAAATATTAAAGGCCTTATATATTATTCTATGAAGGGACAACCTCTCCTACTCTTAATAAGTCTAGATCCCACTCTTGCCCATGAAATAAATAAGTGTCAATGCAAAATCCTATATAAAATAAATAAATAAAAGCGAAAGAAGAGAAATGCTTCCTACGTAGAGAGGTGAAGGAAGAAAATCCATCGAGGTACTGTCTAGGCTCACTAGCAGTGGAGAAATGTTTATGTTCCTGAAGCGACTCCGTCAGGGTATTGTCTAGGCCTGCTAGCAGCTGAGCAACACCAGAGACGAAAAAATATACTCTAAAAATATAAAGCTCATGAAATTAATTACCCTATCTTGATTCAAAACATTATATGATCGTTGATCTTATGTTTGTGTTTAACTGAGTAAAGTAATGAAAAGGACTATGTTTATGCATGGGGTGAGTGGGGAAGCCATGGTAATCTGAACAATGAATCAATACTTCCTGAAGAACTAGACCCTGAACGAAAGAATTAAACAAGGTAGAGAAGATAAAGTTCTACTAGTGTGTCACCAAGTGTTGTTGCTGAGAAAAACACCCTCCAAAATCTTTCCTATACTTAGATTTTGGAGCCTACTATGGATCTTGTGATCGGTCGTTCCGTGGTCACTTCTTGATCGATTGAAGTCACTTTCTCACACACGCTCAGTTTGCAATGAGTTCATGAACACATTCTTCCACACAAGCTTGAACAAGCATAAACATAGTCCGTCAAGACAGTTTTTTTGCAATTTTCAGTCCATGTCGACAGTCAATGCACACTATCATTGACAGTCCCTCACTTTTGGTTGTCTTTGTACCTCTATTTTGGTGATTTTTTCGAATTGTCTCTTTTGTGCACCTTCATTTTCGCAAGTGTTATTTTCATGCTTTCAATTGTCGCTCCTTCTTGCTTTCACTTTAATTAGTTTCATTTTCATGTTATCTTCACTATGGAATGTGTCGCTTTCAATATCATTTGCATATCACAACTGTCGCTCTCCCTTCTCTATTCACATAGTAAATGTCATATTTACGCATGTTTGCTATCACACAATGTGTATAAGCTCATTTTGGTGGTTTCAAGGGTTTATTTTCATGAAAATGAGTTAATATTACTATGTAAACACCTATCGTACTCATTCCAAATTTTTAAGCACTGTTGTACAAGTGTTTTCATAGTCGCCGCAAAGTGTATCTTTAGTGTCGCACTTGTCATAAAGTCATCGGAAAGTTGTCACATTAAGGGAAATATTTTTTCAACATGTTCTAGATTATCTATGTTATTATGTCGTTAGGTGTTCTAAGTGTGTCATCACATTCAAGTCATGTCACCGTTCACATCAGTTTCAGTGATCCCACACTTAGCCAAATTTTTGAAAAATCCCCAACAACTTAGCCTCATCCAACCTTCCTAGACTGTGCATTGCACATTCCCAGTCCTCAAGCTACAATATTTCCTCTTGACACTATGAAATGCATAGTTCCTACCTCCTAGGATTGTGCACTGCCTAGTTTCAGTGCTCAATCCTGAGCCTTGGCCTCTAAAATTACGCAATTCGACCTTCCAACCTAGCCCAAATTGAACACTCCACAATTTCTAAGCTCAAGCTCAAACCTAATCTCTTGAACTGCACAAATACACAATAACTAGGCCTTCTTTTCCTCCCAGAACTACATAGTTGGCTGAAATAGTGCAAAATCCCTTAGCATGACTCACTGAGCCTCAAAACTACACATTATTCTTGCACAGTCCATCCTGAACTATGCATTGTGCAGTCTCAAGGCTTAAGCCTTAGCCCTAAGCTCTTGAAATGCACAATTGTGTAATGACCTAGGATCCTCTATCCTCTAGAACTGGGCAATGGAAAAAATTGGTGCTCAATCCCTCATCCTGGCTCTCTGAGCTTCCGAACTACGAAATCTTTTTGCTCAGTCCAAGATTGAACTACGCATTACGTAGTCTTAAGGCTCAAGCCTGACCCTTGACTTCTTGATCTACACAAATTTCCAGTTACTAAGCCTCTCCCTCAGCCCACCACCTAGTTTCAACTCATTCAATGGATCATCATGCAACATCTTAGACTAGGGTTTTATGAAACCGATGACATCTTTTCATGAGTGGATTTTAGATGCAAGAACTATATCAGGCTATGGAAAGATGATAAAGAAGGAGATGGAGCAGAAAGGCATGATAGAAGACACCTAAGGTAATGAGGAGATAAGATGATCATTAAGGAGGAAGATGAAGGAACATCGGACTATAACAAAATATGAAAGATCAAGATTGCAAGGAAGACTCATCTTCAAGTCATAAAGAGGAAAAAGAACAAGAATATGCACCATCTTTTCAAGAAGACACAGAGAAAGTAGTAGCAAAGACTGGCTTGACATTTCCATGTCATCAATTTTATAGTTTTATGTCATGTCGTGTCATTATCCATCCTGTGCCACATCATTTTTTGGAATATGTAATTCAATATTGGAGAAATGTATTGTAAAGTGGAAGTCTAGGAGACCTGTACAGAATATGAAGAGTCAAGTAAATTTGAAAAGTCATGGGAATTCAAACAGTCATGAGGGTAGTCAAAGAGTCATAAGGAAGGTGAAGCTTCACCACCCCATTGGTTATATATACACCCTCATTATATGAGCAAGGGACTTTTCACCTTGGCTCCTTCTGCAAGGCAATAGAGAGATAAGCTAGTTCTTTTGAGGAGCAAGGAGTGGCTCCAACGCTCCACTACTAAAGCTAGTGTCATCCATTATATACATGTGCCTTGGAACTTTTACTTAATAACAGAAGCCTTCATGGCCAACACATTCTTCATGCATGGATTATCAATATTTGTAAGACTATTCTGCATATGTTTGTATTTCATGTTTTTTCATCTATGCTAAAGTAGTTGAACTATTTCAATTATTTTATTACTTATCATATTGAGAATTTGTTATAATTGGTGTTATTTTTGTCCCATCCTTGTGGAATATTCTGTAGGATACTACACAAATATTTCTTTTTGATTGGTTGTAATGACTGTCGCATCTTCTGTGGAATATTTTGGTAGATGTTAGATAGATACCTCTTGGTTGTGTGTGTCTCTACTAGGGTGGTACCATTACCTCTCTCTTAGAGGCTCACTTCTTTCTCTTCCTCCGTAGTAGAAGAACCTTGACACACCTACAACTGAACACTCATCAGGCACACTTACTTGTTTTTTGAAGGCACATATGCATTCCTCATTCTTGTTGACAGTTGAAGCCAAGGAAATTATTCAAGAACATATGGAACTTGGGTCGATATCCCAAATGGGGCTTCTATACCAAACGGTGTGAGTTCTAATTGGGACTTCATGATGAGGTTGTAATGCCAAGTTATTCTCCTTGTTATTATGTCTTCAATCTTGATGGCAGATCTGATTAGTACTTCATCGTCGCCCTCCAAAGGGTCTTTATTTAGTATTGGAATCCTCTGATTCATCATGCAATTTCTTCTTTCTATCTTGGGCCACGATATGCTTCATGTTTCCATTATGGTTACCCTATGTGATTATTCTTTGCAAGTGTTTAGTTGTGCTTTATCCTTGTTATCTTCTTTGATAATTACCTTTTCATGCTAGGAAGGTAATCCTACCAATGAAGATCATCCATGACAAAGAAAATCGGTCTTAAAATCATCCATTCTATCATTACCTAGCTTAGGGAATGAAATTTCTTATAATAGGCCCATGGAAGGGTTGAAAGGAGGTGGCTTGATTAGGAAGGTGCAATCAAAATCAACACTGGATTAGGAAGGCTATAACTTTTAGTATTACTGCACCATGCATCAAGAAGAGGATATTTCCTTGGTACAATGCATTGGGGAAGCTGAAGGGACAAGGTGGTGAGTTGTTTACTTAATATTGTACCATGCGGTAAGAAGGAAAGAGATGAATACTTTGAAAGAACATTTCTACTGGAAAAAGGCTAAGAGAGGGCCTCCTTCAGCCTTATTATTATGCCATTCACTGAATAAGAGAGGCTTATGAAATTTTTCAGCGTAGAGCGCAAAGAGAAAAGGGAAGGATGAAGGCTTGAGGCTTAAGACTGCACTATGCATTGGTTTAAAGGAGGAGGACTTAGGAAAGCATAGTTTCACTAGTCAAAGGCTCATTGTATCCTCATATTGCACCATGCACTAAGGGATATTTTTTAAGGACAAGGCTTGAACATAGATCTCATTGGGAATCAGGAAGGGGACTTAATGATTTGTCATGGTGCGCCATCCCCTAAGAGGAAGAGGAAGCTCAAGGGCCAACACAGTTTGTCTGAAAAAGGGGTCACTGTTGATTTATATTGTGCTTTCCCCTCTATTCTATCATAGTTTGACTTAATCATGGGTTCTTGGTCATTTGGAATGTGCTTTTCCTTGAGGGAGGCCATAGGAAGGAAGCCACTTTTACTAGGAGGGTTTTCACTGCATTTTGATGATAGGAAGGTCATTGTAGTGCATAGTTTTCCTCTGCAAGAAGGTGGAAGGGGTCCATGTTTTTATATAGGAGTGTTCTAAGTGTCATGCAAGGAAAAGGATATCAAAACTTGGTGCAGTGAGTTAGTAAGAACAAGAAGCGTTAGGTGATTGCTCTTGGAAGGTTCTTAACGTATATTAGTTTTGAGATGATCTTGAGGAGGAATTAGTGCACAAGTATTGGTGAGAAATATTGCATAAATGAGGCTCACGAATAGGCTAAGATCATATCTTGATAAGAGGGCTCATTCCTTCACAACTTGCACTAGGTAAGAGAACCAAGAAGAGCTCCACAATGGCTAAGTGTGGAACCAGTAGAGTAAGAGAGGGAAATGTATCCAAATATGACTCAAACTTGGATTACACACATAAAAATCACCAATAAAATCCAGAAAGATACACAAGATTCATGGATAGAAATCACACCTCGAAATAGAAGAAAAGCGAGACTTATTTCTAATTGTAAAAATTGAAATGACACATTACGAAACCTAGAACATAAGTTACAACAAAAGTGTTGAATGATACCAAAAGGTACGCTAAGCCATAGGAATGTGTCTAACACATATTCTAATGATATTTAGGACCAAATATTGCAGAAGGGTGCGCTAGAAATAACTATAGCGATGTGCTAAGTTGTGACACATGCAGGGGTGAAAACAACAAAAGTGACCCTTGAGACAGGAGGAAAACATGAAGACGACACTTGTAAAATGTGAATGACCTTGAAAGTGACACATGATAGAGTGAAGATAAC
Source organism: Pinus taeda (assembly GCA_000404065.3). Classification (NCBI taxonomy): domain Eukaryota; kingdom Viridiplantae; phylum Streptophyta; class Pinopsida; order Pinales; family Pinaceae; genus Pinus; species Pinus taeda. Next base: position 302,146 of record APFE030922155.1, read on the forward strand.
ATGAAAATGACACTTATTAAAGTAAAATCGAGCAAAAGATACAACCTCAAATGTAAAAGTGACACTTGTGAAAGCGACGGTGTGAAAAAGCAATAGCTACAAAAAATCACCGGAATAAAAATACAAATGTGACCAAAGTGAGGGAAACTACCAATGAAAGAGTGCACTGGATGTTGACATGGGTTGAACATTGAATTGGAACTATCTGATGGACCATGTTATGTTTTTTCAAGCTTACATAAAAGAAGCGTGCTTATAGATTCAACAAAGACTAAGCATGTGTGGGAAATTTACTTTGACCATTAGAATCCAAGAAGAAGACTTAGAAACTTAATACAAAATTAATCGATGATGAAGTGACCATGAAATTTTTTTTTTTAGATATTCAGTAGGTTCCAAAATTCCAGTGTAGGAAAATTTTGGAGGGTTTTGATCGCAGCATCAACAACTCAAAAGGTGGAATCCACTCTTTGATCCAAATAAGGAACATATGGATAAAATTCCAGTATGGATTCAAATTCCTAGGCTCCCTGTGATTTTCTAGAAAAAAAGGTGCCTTATCAGTAATTGGCTCAAATCTGGGTGAGCTCCTAGAGGTATACATGTCCTTCTTGTAAACCAAATAACTAAAGGTCACAAGGGTCCTAGTTGTGTTGGATATTTGAGAAAGATTATGGAGCGAGACTAAGATAATGTATAAAGGGGTAAAATATACACAAATTTTGGAATATGAGGGAATTCCCTTCAAATTGTGGCATTGGCATAGACATGGCCAAAATGTTTTCCAATGCAAGCTACCTTTCAAAAGTAGGATGTGTTTTGAAAATGTCCACTCAAAACCTCAAGGCAAATTTACCCCTATGGATGAAGGCCCAATCTAGCACTCCTCTCCAACAATAGATCCAGGGGATACAATGATGATCTCCCCCTTGGCTTCTCCTCCAAGGCAGGTCACAACCCCCTCCCCATTAGTACTAGCTCCACCTCATGGTACTCTACGTCCCCCCCTTGCCGCCAATATTTTTGGTGAATTATTCTATATGTTCTAGTTTTATTTCATCATATGGGGCTCCTTATGGGTCATGGCATCTTTTGGACCTACTTTGAACCACCCAGCCTTGAGCTATGTTGCATGTCCCTTTCCCCTTTTGGCTCCCCTCCCAACTAAAGAGCCTTCCTCCCTTTTGGGACCATTGGAACCTTATTATTTATTCTTCCTTCGGCCACCTAACGCTTCCATCCTTCTTGGGGGCCTTAGCCATAACCCCTTGATATCTCATCGGATAAAGGTAAAGGTCATTGATAAAAAATTTTCCTAGCATAGAATAAATCCCTGGATAACATGGCACTAAGGTGTCAACTCTTAGTCAATGGGGTGCTTAGAGAAGCAATAGCCCTAAGAGGGGTTAACTAATGATATTTCTCTCCCTAAATTGTAGGGGATTGGCCAACCCTAAAAAAAAACAAGATCTTTAATGCTCAATCAACTATGAGAAAGTCATCATTATCTTTCTTCAAGAAACTTTAGGCATGAGGGATCTCATCACAAGAACAATGGAAAAAATTATACTTGGATGGAAATTCACCTACACATACCCATAAGGATGTGCGGGCGTCCAAGTAATAGGTTGGAACCCTTGGTTCATAAAAACCCTAATTTTTTGGGGGATGAACTTAGTTATAGGCTTCAAGTTCAATTATTATTAATATATATGGGCCTCCATCGGATAAAATCACTTTCTGGGATTCTCTTTCACTAAAATCATGTATGAACAAGGAAAATATTATCATTTGGGGGAACTAAAATTCTTTATGGGTGAAAGCAAAGAGTTGGGGCCCATACGCGCATGTCGATCCTAGTTCAAACTACTTCAGGTTTATGAGAAATCACAGTCTCATTGATATTGCCTTGATAAACATTAGACGCACCTAGTGCAACAAAAGAACAAGATAAAACTGAATAGAAAAGTGCACTCCTCATTATTTAATTACTGAGCATCTGGTGGATTGATTTCCTCTCATAAGGCAATGGATTGGGGAAGGTTGAGGCTCGGACCACTCCCTGGCCATGTTGCTAATCAAAGATTTGGGACAAAAGCCCCCCATCCCTTTCGAATTCAACTCTTCCAAGCTTACCGACGAGAGATTTATAGAGCTAGTGAAGTCAATATGGTAGCCTTTCGATCCTCTTCTGGTTGTTTCAGCAAGCAAAAAAACTGCACATAATCTCAAATTAGTAAAGGAAGCCTCCATCAAATGGTCGACCAACAAAAATCTTAGGGACTCACAAGAAATTTGAGAAGTGGAAGTTGATCTTAATTCAATTTCAGAGGAATCCTCTTATGGCTATGAATCTGAGGAATCAAGGGAAATGATAACTCATCTAGAATGGAGGAATATAATCCTCTTGGCTCACATTGAAGCTACCTAGAGACTCAAAATTATTTCCATTTGGATGGAGACAGGAAAAGATAACACACTTTTTTTCTTCAAAACTATACCAAAGGGAGGAAAATGAGTAATACAATATGGAAGATGAAAGAACTAGAGGGTAACTATGTCTCATATTTTTAGAACCTTGCAACAATGGGAATAACTCATTTAAGTGCTTTATTTAAAGAACCCCCTTGGGCCTCCATAGTAGAGGTGATCCAATTGGCCCTTTTCTTTCCTAGCTTCACAAATATTGAGGAAAATGAACATCTACTAGAAGTTGTGACTATCAAAGAGCTTAGGAAAGTTCTGAGTGTATTTAAAAAGGAAAAAATACCTGTTGTTACACTAAAATTTGTCACCATGACTATTTGCAGTTAGTATGGCTCCATCAAATGTCATACTATCCTCCTTGGCAAGCCTCATAGCTCTGCTCTCCATGTCAAACTTCAAGAAAGAGAGAAAGTCTTTAAAAATCTATTTATCTCTGGGTACGCAGTTTCTCTCAACCTTACCTGCGTGTACGCAACCCAATTTCACAATACCTGCGTACTTGTACGCTCTGTATGTAAAGGGGTGGGTGCGTACTCCTGTAAAGGTCAAAAGGCGCGAGTTTCATATTAAAAAAGTTACTTGTGGTCATTTCTAGAGCATTCTAGAAGCTTGTTTGACGTGTATTGAGCGCCTCCAGATGGTTCATGTATCCCTATGAAAGAGGAACTTATCCCATCAAGAGAGGAGCTACCCCATCCAAAAGAGGGGCTTATCCCATTGATGTTGGACCTGATTAACTTCCTCTAGAACAGTATAAATACAGGCATTGGGCCAGAGGAGGGGAGGTTGAAAGCTGAACATTCCAAAGGGTAGATGCTGCTGGAATTAGGACTTCCTTGTAGAAGCTTGTGAGGAGAGATTCCCATCCTTTCTTGTTTCATTTGGAAGTGGGTGAGCTTATCAAAGTAAAGGAAAACTCTTGCTGGACACTGGGAGGAACTTGCACAACACCAAGGCTCAGGTTGTAATGGTTTCTTTTGTTTCCTATTAATACAAATAAGTCCATTCTTCTCAATAATTTGTTATTAATGAGTTATTTCATATACTCCTTGGTCTATATTTGAATATGTTTTATTTTATGGGATATTCAGGTGTTATGTAATCGTTTGATTGTTAGTGCATGCAGGTTTCGAAGTGAAGGAGGAGCTCATCTGGATCGACGAGGCTGGACTACTACAACAGCGTTGGAATACAGGTAGGATCTAAAACACTTGATTTCTTGTATGGTAAATGCATGTTTAGAGAAGGATTGCTCTTAATTGTCTTGTTTGTCACTAGAAAGCCTTAAGCTTCTAGGGAGGTTGGTTTTATCCGCAAAATTAACTCTTTCCGCATGAAAAATTGGCGACTCCACTGGGGACTCCATTAATGTGAATGATTTTTCCTTTGTGAGAAACTTTGATCTGAAAAAAGTCATTTCTTTTCTGGTTTTTGGCTGTTTGACTGTGAATTTGGGTGGGCTAGCTTAGGGTTAGATTAGATTTTAGTTTTTCTTGGTTTTTCAGTAGTACGCACCCTCTGAGTTGAGCACAGTGCGTACCTGTACGCACTGCAGCTTTGTACACAAAGCGTACACGCACCTATGCAAACAGGCTGCCTGCGTACCCTGTCAAAAATTGAGAAATTTCAATTTTTTCATTTTTCCCCTTAGATTTTGTCTTTAATTAGTTTTTACTGCCCAGATCCACTGGTTATCTGTCAGAAATATTCACCTGAACTTGTTTCATTAACGTCAAGAGTTTTAGTGAAATTCATAGAAGTTCTAGCCCCAGGGTTTGATTTTTGCATTGGTCCTGTAGTGACTTCGACTTTAGAAGTTGTGAAACCTTGGATCTCTCTGGTTTTATCAGTATTCTTAGGAGTCAGACCTATCATAAAATCTACCTGTGTGAGCAACCTACCTTTGTGTTGTCTCTTTGCGGAATTTCGAAGAAGCTTGTTGATTGAGTTGTGAATTTCAGTCTTAAGAAAAGAACAAAAGAGTTTGATTTTTTGTTTTTGATTGGTTTATGATTCTGCATGAACTGGTCCTTGGTTTGATTGTTACCAAGTAAAACAACCTGGAATCATCTTAGTAGGCT
>APFE030922157.1:0-14968 GCA_000404065.3 Pinus taeda
TTGGCCGCACTAACACCCATATAAAACAATTTGCAAAAACTAACAAGGTGGAAATGACCACAACTCCAAGGTACGGAACATAGAAGATCTGTGTCTTTCTAAGAAATAGAAGAAAAAGAATCAGCACAAGAAAATCCCCTTCGAGATATGTCTACATCTGCTTCTAGTCGTATTATAAATTCTACTGAACTTGAGTATGAGGAGACACAGCCATTTGCAAGATGGCAACTTCCTAGTATTAATGGTTCAGAAGTATATTCTGATTTATCTGTATTTCACCTAAAAGTCGCTCTTAGGATTTCCATAAAAGAATCTATTAGTCAAATTCAAGAGAACTCTGACTGTGTACAGTCTATTGCACTCCTAAATCCAAAACAACTCCAAGCTGAGGCAAAAGGATTAAAAACTCAATATCTTCATCTGGGATGTATCAGAATCGAAATTCATGCTCTAACTCATCAAGGTCTAAATACCTTTGTTCTAGCCACAGTCAGAGATTTTACTCATAAAAAATATATCGATTCATTGATAGGAGGAATTGTTGCCCCTCTGTCAAATGGCCCTGTTTATTTCTGTTGTTATCCAAACTTCTCAGTCTATGTATTTGATGAAACAAATGACAAAATTCTTCAATTGCAAATCCAGACCATTGGATTTAATATGTCTAGAAAAAGACATAACATTGCCATTCAAACACAAGGATGCTTCAGACACACGAATACCTTATATCCAACAGTCCTCCATTCACCCAGTAAGGAATCTAAGTCTCGTATTGTTGTTCTTACTGACTCAAAGAACCAGAAGGTAGAACACCAGACCATCAGATGGGAAGATCTCACTTTCCCTTAACACTAGGTTGTTTCAAATCCCAAGCCTCCTGCCATGAAGAGTTTAACCTCTGCAAATATCAAAGAAATTCAGTCTTCTGCCATCCTATCTTTTCCAAGAAAATCAACCATTGACCGTAGAAGAATTGAACAGGCCTGCAAAAGTTCCCCGTTATATAGAGATCCTCATTGTATAAATACCGCCTGCTCCAGTTCTGTTTCCAATTCTTGTAAACATGTTTCATTATTTGAGTTTGCTCAAATTGTTAATTTTTCTTCTTTAGAAGTTGTCTTTCCAGAATGCAAATCATCTGTAAATTTGAGTAGCCTTGGTGATTTAGTCATCCATGAAAACCATCATCCAAGGACAGGAGAAGCCCCTCATTCTACAGCTATAAATCCTTGTCCAAACCCTAAGTGTTCAGACATCCCATTTCCACATGAGTCTGATCATGTATTGATGATACATGAGTTACCTTCTTTGGAAAATGAAGATCCAAGACTGACAAAAATATTTAGCAAAATGTGACCAGCCAAGCCAAGATATGGTCTCGACTATCTTGAACAAACAAATGATTTGATCCCGGAATCAAGATTTGGTCCACTCCTAGATGATTGCAAGAAACCATCAGTCATGGAAATGCACAAATTCTTCACTATGATGGATGGATGCAAAAAGCATCAAATAAGTGCACAATGGATGAAAGCTATATCAAATTGGGATTTATATACTCATCCAGAAGTTGAACAATTTGGCCTTGTTCATACCACTGAAGAAAAGATTAGAATATCTCAAGCATGGAAAGATTTTATGGAAAAAACAAACTCATGGATATATTTTTATGTCTAGAAAAATAAGAGACAACCAGAAAATGTCTTGATGAATGATGTTGCATCATCTTCCTCAGCACAACATTCCTGGTCAGCTCTAGAAGATAGTAAGGTTGAAACTTCTACTATCTTTCCTCTCATTTTAGGAGAAGGACAAAATTCAGCAAAAGCTATACCTCTAGTCCTAAAAGATGATAATGCCTTAGGTATTGATGGTAGGATACAGAAAGATAGTGAACAATTAAACTGGATAAATACAGCCATCAAAGGTTTGGAAATGAATACAACAAAATCTTCTGTTGTAAAAGAACAGTTTGACCAGCTTCAAGTTTCAGTAAATAGTGTAAATAGTTGCTTAAATGACGTACAATTTTCATCTTCAGTTTTGAAAAGTTATGCTAGAGAATCATTGAATAAAATGGAAGAGGTAGAAGACAAAGTTGTAGACCAAATATAGTCTACCAAGGGGCTTATATCAGACTTAGCTGAAAAATTCGAAAAGTTGCATATATCTAAATCTGAAAAGCTAGTGCCTACTTCATTTTTTAGAAAAAGAAGTATCCAAATTCAGAATCCTGTCAAGCCAGTTGACAGATTTCCTCATTTATTTCCTAAAGAAGCGTCTTAGCCTTTAGTAGAATATTCATAAGAAAATATTGATCCTCTAGAACAAATTTCTATTGCTTCTTTATTCAAAGAACCAAAATTCTAGATACTCCCTATCTATGAGCCACTAGAAAGTTAGTTCAATAGATACTTTGCTCCTGATTTGAGTGGCAAGGGAAAAGTTCCAGAGGCACACACTTTCTTTCCAAACTCTCATAGAAAATGGAATATAGATAATTTAAGTGTGGGGCAAATAAAACAAATGATAGTTATGATGTTTATTGAATACAAGCTCATGTGCCTTAGAGGGAAAAATGAAATTGAAGCTTGTAAAAATACCATTCAATGTTTCACTGGAACACTCCTACGGTGGTGGGAGATTGAATCATCTCTAGCCTTACTTGACAAAATGGAGAAACAATTTCTTAAGGATGAAACTGGAGACATTATCCACAATCTTGATGGCACACCACAAAATAATATGATTGGAGCACTCACCTCCATGATTCTTGAACATTGGTGCAATTCTGAGACAGAGATTGCAGACAAGCATGAGGTTATTCTAATGAATCTTAAGTGCAATAAGATGTCTCAGTTTCAAGACTTTCACAGAGACTGGATGCAACGCATCTATGAGGTGAAAGATTCCAAGAATCTCCTTTGGAAACAAGTATACCTTGTAGCCCTTCCTTCCAGATTTGTAGATTTTATCAGACTGCAAGAAGATTTCAAATTACCATTTGAATCGTAAACATGGGGAGAAATTTATTCCATTATAACTAAAGCTTTTCTCAGTCTGTGTACCAATTCTAAAGTGAATAAATCTTTAGAAAAGCTTTCAAGGTTGCCTGACAATAAGTCCATTTGCAGCAAATATGGCTTGAACATTGATGATCCTCTTGTCAAGAGAAGAAAATCCAGAAGAAAGGCAAAGAAAACAAAGAAACAAACAACCAAGGAAGATAGGAGAAAAAGGAAGGCCTTGAAAGGGATATTATAAATATGTCCCTAACACCCATTATTACAAGCCTTCAGACATCCATCTCCATAGCTCTAAACAAGAGAAATGGAATAAGTTAACTTGCTAGTTGTGTCGCAAGAATGACCATACTTCCAATAAATGTCCAATTGATGAAGAATCCAAGAAAAACAGAGGCAAGAAATCTCAGCCTCAAAATGTACAAAGAAAAGCTATTAAAATAGAATCTTCCATGTTGTGCATGAAATGTGGTTCAAGGAGTCACAAAACAGACTATTTTCCCAATGTTGTAATCAGAGAACAAGCACAACAACAGCAACTTGAAGAATCATCCACTCAATCTTACAGTTCCTCTTCTTATAGCTCTTCAGCTGAAGAGCTAAATATTCATGTTCAAAATTGTTTATGTTCAGAACCAGAGGACTATCAATGTCATTACTCTAAAGATTCTGACTTGGATTATTCCATTGATTCCTCAGATGATGATCCACCAGCAATCCAGCAGAAACCACACAAAGAAAAAGTGTTAATGGCTCAAGCATCTAAAGAAGATGAACTAAAGATTCTAGCACAAATCCGTGCTATGGAAGAAGGATTAATGAAGAATAGACTTCTTGAAGCATTCCTTGATCAGATGCATTCCTCAAGTTCTTCCAAAAGCATTTCCAAAAAGCCACTTTTCATGGATGCCTCCTATGAATGAAACACAAAATCTTTTCAAAGACACCAATGGTAGGACAAAGTTTGTTCACTCACTTTAGGGGAGGTAAGTAGAGAGATCCGCCACCTCAAATATGAAATATCTTCTTTAAAGTCCAAAGTAAAAGAGCTAGAAAAATGAAAACAACCTCTAGAGAAAAATATCGATGCAAATACAACTACATATAGTTGGCATGATGCACTAGTTTCTAATGAGCAAAAAGTTGAAATTTTTGAGGGAAAAAGGGATCTTGCAGTAGGTTTTAGAGAAATGAGAATTCTAGCAATAGAATACCAACACCATCATATTCATGTAGATATCTGTATACAAAATGAAATGTTTTCATTAACTACACTAATAGATTCAGGTGTAGATGTAAATATATTGAATACCAAAGTTATTCCTGCAAAATACTGGGTCTCATCCAACAGGAAAGTTATAGGACTAGGAAACAAGACACTCAGATATGAAGTCCTTAAAGCTTCCTTATGCTTTGATCGACATTGCACAAAGTTAAAATTTGCAGTAGCGGACATTCTTGTTGACTGTATATTAGGAAATGTCTTCCTAGCTACAGTAGAGCGTCATGGATCAATCATATTTAAAGGAAATAGAGCTGGATACTTTATTATTGTCCCTACATCAGATGGCAACTTCAAAAGGATTGAAAGGCCATATGTTTCAAATCCTAGGGTATTCACTATGGTCCAAGCTATGAAAGAATTGGACAAGGCAAAGTCAAAATTATTAGATCTCAAATATCTAAAGTCTACAATTCAGGTAGAAGAACAACTAAAAAATCCTACAAATTAGAAAAAAAAATATGATCTCAGAAAAAGAATGTTGTTCTGAGGAGCCAAATGCTTTCTAGCATAGGAAGCAACATTATGTTGATTTTCCCTATAGATCAGAATATCCAAGAAAACCCTGCAAAAGCAGAGCTATTCCTATGAACAATGAATATAGAGAATTGTGTGAAAAGGAAATTAGACAATTACTGGACAGAAAGTTAATCAGGGAACCTGACAGCCCCTGGAATTGTTATGGTTTCTATGTAAATAAAACGTCTGAACAGATTAGAGCTATCCGCAGGTTGGTCATAAACTACAAACCCCTTAATTTTGTTTTAGCAAATAACACTTATCCCATACCACATAAAGGAGATCTTTTAAGCAGAATTGCAGGAGCTAAGGTCTTCTCCAAATTTGATCTCAAATCAGGATTCTGGCAAGTCACCATTGCAAAAGAGGATAAGTTTAAAACAACATTCAGCATACTAGCAGGACACTATGAATGGAACGTCATGCCTTTTGGATTGAAACATGCTCCATCAAAGTTTCAAAAAGTCATGGACTTTATTTTCAACCCTTATTTTGACTGGTTGCTTGTATACATAGATGATATTCTTATTTTTTCTAAGAATGTACAAGACTATTTTAAACATGTATAAATTTTTATACAAGTTGTCAAGAGGAATGGCCTAGTTCTCAGCAAGAAGAAGATTGAATTGTTTCAAACTTCTATTAAATTTCTTGGCCATACTATTCAGAAAGGCCGGATAGCTTTACAAAAGCATGCCCTGGAATTTGGAGATAAGTTTCCAGATAAAATTAGTGACAAAACCCAACTTCAGAGATTTCTTGGTTGTCTAAACTACGTCAGCAATTTTTATCAGAACTGTGCTAAGGATTGAAGCCTACTTAACCAAACGCTAAAGAAAGATCCTCCACCTTGGACAGATGATCATACAAATGTTGTTAGAAATATAAAAGCCAAGGTAAAGTTGCTCCCTATATTATATGTTATAGATGACAATGCTTTTAAAATAGTTGAGACAGACAATAGTGACATTGGATGGGGAGGTATCCTCAAACAGAAAAAGGATGGTGAGGAACAGATTGTTCAATTTGCTTTTGAGACTTGGAATCCAGCTAAAAGAAATTATTCCACGATTGAGAAAGAAGTGAAGGCTGCTTGGAATTTCATTGATAAATTTGAGATCCATTTAGTTAATTAAATATTTCTTATTAAGAACAAATGCTTCTACGTTGAAGAAAGTGCTGACAAAAGATATTAAGAAGCCAGGGGAGGCAAAATTTTCTGAAGGGTAGGCTCTGTTTGCCAATTTCAATTTTGAAGTTGAACATATCAAAGGTTCAACAAATTGTCTGCCTGATTTTCTCAGTAGAGAATATATACAACAACCAAAGCAAGTCATGATAATTGTGACTGAATGGGATCCTAACCAGCAGTAAGAAGTTTTAAGATCTATCCATGAAGATCAAAGTTGGTTAGAATGTAGAGATAGCTAGAGACCAACATGGTAGTTGAGAAACACCAAGGTGCTAGATGCTAATCTCCAAGCTCACATGGATATCCTACATCTAGTACCTGAAAGAAGAGTTTTTCCAAAAGGAAGTCAATGGATCCATGATATGATTTACTCCAGAAGCATGGCAGCAGAACACCAAGCAGAAGAATCATTAACAAATGACTTCCATGACATTAGCATGATTTGGTCAGAAGGAGGAAATAGATGCAGGATCTATCACAGATACTTATGTATAAACAGAACCCGAAATACTTGCTAGCCAAATACAACAAATAATGCTGCACTTTGGCCCAAAAACAATCCAAATTTAATATTTCCTGACATTATCTATAATTTTGCAAGATATAATAAATTACGGTGGGACATTTTAAATGTTGATGGAAAAAATGAAACCCACTTTACAAAATTAAAATTTGGATCAACAGGAACCATGCAGAGAAATCAACAATGTGAGTGGTTACAGGCTTAGTGGAATGACTACGGCGTCAACAAAACAGCCATTGACCCTGTTTACTATGAATCTTACTATCATACACAATGCGACATTTGTTTTGAAAAGAATATTTTTCACTGTTTTCATACTCCATGTAAAACTGTCAAAGATCTCCTTCAGCTTTCTGAGCATGGAATTCTGCACCAACACATGACTAGACATCATGAATAGCTCATCATGACTAAATAAAGCATCAAATCATATTAAACAAACCCATGATAGTTAGGAGAATATATACAAAAGCATGGGATGGATACTTGTACAATAGATTCTGATTTCTAGGAATCACGATCTTAGATGACCCCACTTCATAAATGGTTCCTGTGGGCTTGTCCTTAAAAGTTCCATAGCGTAATATGATGTCTAGTCACAAGACTAAATGTGACCAGTTTTCTCGTGGGATTTACTGTTCAAAAATCATCCACTATATAAAGTTTATACTTTCCATGGGATTTGCCATAAACCTCCACAATGTAAATAGGTAGGAAGATTCTTCAGTGATGAGACTCAGAGCACTTCTCCGACTTTTGATGCACTTTGAGCCACATCTCCCTGACTCATGGAATCATAATACAAAATTTGTCTGCCCAATGGTCGGATGTTTGTCCCCTCCTTTTCCTATATAAGAAAGGGGTGAGGCTCATTCAAGACGACGAAGGTTGGAGTGTCTTAGAGTTTAGAGAGTCTAGAGAATTTTCTTCTTGCTCTACAATTGCGAACTTCTAGTCTGATCTGATTGCATCACGAAGGGTCTCTAAAGTCCTAGGAGATCTGAGAAGCCTACGTATCTGTGTGCTCGGCACATATAAGAACCTAAAGTGGCCAGATGAATAGTGAGTCAGTCTGTATGGGTGTGTATATGTTCAAAGACTGAGTTTGTGTATTTGCCAGGAAGCCTTCAGTAGTGCTATCTTTTTAAGAAGCCAAGTTTGATAAATGCAAACACAGTCAATCTCAGGAAAGAACATCTTATAAAGATCTTTGTAATCCATTTTTCTGAATTAATAAAATTCCGCATTTGAGTACTTGTGTATTAAAATGAGTTGTTGAGGTAGTATATGTCTAAGTTATTCTTGCTTGAGGTTCGCCAAAGGGTAGAAGGGATGCTAAACCGCATATAGGCAAGGGAAGCCATGAAGAAGGTCGAAAGAGCGTGAAATACCTAAGTAAGTTCGTGTATGGGTTCGTGTAAAGAAAAATAAGTGACAAAGACAGATAAGAGACTCATCAAGGCTAGTCAACTGTGTTCTTGTTGCAAGCTTCTATGAAGCCCCTAGTACGCCATGTAATTGTTATTAAGAGTATGTACAGAGTCTTTTAAGGCTATGTCTTTTAACGTTTTGCATGTAGCCATGTAAAAGGAAACAAAAACATAATATGCCATGTTATATGAGTTTATGTTATATGAGTTTTTGGAATGTGGGAGTTTTGGGAATTTGGCTATGAATGATTAGAGGTTTTTTTTAAATTTACAGGGAATGGTTAGAGGTTTCCCCAAAATTTACACAAAATGGCTAATTAAAAATGGAGTTGTCTTTAGTTTGACTTTTTGGACTTTGTGGTGCCTGAATCCGTGGAAAAATTTGAAGTGAAATCTTGATTTGTGTTATTTAAACTAGTTTTTTTTACTATATATGGATTCAGCACCCTGGAAAACCCTTAGATCACTTTGATTGCAAAGGATTACCCATCAAACTTGTGATTTTAATAAATTCCTGCAGGATTTTAGAGAAATTAGACCGGAAAACCTGCCGTAAAAGACTTCAAAGAAGGTCACACTAAAGACAACTCTTTAAAGAAGAAATATATATATAATAAAAAAGTTAAACAATATAGATATAAATACTTTTTTGAATTATGTAATTTATGTAATAATAAAATTAATATTGAATCAAATATTCAAATATTCAAATCAATTTAAATATATAATAATAAATATATAAATTTCTTATATATAAAGATATTTTCTTCCTTCTTATATATATAAAATATTAAAATGTCAAGCTTATTATGAGTTCTCTACACATGACAAGTCTTTGAAACAATCTGGCTTAAAATTACAAAGGAACAATTTTACATATGTTTCTCTAGTTATTCTTAAGAGAAAAAGTAAAGCAACTCTAATGTTTAAGAATTCAGTCCCACATACAATATGCACACACAATCTTGTGCAATATATATACATAAACAACAAAAGAAGCCACGCGCTTTCTTAACCCATCAAGAGATTGCTCCAGTTTCTCAATTAATCCATCAAGAGATTGCTCCAATTTATCTGTCAGTGTTAAGGATGTATTTGGCCTTTCTTCTTTCTAAAATTTCAACATAGGCTCGTGTTTTGTGGGTAGTTCAACATATTTCTCTACAAGCTTTGTATTTCCCAACCCCAGGGAAAGAACTAAAAAACCACTCTTCAAAGCTCCCAAAACTTTCCCCAACTCCCATTGCAGCTCCAACCAAAAAAAGAACGTTCTCATATATTTCCAAAACATCCAGACAGATTTCCTGCCTCTAAAAAAATATTTAAAAACACTGAAACTGATGAACCGAGTGAAATGGAGTAAACAAATCCAAATTCAAACCATGCCTCTTCCCCATTCTGCCGTTAAATTTTCACATATTTTTAAATAACTACTAAGACCAATCATATACATACACATCTTTACATATTTAAAAAACGGTACGTTCATACTCCCTGTTCGTGTGGGTATGTAACTATTTAATGATAAAAAGTTCGTGAAGTTGACCATTGTAATTGATTTTGTCACGATATGGTCTTCCTGCAAATAGATCACTGTAATGCAGTCAGATGATATTGGGCGGTTCTTAAATATGCGACTATAACATATTTAATGCCCCTGACATGGGGTTTTATAACCCCATATAACACGCCGCGCGTGTTTTTTTTTCTCTCATCACCGCACTGCTTGTTATATGGGGTTATAAAGCCCCCATGTCAAGGGCATTAAATATGCTATAGTGGCATATTTAGGAACTGCCGATGATATTGGTCGGCTTATTATTACATATCTTTTGTTTTTTTAAGAATCTAAGGGCGATATCTGGATTGTCATGTTGATTGAGTATTTCTTTTGTTGTTTATGTATATATATGGCAGAAGATTGTGTGTGCATATTGTATGTGGCAGTCAATGCTTAAACATTAGAGTTTCTTTGCTTTTTCTCTTAAGAATAACTAGAAAAACATATGTAAAATTGTTCTTTTGTATTTTTAACCCAGATTGTTTCAAAGACTAGTCATGTGTCATAATGAACTTAACATTTTTACTAATATATATATAGTATATATATATATATTTATATATATATTATAAGGGAGAGACTAGAGAGACATCCAAAGATATATTTATATATAATAAAACACAAGAAGTTATGGTTATTACAGAAAAATATATTGAGAAAGTGTTAAAAATGTTTAACCTAAAAGATTTTGAAAATAGTTGTTGGTAGTTTGATGTATCTCATGGTATGTCCCCAACTAGATAATGCAAACAATATTGGCAAGCTTTAAAGTAGATTTTATTGTTTCTCAAGGGTACTAGTCATTATTATCTATCTTTTGGTAGTAATAATGATGTGCTTGAAGGTTATAGGTATGTAACTATGGTTGGAGATGTGGAGACTAGAAATTCCACCACTAGTTATTTATATACTTTCATTAGGTACAACAATGCACTGGGTGCCTATACAAACAAAAGTAGTATCCCTCTCCACAACATGGGCATAACACATAGCTTCAATTAGATCTTCCAAAGAGATGTTATGGATGTAACAATTCTTAAGGAAGTTGGGAATACAACAAAAAAATATGTGTTGCATTGTGAGGATTAGAGCACCATTCTTTTAGTGAAAAATATAACATAACATTTTATGTCAAACATTGATGTTAGATATCATTGGATTAATCATGTGCTAGATGATGAACTACTATGGTTGGAGAAAATACATATTGAAGATAATCCATCTAAAATGTTAAAAGCTTTTTTCTTCGATGAATAAGAAAAGGTTTTGTAGACCTTTGAATAGAATAATGAAAATGTGATGAAAGGCATTCTGGGAGAGGATTACTAGCAAGGAGATAGAAATAATATCCAAATATTCATTGAGACCTCTTTTCAGTTTCAACCCACAGATTGTTATATGTGATACCAAGTCAAATCAAATAAATAAATTTAAGATTTTCTTGACTTCTTTAAGCTTCTAAAATATTAAGGAAGGAGTCAAATGGGTCATGGTTTTGGGCACATGGTATTCATGATACATGGTATTGGCCCATGATATTTCATGAAATAAAGTTTATAAATATGCTAAGAGTCCTCATTTGTAACATGAAAAAAATGAATTTGTGAGAAATGATTGTGATGCAGGTGCATCTAACCTGGCTCAATCATTTCCTAGAGAAGTTAGTTTATAAAGTGAGGATTTAATTAATTATTGTATTTTTCAATAGTTTTTAGGAGATATTGATCATTCTTGTAAATAAGAGAAGATTCAAGAGTATTGTGGAAGGTTTGAGAATATTATGGATTAATTAGCTTTTATCTAGGGATAAGGGATTGGATGAGAGATTTTAGAGATCAAAAGCGATATTTTGAGAGTTAATTTAGGGATCTAGAACCTACCTTAGGTTCTAATCAATTTGTATAAATTGAAGTGAGCCATGAGGCATGTAAGAAGCAGAAGTGTGTGAGTGAGTGTGAGGAATGAGAGACCAATCATTGGGCCATGATTTCTCCTGTAAATATTTCCTTAATTAATCATTTGTTAAGTATTTTTATGTGTATATGCTTGGTCTAAGTTTCAATTCAGTTTTATGTATTTTTTGGAAAAACCTATATGCAGATGTTATTTGACCTGCATCAATTTTTGGCACGAGAGTCGCAGGAGTTGCTAACTTGTGGATCAACCTGGAGAGATCAGAGTCGCGTGGGAAAACTAGGAACTAGGTAAAAAGAGGCAGCGGCAAGTGTGGGGGCATGGAGCGATGAGCTACATATTTTATGACTAATATGAAATAGTGGAAGAAGAAAGAAAGGGAGTTTTTAAATATCCCAAGATTGATAGATAAATTATGCACACTAAAAGTGTTCTAGGGGTTTTTAATGTTGTCGAATCCATATATACAGTCAAAAAATTATTTTAAATAATACAAACTGCACACTAAAAGTGTCTTAGGGGTTTTTAATGTTGTTGAATCCATATATACAGTCAAAAAATTATTTTAAATAATACAAATCAAGATTTCACCTCAAATTTTCCCACCAAATTCCGCCATTAGAAACTCCAAAAAGTAGCATTATAGACAGGCCGCTAAGCAGCAAGTCCCTGCCAAAATGCTATGTTTGAAAAAGCTAAAGGTTAATAAAAGTGTTTGAGAACCTTTTTTACTCATATTTCTTTGTGCCTGACCTGAGTCTGTCCCTGCCAAAAATGCTATGTTCGAAAAAGCTAAAAGTTAATAAAAGTGTTTGAGAACCTTTTTTACTCATATTTCTTTGTGCCTGACCTGAGTCTGTGTGCCTTACCTATTTCCCCTGTTGAGGGTTTTTCTTTAGAATATTGAAAATTTTCACTCTTGGAAACTAACGCTTATCCCTTTGTTAAATCACATTTGTTTGAGAAGGCTCGCCACTACTACTTCGGCTTTGAAGAGGAAATAAGCGAACAAACCCTCCGCTGGTTGTTATTTTTCCAGGAGTTTGGATTTATGGTTTCAGTCTCCAAATGTAGTAGTCCCGTAGAGGGAAATCAGTTATCTTTTTCTTTCAAGTAAACCCTCGAAGTGTCGAAACCCAGGTTTTGGCTTCTGGAGGTACATATAGTTGATGTGGGCCCAAACTTTACCACATGTTTCTCTTGCCATAACCCAACCTGCATGTCAGAAAACACAAAGAACTGCTACCTTGATATTTAATATACAATCAAATCGAAATATAAGGCAAGAAAAAATCACCACCAATGCATCTATATATACAATACTACTATGATATCGTTCAACATGCCATAAACGAGACCCTTTGCCCAGGCCACCCTGCGATTTCTCTGCAGCCAAATGGCTTTTCAAAAGTAACTACGGGCCGTTCAATGACTCGGTCCATGAGTGAAGGAATGGCACGGCACGACGATGACGGAATTCCAAGTCTAATTACTACATGTCCTGTGCCTAGCACACACACTTCATTTTCCTTTTCTATTCCGCTGTCTTGGTTGGTTGTTTACTTTGAAGAGTGAAGCCCTCATTCATTTTGTTTCATTTCCTCCATGGAGAGCGAAGCGTGAAGCCCTGGTTCACTTTGTTTCTTTGCCGCGATGGAAGAAGATGCAGGCGCATCGAGTGTGGCCTTCCATTGTCGGTCATTCACTTCGTTTCTTGCAGCGATGGAAAAAGCTTATTTAGGCGCATTGAATTGATCTTCAGTGTTTGGTTATATACATGAATTGCAAGAGGTTTTAATTGTTGACGAGGAGCTCGTTATATTCTCAGCAATTTAGCCACTCAGGTAAGTGTTTGAACTTATTTCTAACAATCTATGGAATTAATAGTTTCCTTGTTTTATTTCTTTCCGCTAGTTCATTAGCAGAGCTTTCCATTATTAAATCAAATTTGATATTTTAGACTTTTTGAGATGTTCAAGTGGGGAAGATAGCATGGAAGCAGAGGGTTTTTTAAATTTGTAGGTTAAGCAAGGAACTAACATACATACCTGGTATGGTTACAGCTAATAGCCAAAATCATAGGGACAACGGCACTTCACCCGGCTCGTGTTGTCTGGTCTGCCTTTGGAGTTATCGATAATCTTTTCAACACTGCAAAATAAGTTACTAGCAAAATACTTGAGGTATTGCATCTCCTTCGATTGCAGTGTTAATTTTGCTCATAACTGTCTCAAAAAAGTAATGCTCATACGGCTGTTAAAAAAGCTGCACGGAGCTTCTACTTCCATTAGGTTCTCAACTATGTTGATACTTACGATTCTACTTCCATTGCAGTCTTAGTTATACTCATGCTTGAAGACAAGTGGAGTAGCATGCAAACTGTTTATCGCTGTAAAACCTCGTTGACCTTTCCTTCTAAACATAAAAGAGAGATGTATTTAATTTGTATGCATTTAAGACGTACCAAGTAATGTTAGCATCACCTAAATGAAAGTGAGGTTCTCCATATGAATTGGCGTGAGATTCTCGGCATTTATCCTATGTCTACATTTTGCCGGGATATGAAGCCAAATAATAGCTACGTACGGCCTCTAGAACCACAATGTTGGGAGGGAAATGGCTATGGTCAGCCCTGCAATATCGCCTTGGAACCACAATGTCATATGCTGGTTCTCAAAAAAAAAAGCAATAATAATTATACTTTATTATTATACTTTCATTCATACAATTGAATTATGAAATGAAATGCAAGTATGCCTTTAGTAAATGCTTCAGAATTGGATTTTGCAAATGCTTCAAAATTGGATTTTGCAGACAGAATTCAGTAAATGCTTCCTAATTGGATTTTGAAAGCCCAGGGCCAAACTAGGCGAATAGGGTTGCTTGCCTTTAAAGACCACGTAGGAACCAGAACAAAGGCCACAGACAGAGCAGAGCGGAACACCAACACGTAAATTTGCATGGATTTGTACGTGCACATACCAGAACAATGTGGTTTGTACGTTTACATACCATAACAAAGGGCCGCTGACAGAGCACAATTACAATACGTAAATTTGCATGTATACGTGTTTGCATGTGGTTGTAAATTTGCATGTATATGTGTATATTTGCATGTGATGTATTATTGTACTGCCTCGATTTGAGGAAAGCCATATTCCCTATTTTATTGGATATTGAATGTATTCTAAGAGCTTGACCAGTTTTTATTTTTGCTGACTATAGCATAGTTAATGTCTTCAGACATGGGGCTTTATAACACCATAAAATATGCCGCGTTTTTTTTCTCTCTCATCACCATGCGGCATGTTATATGGTGTTATAAAACTTCCATGTAAAAGGCATTAACTATGCTATAGTCGCAGAAATAAGAACTACCGACAAGACATTCCTGACTGTTCTCTTGAATGCCCTGACAACTGCACATGCATTGTAAGAACTTGACGAGACATCCCTGGCCGTTCTCTTGGATACCCTGACAACTACACATACATACATGGGTGGTTCCTATTTCCACCTCTATC
>APFE030922159.1:0-16668 GCA_000404065.3 Pinus taeda
TATAAGTTATAAAATGCTTCTGGATTTGCTCAATCCTCCTCCATGATTCTCTGGAGATGCTGCAGCCCCAAACTTCATAGCCATATAAGATAACAGGAGTGACTAAGGTTTCAAAGAGGAACTTCTTTTTATCCCACATTACGAGGTTTGTTATTTTACAGTTATTTTCAAGACCAAAATAATCTTTCCATCCCCCATTGATCCTTTTCTCAATGCTATGGTTCCAGTTGAGCTTGTGATGGATATCAATTCCTAGGTACTTGTAAGAATACACTTCCTCCAAGTTATTATTGTCATACGTAAAATTAGCGCAAGTTTCCTTCTTAGATTTGATAATCATAACTTTTGTTTTGTCTGTGTTAACAGTCATACCCATGGTAGAGCAGAAATCCTTAAGAAGCTTGAGCTGCTTATCAAGATCAGCAGGGCACCTTGCCAAAAGAACAATATCGTCAGCATAGAGAAGAAGGATAATGACTATCCCAGCTAAGATTGTGCCACCACACCCTGCTTCTTCTAAATAACCTTCGAGCTTATCGATGTAAATGCCAAATAGAGTAGGGGAGAGGGGGCAACCTTGTTTAACTCCGATGTTACACTTAATATCATTTGACCACCCCTCATTGTTCTCTAGCTTGGCAATTACATTCTCGTAAAGCCTTATAGCAGCAGCTCTTAACTCAAGAGGAACCTTTAGCTCTTCTAACCTCTTCCAAAGGTTATATCTAGGAACCGTATCAAAAGCCTTTCTAAAGTCTACAAAGCAGCAAAATAAATTGGTTTTATCATTACGGCATTCCTCCGCAATGATCCTTAGCGTAACAAGGTGGTCTGTTGTTGAGTGATGCCTTCTGAAACCTGCTTGGCCTTTAGCCCGCTTACCTTCACTTTCAAGCCAAATGCTTAACTTTTTTTCCAGAATACTACCATATAATTTGGCTAAGAGAGGGCTGATCATAATTGTTCGATAATTAGAGGGGTTATTTGTATCTCCACTTTTAAAAATAGGGATAATGAGGCTCTGAGTCCAATGCTTAGGGAACCCTTGCTTAACAGCTTGATTGAAAAGCTTGTGTATGTGGGGGATGAGGACAGGGCCTCCAATTTTTAAGATCTCAGCCTGGTAACCTTCAATGTCCTTAGCTTTCCCATTCGCGAGGCGATTAACCCCAAACTTAATGTCTTCTAAAGAGAAGACTTCTTTCGTTGTGAGCAGGGTCTCCAAATTATCCGTGACATTAGGAGATTCATAAAGCTTTTTAAGATAAGAATTCCAATCGTGAAGAGCAATTTTATTATTATCCTTAGTCTTCCTGGTCAGAATCTGCCTCCAAAATTTCTTAGGAGCTACCTTAGAGAGGTGTAAGAGATACTCCTGTCTTTGATGAATGTACTGCCTCTTTTTCCTTTTAATTAGGGCCTTGTATATTCTTATCTTGTCCATTTTAAGAGAATCATCAACAACTTCCTTAATTGCTCTCCTTGCATTTTTACAATCCTTGTCATACCAAGGATTGGTTTTGCTATTTCTTTTATTATTTGAGACTTCAATTGAGAACTTTTTAATAGAATATGAGAGGGTTGTAGTAAAATTATGATATAGGTCTTCTATATTATCTATACTAGATAAAGGAGGTAAATTAGTTTTTAATTCATTTAGAAAGAGGTCCTTTTTATTTTTATCAAATATTAAGTTATTTTGGTTGTAAGTATTGTTTTCTATGGGGACTCTATGCATGACAAAGTTGAGGGTTATAAGTAAAGGCCTATGATCGGAGTCAGGCTCGTGGTCGTTTAAGATGTCAAAGTTTATCATTTCGTTGTATAAAGGAAGATCAGAAATAACGTAGTCTACTACGCTGCTACCAAGTCCATGGATGCAGGTCATCTTGCTGGAATTGGGCCACTTTTTTAGACCGTTGCAAATTATGAGATCCTGAGCACTACAGAGCTTGATAAGCTCTGACCCAAACAAATTTTCCCCGAGGTCTTCAGAGCTCCTTTTGTACCTACTAGCCAGGGTAGGGTCTTCGTCTTAGGGTTGGAACGATTGCTTAAAATAATAGCTTGATTGCTTGAAGTTCGGGCATTGAAATCACCTATTAAAAGGATATTACCATCATTCCTTAAGCTGGAAATATCGTTCTCTAAACTATTGTAAGGGTTAGCTTTATCTAGATTCTTCTTCTTATAGAAGTTAGAGCTAATGGGGGGGAAATAACATATTGCTATGTAGGACTTTTTATTATTAATGTCTCTGATCTCTATCCAACTAAATTGGTTGTAAGGGTCATTTTTATAAAGCCTAACATAGGGGGAGATGTTCTTCTTAATGTAACAAGCTATTCCCCCAATGCCTCTGCGGGAGGATCGCTTGTTCCATGTAGACCATAGCGTAAAACCATCTATGTTAGGGACCTTAGATTCTCTGTGCTCCCAAGTTTCAACAAGCAAAATAATATCAACATCATTTGAGATCCAACTTAGCTTGGGGCCTCTGTTCCATGGGAAGCCCCGACAATTCCAAGAAAGGATCCGGAGCATGTTTGGTTGCTATTGATTATTATCTTTTTGGTTTTTGTCCCGAATAAAGGCTTTTCTGTTTCTGATTATTGCCCATTTTCCTTCTTTTCTAGCTTCTTTTACCTTTTGAACCTCCTTTCTCAATTCCGCTTGATCTTCTGGAATGAGATCCTCATTTATGAATATTCCCGTTCCTTTTAGACTTGAGGTTTTACTAAGTATGTTGTGCTTATGATCAGTAGAGCTCACCTTTATGCGGATTAATCTTGCTTTATTCTCGATTAATTTCCCCAACGTTGTTGCTTCTGTGAGACACCCTGTTTCAATTTGTAATCTATTATGTAATTCTGTCTGGACTAAGGCTAAAGTATCCTCATCTGCTTCCTCGTTCAAACCGAAGATTATAAGGTTTAAGGTCCTTTTGTTACGTTCATGGTCTAATTCTATTAATTTTTTCATTTCGTCTTTAATTGGTTTAATATCTAACTTATTTACCACATTATTTAGGGTGAGGCTGCTATTAACTTTTTCTTCTAATTCCTTAATCATATCTTTCATTTTAAGACCCTCTAAGGTGTCAGCGTCTCCTTGCTGGGGTGGTTGGTTAGTATCTTGGTTTTGATTTTCTATAGCATGCAATCTAGTCTCCATTGCCTCCATTTTATTCTCCAGCAATTCTATTTTGTTTTCTATTTGTTTCTGGATAGTGTTTTCAAGAGATGCAAGTTTGTTTTCCAACATGGCTTCTAACTCTTTTTGTAACTTGGCTTCTCTTTCTTCTCTACGTTTCTCTAAAGACTCTATATACTCATAGAGGCCTTGTAGAGTAACTGTGCTAGGTCTGCCCTTGGTAATCTTTGGTAACTGTGGTGAAGTATTCATACTTGAAATTATATGAACAAATATGTATTAAAAAAGAAAAAGATAAGGAATGTGTGCACCTGATATATGAACCTGATGTACGAGCCAAGATCTCCAAGCTTTGGAACCAAGAGACAGTTTATATATTGCCAAGACGAGACTGTTTATATATCTTCCAAGACTTGAAGAAGACGAAGTTTATATATCGCCGAAGTTTATATGCGAAGATATATGTATCACCAACAGAATGCCTTATATATCACTGAGTGCGATAGTTATATATGCGAAAATATATCCAAGACTGTTCACCGAATGCGAAGGCTGTTTGTATATATGCCAAGACTGTTCAAATGCGAAGATATATCACCGAAGACTTTGTTCAAATGCGAAGATATATATATATCCAAGACTGTTCACCGAATGCGAAGGCTGTTTGTATATATGCCAAGACTGTTCAAATGCGAAGATATATCACCGAAGACTTGTTCAAATGCGAAGATATATATATATATATCCAAGAGTTTGTAAGACTGTTCACCGAATGCGAAGGTTATATGTATGCGAGGGTTTATATGTGAAGTTTATATATCGCCTGTTATATATGCGAAGAGTTATATACATGCGAGAGTTATATGCATGCGAGGGTTTATATACGAAGATATATGTATCACCAACCGAGTGCCGAAGTTTATATATCGCCTGTATATATATGCGAAGTTTATATGCGAAGATATATATATCACCAACCGAGTGCCGAAGTTTTTGTAAGACTGTTCACCGAATGTTTATATACGAAGTGTTTGTAACACTGTTGACCGAATGCGAAGGCTGTTTGTATAGATGCCAAGACTGTTTAAAACTGAAAATATTTTTTTTTCTATATTTATTTATTATTTACTTTTATAATTTTTATGTATTATATATGTTAATCTATATTAATATTAATTAGTTTATTTATTTATATTGTATATTATTATTATATTTTATTATATCTTTATTAAATATATATTAATTATATATATATATATATATATATATATATATATATTTGTTAAATTCTTTGTCAAATATATATATATATATATAAATATATATATATATATATATATATATATATATTAATCTTTGTTATATATAAGTCTTATTTTATACTAAATGTTTTTTACTAGAGTGTATTAATATTAAAGTAAGAGTAGGTTGTATTTAATTATTTAATTATTATTAATGAACTAACTTATATTATTATTATTTGTAGGTTGTATTATTTATTAATTAAATAATTTTATTTATTATATTATTATATATATATTATTATTAATTAATTAGTTAGTTAATTTATTCATTAATTTATTTATTTGTTTTCATTTTTTATGAAAGCTTGTGAGTTAATTTAAGGCCATCGTCTCTACTCATGTTGTTGGATGAATTTTCGATTTCGATTCCCTCTTTCACTAGATATGTTCTTGGCGTTTTTGAGGATTATAAGTTTTCTAGTTTTCTTTGCTAGGGTATAGTCCAGAATTCTTTCAGCTTTGGTGAAGGAGAAGGCATCTAAGCCCTTCCAGAGATTGGAGCGAAGAGCTGATGCTAGCTGGAGATGTAAGCTTAGAAGTTTTTCAGATATTTTAATTAATCGAAATCTGGTGAATTTGATTTCATGTTTGATGAGCGTTTTGCTAAGATTATTAAAGACAGAGATGTTCTGACCACGTTTAAGGGGATGGTTGCACTTGGCGAAATTTGGAGTGAGGTATTCATCTCTACATTGTTTTAGAAATATGAGATTTGAAAGATTTCTAGCTCTCGAAATTCTCATCTTCTCAAAGTTTAGAGCATTGTTCATTATGTCCCTTCCGTGGTGGGACTTAATGGTATTAAAGAGAGAACCGATACATGTTGCCATAATTTAATTATTTTGGAAAAACCCTGTGAACAGTTTTGAAAGCAACGTTTCGGACTAGCTTAGCGAGTCCAACGTTTCAGACTAGCTTAGTAAGTCCATCATTAGGGCAATGAGATTGTACTTTGAGAAGAGAGAGTGCGAGAGGTTTATTAACAGTTATTTGAAAAAGAAATTTGTTGTTTCTTTTAATTGTCAGATTATTTATTAATTTAATAATATAAGTGTTTAATTATTATTTCATTCATTTCATAATATTTATTAATATTATATAATAAATATTATATATATTATATATATATATATATATATATATATATATATATATATATATGATTTATTATTTATTTATTATTTTTATCTGAATATATATATTAATCTTTATTAATTTTATGTCCATATATATTAAAAAAGAAAATTTTTTTCTTATTATTTATTTTTAATATTTTATGTCTATGTATATGTAAATCTTATATTAATTTATTAATTAGTTTATTTATTTATTATTACTATTATTATTATTTATTTATTCGATATGAGGATCCAAGAAATCAACATTAACATCATCTTCCTGTAACGTAGGATGTCATGAACATGTTACCAAGAAATGAACACGCGATCAAATTGATAGAAAAGAATGATATATAGATGGAATTCGATGCAACAAAGCTTAATTCGATGCCATCCATGCATACTATCATTAACATCCATGAGTTTCAAAATTGTAAATCCTCTCCTCTTCTGCCGCTTCGCTCAACGGATATTGTAAATCCTCTCCTCTTCTCCCACTTGCTTCAACGCATATATTCCCAGCCTTACCAGATATATGTACTTCCCACGCTCTTTAAAGGTTTCATCGACTCCAATGTTTAATCGACGCCATTACCAGAGTGCGACTCCGAGTTCTCATTATATAAATGCAAGTGGCTTCGATAAGTTGCTTTCTTGTCCCAAAATATAACAAACTTGACCATCGTAAACATGTTTATGTTCTAACACGCTTCATACATACAAGAGTGTAATATGATGCTTTTTTTTTGAGAATATGATTTTGTGTAAATATGTGTTCAAAATTGAACACGTTAGAGCCCTTCAAAGGGCCTCTGGCATGTCAGAGAAGTAAGGAGAGATTTTTACACGTAAAAAAAAAAAATTAAAATATGATTTTTGTCATTTAAAAAAAAATTGGAATAATATTTTAAATTTTTTTAAGAAGGGTTGTTAAATTTTCAACCCTTTTTTTAAATTTCATGTTTTTTAGAATTAAAATTTTAAGAATGTTGAATTTGGGGTTTCCTTCATGTGCAAACTTAAATTTTGAGAAACTTCCATTTAAAAAATAACAGTTTCTTTCTGAGTTGTTTTTTCTAATTGTGCATATGATGCAAGTTTTTATTATTTATTATGCCAAAATTACCTTTTTCATAGCATTACATTTGGCAGTTTCTAAGTTGTTCCCATTGAAAAAACAACAGTTTCTTTTTGAGTTGTTTTTTCTAATTATGCATATGATCCAAGTTCTTATTAATTGTTATTTCACAATTACCCTTTGATACCATTCATTTTGTAGCTTCAATTGAGAGCCACTAGATATTAATATGGGTCATGTATTGGGTCTGTAATTTTACTGGGTTGTGCTTGAAAGTTGCCCAAAGCATGGTTTGACAACGATTTAAGCTGGAGAGGAGCATAGATTTATGATTCAGCAAACACCTGCCAAGCAAGGCTTAAGCACAATTTATGCTTGGAGAGGAGCACATTCCACAGGCTTCTTAATGTACTGGATTTTATTTGTTTGTGGATTCCCAATTCCTGGTATGTTTTCATATTCCGAATTTCTGAATGAGTTACTTGTATCAGTGTTAGTAAATGTGCTAGTGACTTGGAGGCAAGATACTAGTAATCAGAGAACAAATTTATTTTTTTTCATAATAATTCTAGATGCCACCCCAAATCTGGAAAGTATGTTGTGGAATGCTTGTAGTTTTCTTACTTAATTTTTCTAGAAAACAACAGGTCATCCACAAACATGAGATGTGAAATACCAGTTGTTCTTATTACCTCGCATATAGAAATTAGTCCATTTTCTCTAGCCAACAGAATTCCTCTGCTGAGACCATCAATAACTAAAATAAATAGTAATGGAGAAAGGAGCAATCTTGTTAGTCCCTTGTAGAGTTTGAAGAAATTAGTCTGTTTCTGGTTGATGAGTATTGACAGTTTTGTTGAGGAAATGCATTTCATAATGTAACTTAGAGTGATCTTTCAATGCAGTACAAAAACAATGTCCCCACTTACAGTGTCCAATGTCCGGTGCTTCATCAGCTTCACCTTGAAAGACTGTCCTCTGTCCATGCAACAGTGACAGTACTAAGTAATATGGGGATTGGTTTCTTTCAAAAGCATATAATTTTCAAATAAAATAATGTACATATTCCGTCTCAGTCATTTCCCTACTTATTCAGTTGCAATCTCATTAAAATTGCCGGGTAAAAATAAAGCTAAAGCTTTACAGACTTACCCCACTCTCAAGTAAGGGCCTGCTTCAGATTAATCATATGAAATAAGGGTTGGCATCTAAATGTCTTTGTGATGAACATGTGTCATCCAAGATGAAAATGAATCGTCCTTCTCATTTTAACTGTATCTTCCACTTTCAATTCAATTGATTGACGCCGCCTTGAGATGAAACTTATGTATAAAGGCTGGAATCTGAATTCAGAGTTTTTGTGGATTGGTTTATTTCAAAAGCATATAATTTTCAGAGAGAATAATGTAGATATGCCGTCTCAGTCATTTCCCTACTTATTCAGTCGCAATCTCATTAAAATTGTCGGGTAAAAATAAAGTTGAAGCTTTACAGACTTACCCCACTCTCAAGTAATGGCCTGCTTCAGATTAATTATATGAAATAAGGGTTGGCATCTAAATGTCTTTGTGACGAATATGTGTCATCCAAGATGAAAATGAATCTTCCTTCTCATTTTAACTGTATCTTCCACTTTCAATTCAATTGATTGACGTCACCTTCAGATGAAACTTGTGTATAAAGGCTGGCATCTGAATTCAGAGTTTGTGTGGATTGGTTTCTTTCGAAAGCATATAATTTTCAGAGAGAATAATTTACATATGCCATCTCAGTCATTTCCCTGCTTATTCAGTCGCAATCTCATTAAAATTGTCGGGTAAAAATAAAGCTGAAGCTTTACATACTTACCCCTCTCTCAAGTAATGGGCTGCTTCAGATTAATTATATGAAATAACGGTTGGAATCTAAATGTCTTTGTGATGAAAATGTGTTAGCCAAGATGAAAATGAATCGTCCTTCTCATTTTAACTGCATCTTCCACTTTCAATTCAATTGATTGACGCCTCCTTTAGATGAAACTTGTGTATAAAGGTTGGCATCTGAATTCAGCGTTTTTGTGGATTGGTTTCTTTCAAAAGCATATAATTTTCAGAGAGAATAATAGAGAGTTACCAGAACAAGAAGACATCACAAATAGCATTATATTACGTGATTTTTTTTTAATGGAATGTTACAAATATGTTATTAATATATATTTCTATTTATTAATATATATAAATATAAAAAATATAAGTAATAAAATGTAAATATGTAAATGAGAGTAAATGTTTTCTTTAATTTTAGTTTTATTAAATATTGGTTATAAATTAATTATTTAAAAAAATTACAGAGGCTTTTTAATTTTGTGATTTTTTTTTTATTTATTTTTATATGAATATTTGTTACATTATAGAATTAGCTTAATGCCTAATCATATATTGGTGATAATTTTGGACTAAGTTAAGATGAATCTATGATATAATTTTGGACTAGGTTAAGATGAATCTATGATATATTTTTAATGTATTCAAATGATTTTTTTATTATTGTAATATTGAAATTAAGGCAGATGCATTTGTTTTGGTTTTCAAGGAAAGTTATAGGGGCCAATGTTTCCAAGTGAGCTAATTTTCCATGGTTTTCTACAAAAAAAAGATTTGCGAATTTCCGTTTATTCTAAAAATGGTTCACCTAAATTTTATACTAATTTAGAGACTATAAAATAATTAAAAAAAATTGTATTCCTTCAAAAATATTGCTAAACATTTTTTTTCTTAATATTGAGGATTAATAAGATTTTCTAACATTTTTAAACTTGAAATTTTTTTCCACCCTTCAAATTTCCAATCTTCAATTTGAAGAAAATTTTCAGTCTTTAAAATTTCCATACTCATTTTAATTTAGACACATAATTCATACATTTAGTTTATTAAATTTAAATGAAAAACACCTCATTCTCCTAGTTGCAATTAAGCTTAATTTATTCAATTTATAAGAATTAATAATAATTTCAAATGATTAGCCATTAATTTTGCTCATACATTTGTGTTGACTATGAATGTATGCTCTAAAACATAATATCACAAAGTCTAATTGGTGAACGGGGACCAAAGTGATACATTGATTGGATTAATAATAGCACAATATAAGAGATTTAAATGGACCAAACATTGAAATATTATCAATTTCATTAACATTGTATCCCAAATGAATTATGTATCCAAAACTCTAATTCATGAAGCTAGACCAAAGTGATACATAGATTGATTTAATAATAGCAATGTATAAGATATTTAAGGGGAACAAAAATTGAAATATTATCAATTTCATTGCCAATAAAGTTAAGGGTAAAGTGATTTACAATCAATTGTCTCTCATAATAACTTATTTTAAACATAAAAGTTTAGTTAATGAAATGAACATAGAAGAATAATGAGTAAAAAGAGAATAATAATATGTAAGTGGAAAATATTTAACAACAATTTTTTTTTGTTTTTATTTTTTATTTTTCAATATGTCAATCATCTTTTTTACCAAATGTAATATGGATTTCAATTTTATAAATCAATAAGTAAGAAAATAAATTTTTTATATCTTTTTAAATTAAACAAAGAAATCTAAAATGCTATATTTTAGAGTAGAAACACAAGTTTTTGGTCATGATATACAAAGAAATTTAATTACACTAGAAAAAACTCACTCTGAGTGAATTGATTATTGTTCACTCACTTTATTTATTTTGACAAAAATATAAACAAGCATTTTCAAGGATAAAAAAATTGGAAGTTACTCAATCAATCAAAGTATTGTTTAAATCCCTATACAATAATGAAATTGATCAAATTATATCTACCTATATTTTAATCCTAGAGATGTCTAATATCACATGTTTGTAATAGTGAAATGAATAATGTTCATTTATTATAGAGAAATCCAACATACAAAAAACAATAGATATAAATCCACATAGGACAATAATAATTAATAGGATAGAATGAGTGATGGCTTTACAATGTCATGTGATAATATGTTTATATGTGTTGACTAGTCAATATTATGTTCATTATAACAAGTTGACTTGAGATGCAATGGAATGATTTGAAACATATGTACATTGTTCAATGTATTTTTTTTACTGTATAAAAGAAGGATAAATAGATGAAGACAAATATTCCACTAATAAAGGCATGTAACAACTCAGAGAGAGAGATAGAGGCACTTGTTGTTTTTATTTTCCTAAAGCAAAACACACAATAAGAGTATTTGAAACAATTGAAATGCACACTCTTTCATGATTTTAATTTTATTTGAGATGTAATTAGAACCATAACATTGAAATGTACACGCATGCATGTCTATAATTTTATCTGTGATGTAATTAGAACAATAACATTGAAATGTAAAGTTGTTGAGCATTGAAATTTGGACTTCTAGTTGCCCACCTCCACTCTCAACCGTATGTAGTTGTTAACATACATAACAATCATGGAACCATGCATGTTAATATTCATGGCTATCCTAATCAACTCGTGTTAGCAATGTTGGGAGATAATCGTGTGTGATTTTTATTCATTATTTATTATCCAGCCACACCACCTTGTACAACTCAATTTTCTTGCTAATTTCTACCTTCTAATTCTGGGTGGGTGTAATTCAACTGTTGAGAATCACTTTCTTCATTTGAGACAAAAGGAAGCATCTTAATTCTCTCCTCTAGTTGGAAGTGTTTGTGAACTCTTCTCAAGAAGTATCCATACATAACACATGCTGCATAGACTTGCCCCACTCGAACTGTCAACTGCTGGTGTGCTTTGTGCATCCCCTTTTTTTGTGATTGTTGTCCTTGTGAATCATGATGCCTTCTACATTACAAGTACTAAAAAACAATTTTATATATTCCTTGTTATAGAAGAAATTTCATTTTGGTGATAGCAATGTGCATAACCTTGCATGAAGATCAATGTTAATTTTAATTTTCAATGATCAACAGACCTATGTGTGTGAGATCTAGTTGTTGCTTTTCATTAGTTTTCATATGAATTTGTTATATATTGTATTATTTTCAAATAATATTATGTATTTTTATATTTCTTGTTTTGTTGACTATAGGTATAAAATGCCACCTCTTGGTCGCCTCAAAAAGGATCTGAAATAACTTTCACTTTTTGATGCATTTGGTATCTCTCAATGTTCTAATCAACCACATATTTCTGAAACTGAGGTATATGATCATGTGGATGAGGACCATGAATCAGATAGTGCAGAACTTATTGAAGAGGAACCAACATCCAAGAGGTACAAAAGAACATTCAAGTCTCAATGGAAGTTGAGATTTCCATGGGCTTATGCTGTAAAAGATTTTAATGGTGTTGAAAGGATAAAATGTTCATGGTGTGTAAAATTTAAAAGGAAACTCCATTTGCTAAAGATGAAAGAACAACCCTTCAAGTTAGTGCTTTAAACATCCATGCAACATCAGAGGCTCATAAATTTGCTTTGCAACTTGTAGAGGGAGAAATTAAACGGAGTACTCTTCCAGTTACAAAACATGTAGAACTAATGGTTGATGCTGAGAAAGAGAGAATTATATCAGTTATTGAGAACATGTATTTTGTTGCAATACATGATTTACCTTTGGAAGTATATAAGCCAATTCGTGACTTGAATAGGTATAAAAACACTCCTCACATGCCTCTAACAGATGAATACTCATCATATACAAATAAAACATTTGGAAAAGACTTTCTAGAAGCTGCTAAGGAGGTATATTGGAAAAAATTAAAAGATGAGATTTTCCAAAGTCCATATTACTCACTTTTAGTTGATGAAAGCACTGATCGGACTATGGTGCAACATTCGATTATTTATATTACATATTTGACCAATGAAGGAAGAGGTCCATGTGCTACAAAATTCGTATAATTTCTACAAATTAGGGATGGAACATCACAGTCTATGTATGATGTTGTGACATTTCTTTTAGCAGACATGAATCTATCCATGACAAAGTTAGTTGGATTTGGATCTGATGGAGCATCATCCATGAGGGGCATTCGTGAAGGTTTATCTACTAAGGTTCGTCGACATGCCCCTCATTTAGTAGATATCCACTGTATAGCTCATCGAGAAGCATTAGAAGCTAATGATGCTTCATGTTATTTTGAAGAGTTGCAAGCTATTGATAAGTTTGCAAACAAGATCTATTCATGGATAGGGAAATCTAGTAAAAGGCATGGAGAATTGAAAGAGCTAATAGAGTAATTTCAAATCACAAGGCTAG
Organism: Pinus taeda; assembly: GCA_000404065.3. Lineage (NCBI taxonomy): Eukaryota > Viridiplantae > Streptophyta > Pinopsida > Pinales > Pinaceae > Pinus > Pinus taeda. The sequence goes on from APFE030922159.1 coordinate 12,913, forward strand.
AAGTGTTACAAATTCATCATATTAGATGGCTTTCTAGAGGAAAAGTCATGGAAAGACACGTTAAGCTCATGCCTGCTTTGTTAAGGGACTGGGAGTTAGTGGAGAAAAACATGTATGAGATGTCTACAATATTTCAAGTTCAATTTTGCATCCACTTACTTGCAGATGTGCTTATTGAATTAAATAAGCTAAATCAAAAGTTTCAAGAGAATCATGTTGACATTCATCTATTGGAACAACTTTGGATATCACTATTAGCTGGCTTCATAAGCGATTTCTAAGAGGCACATTTGGTGCAGGTGCAATGCATACATCATCCTAATTAAATAAAACACAACAAGGAACTCTTGAGTTTGCACATTGCACAGGTATAGTACATGTACATGAATTGAGGTTTGAGAGTTTGCCAAAGTCACAAAGATCAGGGACACTAGATGACTGCATTACGTTGGGAAAGAATTTTGTAATGAAGGTGTATGACTCTTTAAATGCAAGGTTCATAGATTTACCTATTTTTAATGCAGCTAAGTTTTTTAGTCCTCATAATTATTATGAGGATATGGATGACAGAGACTCTCAAACAAGAAGATGGTTGACATATTTATGTGAAATATTTAGTGTTGGGGGCTTGCTTTTTGCGGACGACATTAAATGTATGGGTGAAATGGATGAATTTATATGTACTATGTATAAATCTTACCCAAAAAAGCATATGTTTGGAGCATGGGATCTATGTGGAGGTGAAATTGAATGGTTTGAATGATTTCCATGCTTAATGCAACTATGGCAAGCAATTCTTGTTATTCCGGGTAATACAACAGTTTGTGAAAGAGGTTTTTCAAAATTAAATCGGATAAAAAATGAGGATAGGTCAAGGCTTTCTTTAAAAACATTGGATATGTTAATGTTTATCTCTCTCAGTGCACCTCATGCTCTAAATGAGGTAGATTGGAATGCTATTTATGATGGATGTAAAGAGATGAAAACTCGAAAACCTCTTCCACTATGAAAATAGATTGAAAGAACTAGTAAGTTTCAGTGTTTATTACCATCATTGTCTTACTCTATAGAGCACTTGAATGAACCATTTTGGTAAGTGATTTTTTTTAGTTTTATACCATTTTCCTTTTGTAAATGAAAGCATAACCATATTTTTCAAGTTTGTATGTGAAGTTTTTCTAACACATATTGAATGTAATCATTGCAGGATATTGCACAAGATATGTTAAGCTGGAGGGCCACCACTGTCAAATTTTTATAACTAAAAGAAAAAGCTATCTTAGATCAATTTTGCAGCCAAGTACAGGGACCGTAGTTCCAATAATTTCAGATGTGCAAATATTGGAAGTCTCAACTTTCCAAAAGAGTTTTAATAGACAATAGAATAGTGATTTGGTCAAATTTGAAGTTTATAAACTAGAATTACACTGATACTTCCTATATAAGCTAGAATTTATTTTTAATTTTATAAATGAGACCTTCCATATATTTTTAATATAATTATTTTTGTTTCTTCGTATTTTTATTTTTATTTCAATTTCATTAAGATGTAATTATGTAAATTATGTTTATTTATTGGTACTCATTGCAGTTTCCCAACTATGATTTTGTCCCTATAGTTGGTTCAATTGTGGCTGAGTTCAAGGCCTGTGCAATATGATATTATGTGGTTACATTTATCAATCACACGTGTAAGAGTAATTCATTTACTAATGCAACATTTGACATAGTAGTATCTTCTTTTTTGTGAAAAAATAAAAATAAATTTGAAAATAATTTACTATTGTCAATTGAATTGCTTATTTTTATGCTTTTCATTATAGAAGTGTGACCTAGATGTGTGCCCTTCTAAATGAAATTAAGAACTTCCCTTCAAATTTGATCACTGATGCCGATAATGAAAGCTACGGGAGTGGAATATGTCAGAGATTATAACAAACTACACGCGCCCGATGATTTTGTTAGAGAATATGATTTCATGTGAATATGCCGATAATGAAAGCTACGAGAGTGGAATATGTTAGAGATTATAACAAACTACACGCTCCCATTACTCTCATTACTCTCGTTTGAACGTTAGATGTTATCCAAGGGTCCACTACTCTCATTACCTATCACACAAGGCACCCATTACTTACGCATGTGCATTTAAATTCGTGTCAATGCTTCCATAATACAATATAGTACTTATTGTAAACGATTCCATGTAGCAAAGTAAAATTATCTTACAATTTCATTTTCCCGTGCAGAGATGAGTTGTTTTTGATACCATAGTTTGGATCAAGAAATTTTGTCGTTATAGAGTTTGACGGCAATGAATTGATGTTCGTTTCAATCCAAAAGATAATCAAGAAACCCCATAAAACATAACTAAAGAAAGCATCATATGTAAAGGTCTCGCAAGTCAATTACCATGATGTATTTCCTTTTTGAATATACATTTTGTCCAAATAGAAAACAAATAAAGAATGCAATATATGCAAAGGCCAGGCACATTACATATTTTTTTTTTGTGAATTTACATTTAATACACCTCAATTTAGATGAATTCTTTTTTTGGGATAATCTTTGTGTATGAGATTTCAATATCTTTAGCTCGATTAAAATAGAGATTTGACAATTACTCTTTAGGTATTGTTAATTGTTTAAATGAATATAAATTTATTTTAATTTTATTATTATTAAAATACTTAAAGAATATAGTTTATTATGTTAACCAAATTAAATTCGCTTCAATATAATAAAATATTATTAATTTAGTAATAATATGAATTCTTATTGTGGTAATTTTTTATAAATATTTAAAACATATATGTTTAGTTTTTTTATTTGTTTTTAGAGTTGTTTTAAAATATATCTCATAAGCAAATCCACTAAACTAAAAAAATGAAAATATCTAAATACTAACTTTAAAGATTTATGTTTTAAATAGTTAATTTAATAAATAATATTTTATTTAAACAAATCAAAATAGTATATAGCCTATAAAAAAACAAAAATAACAATATGAGACATGTAAGAAAGAACTGAAGCTCCTATGGCCATTATTATAATTAATCCACAATTTTCAGAAAATGCAAGAGAATTATAAAACCTTTACAGTATAAGGGATAGCAACCAACTACAAATAAGTGATTGTGTGTCGGTTGAACACATTTTTTAGGGTTGTAACAAGTATGCATTTATGTATTTATATTTAGATGAAGCCATTCTTTTGAGTTTTAGTTAAGCCTAGAAGCTAGCTCTAAATCTAAGAACTCCTCGATTCTCCACAACTATGCTTAATTGGTCAAGGTATGGATTTGTAAATCGATAGAAATGAAGATTTGAAACTTATGCTTAATTGGCCAAGGTATGGATTTGTAAATCAATAGAAATGAAGATTTGAAACTTCAATTTCATGGAATATCTAGGTTCCTTTTAGTTTCTTCTCACAATATATTTAGACAAGTCTTCTCTTTATTGATAATCTAAAGCAATATTGTCATTAAGCTGAGAGCCTAGTTTAGTAGAGAGGCTTATTCTACAATCTTGTATGAGGGGGATTTGTAAGTTTTTCCGTTGGTAGGTTCGCTTCTAAAATAAAATAAAATATAAAAAAAATATGTTATAACTAGAAAAGTCATGTAGCCTATCATAAAAATAGATGAATAGAAGTAAAAAAATATACGAGTAACATTTTTACCTCTTATACTTTTCAAAAATATTTCAACAAGAGATTTACATAAACTATTTGAAGATCTATATCAACTAATT
>APFE030922162.1:4984-32038 GCA_000404065.3 Pinus taeda
GGATATCTTTTAAAAATAATACATGAAATTTATCCTTTAAACATTATAACATATGGATTAAATTTAATTCAAAATAAATCCAAATAATAGCTCCCAAGTTATATTTACTATGGGTCATAGACATTAGGAGTTATGTATGATATATGTTTGTTAGAACTATTTTATTACTAAATTTTTTGAGAATAATTAATATGTGAGAATCAAAGAATATGTAAATCAATAAATTATTCACACAAATGAATACAATAAGCATTTTAGGGAACTTAAAATAAGAGGAAATCTAGCTAGAACGTAAGGCCATTGTTGTTCTTTTATTTCTTTAGTAATGGAAATGCAAACACAAAGAGAGATACTTACTACAAAGTTTCTTTTGACATGATGGCTTAAGTGGCTACTACAAAATCCTATTCCTCGACTATTGTTTCCTAACATTTCGCTCATATATGCCTTGCACAACCATGAAACAAATACAAAGTTAAAGGAATTGAATCTCCTCTATCTCAACTTGCCTAATATTTGGTATAGGCTAATACCATCTACATTTAATGCTTCTATATTCCTCTACCCTCAATTAGCACTAGGTTTTAGACCATCTAAAATCCTCTTAAATGTCTACATTAGGGAAAATTTGAAACATGGAATTTTATCCTAATGTGTAGAAATGTTGGCAAATCCTACTAGCTACTTAAATTGTTTGGCCATATTCATATAAAAATATAACAAATTTATATACTCTAAAAAAATTTGAAGAATTTTAGCATAAAATAATTTTAACCTAAAAAATTCATGGCAATCATTTTAAAAAAGAAAAAGGGAAGCAAAAAATGTTTCATTGGAAAAAACATGGAAAATAAGTTTATATATGAAAATTTTGTCCTAAGATTTCTGATTTTCTAGATGTGCGTAGGTCCACCTGTGCCATCAACTTACTACCATGGTGGTCAACAAGGTAGCTCCACTTGTGGCAAGCCTAAATTTTATATATGAGATCTTGTTGGGATGATTTTTACACCATTACAAAGCTCACTATATGAAGAATTGTGGCAAAACAATATTGTGAATTTTTTACTCGAGGAATTTCCATTTGATTGACCAAAAAGGATTTTCAAAATTTGGAACTTGGAGTCTCTTAATTGGGACATGGCATTAACTTAAAAGGTATTCCCCCAATAGAAACACCTAATGTATGAGGCACAAAAGTGGCAATAGACATCTGAGTAACCAATGGAATGAAGGTGGACATAATGGGTCCTTATTCTACATTTCAAAAGTGGGAAGAATTTGTTTTATATTGGATGAGCCTCTAATTCTTGACATCATGTGAGAACTACATAGAAAGGAAAAGAGGATCACCAAAATGAGGCCTATTTAGTCGAACAAGTAAAGTGTCTAAAAGAGTCTATCAAAGAAAGGTTGTAATTGAGTGGAAGATGTTCACTAATGAATTCAACTTTTATGTGTTAATCTTCCTTTGGATGTCATGTATGAGTCCTAGCTATATCTATGTTTGTGTCATTATTTATCCAAAACTAATATTGATTAATGGTTTGTGATTCCTCTACCTTTTGAGGAAATCCTCTAATACTTCTTGACTCAAGTCTATTTTCATCTATCTATTTACTTCTTGAGGCCCCTAGCCATCCTCATGTACCTTTTTACTATTGTCCTTGAATCAGTTAATAGCCAACACTCTCTATGATGATAGTATCATAACCATTATTAGCTAATGGAACTTTATCTTTGTCATCTAACAAGTGTTCCAAGTTCTATTAGCATTTTGTCTTAAGCACAAAATAAGGGTCCAAACCTCATGATAGAACAAAACTCAATAGTTCACCTCGTGACATCTACTATCCATGTCAGTTGCTACAATTATCCAGTTGCCATGTTAGCACCATTGCACATGCCAATCTATTTCACTTTGTTAGCACTACTGCATATCCTAATATATATCATGTAATGACCCCAGTAGATGTAAATGTGAATTTTACTATGGTAAAAGACAATATAGTAGTTGTTGTTTATGTTAAAAGAAACAAAACTGTGATAAACTACATTATTGAATAAATTAAATATTTTCTTGAAATGTTGGCTGCCTGTGGGAGGTGGATTTCAAAGAAAGAAAATCAGTTGTAATAACTGATTGGAACTGCCCTCCCAAACAAGAAAAGTCCTGGGTGTAGGGAGGAAGTTCTGTGCTGTTGGGACAGACAGAAGAGATCTTTCAAAGAAGAAAGAAAAAGCAAAATACAAAAGAAAAACAACTGGTTAAGTCTGGTAAGGACCAGATAACCAGGCACAAGAGTGCACAGATCTTGTTGAGGGCTGTAGGCCTGCAAGATGGCTCAGGGGGAGATTTCCATTGAATGAAGGGCTCTCATGGATGGGTGGAAGAGCAGACTCGAGGCACAGGTGACTTGCTTGAGTATCTATTTATGACTCTGGTGAACTAGGTACGGTTTCAAACCCCAGAGTCCTTTTTAATTAAAGAGGAGCTTACAGTAACTACAGTAGTTAAACCAGACCTGTATTTTACCTCTTTAAGGACTGTCACAGTATATATATGACTGTTTAAGAGTAAGACTAAATACAGGACAGAGTATTAGTCGATATCACAGTATCTATATAACTGTTTAAGAGTAAGACTAAATACAGGACAGGGTATTAGTCAATGTTATAGTATTTGTATAACTGCTTAAATGTAGGACTAAGTACGAGTACTAGTTGACGTTATGATTGGACACTAGTTCTGCTATTAATAAGATTACACCACTGTCAGTAGAAAAATAAAAGCCTGTTTATAGGAAAAGAAATATGCCATAAATAATCATAGAAACAGAGATATGTTTTATGAAGAAGAAGCTTTTAATGAAACAGACTATTCCTCATACATTGAATATAAATGAACTGTACATATATTCTACCATCAAGAATGAGCCTGAAACCCCAGCGTCGTGAAGAAAACACATGTTGTGGGTGGGTTCAAATCCCAGTGTTGGGAAAGAGAAGAATCCCTCGTGGAATATGTGGAAACTGTGAAAATAGTAGATTTAACAGACAAATCCAGACATGAAATTCACTATGCAGATTGCACAGAAAGAAGGCATAACGTATCCAATTAACAACAGAGCTTCAATAATAATAGTTGTAAACACAATGATAGTGAAATCAATTTACATGAACTATAAAAGGAAATATACGATATCAGAACAAGAACCCTGTGCATGCTATCCAGGAAGGAACGGAAACTCTAAACATGCGAGTATCTCAACGTTCGTAAGAAAAGAGCAATATGATGCTACCATTTGATCATTGCAAAAGCCGGTTAAGGCGAGAAACATATAAAATATCGACATAAGTTACTCGAAAATAGTAGTACAACCTGAGTAATTAGATGAGCCCAACCGTCTTTGAGACGAGCTGCTGTTTATAAAAATATAAGAGGAAATCTTCAATACCAAATTAACTGAAACATGCACTTCAATTAAACATGCACTGTAATCAAATGCTAAGCACGTAGGTTTATATAGCCACCATATGTTCAGAAGTAAACCATTCCTGAGGAACAGGCAAAGGAATATGTCCATATATCATATGCAAAAATATTAACAAGATCGTAACCCTGGGAGGGTAACCAGTGCTGTTACAAAAATAAATAGCCGCAATCTTAAGTAAAAGTACAGTCTGGAACTGCTAACCCGAATCGAGGATTACAGTTAAGATCAATGTCGTATATCACACAGTAGATTCTGTGGTTCATGTTTGGGTATGCCTCGAAGGCAAAATGATACATTAAACCATGAAACGTTTAAATCTATCCAAAAGCTCCGCCGAGTACGCACCAGGTAGGAGATGCATTCAACCAAACATTAAAAGCAAGAAAAACATAACTGTGAGGGTTTCCTTTTGGAAGACTACCTAAGCAAATGGGAGCAAGGAAAACCCGCATATGAATGGCGGTCTGCAATAAAAAGAAAACGACACGAATAACTAAGGCTAGGAACTGAGGCTTGTATATGAAAAACAAACTCTGTAAAGAGGGAGAACCTACCTCTTGCAGCCGAAGAGGGCCGAATAGTCGAGGTTGGCTACCTTGACACCATCGAAGCTGCAGTTGAACAATCTCACCTGCACACTGTCAACAAAGAGGGGCAATTATCCACAGATCGCTACGATTCATCATAAGACCATAACCTAACAACCATTAAGATCGATACTCGATGTATTTACCTGTGTAAGTTTGTGGATGGTGCCTCATGGCTCCCAGCGATGTTGCAGGTAGTGGGAACGGCAGTGACAGGTTTCAAACCAGTGTTGGAGCACCCGAGTAGAGCTGAATGGACCGCGTAAAGAATTAAAACCTGAGGCTGCTCCGATGGGTTAAGTATCAACCCAAAGCCCTGAAAGCAATCCCAACCCTTCATTTCCCAGGCGAGATCATGACCGTCCACTCAAAGCGGGAAATCAAAGCAAGAAGGCTGAGGACTCTGAGCTCGAGGTGTCACATGGCCTGACAGATGGACCATGCCACCTGTCCTGCTATGCATTAAGACTAGGGAGGAGTTGGTGCCGGAAGAGGCTGTGGCCGGACCGCCAAACCCCATGCCCATTTAATGTCACTGTACACTGGGGTGGTTTAAAGGTTAGGACTACGGTAGAGTCAGTGGTTCATAAAACAATAAGATTAGAACGAAAACATTGGTAACTCCTGGATGTTGAGCTGTAATGCAATTCAACAATATTTCAAATCGTTTATTAATGTTACCACAATCATTAAGGGCTAGCTATGTGGTTTGACATACGGCCATGCTCCAAGAACTAGAACTTTAATATGGTTTTGTTGTTATATGTATGGTATATACCAATTTTTTTTTTATATATTTATTTATATGTGATCAAGGTCGTGACAAATTGGTATCAGAGCCAAGTTTCAATACTGAGGCCTCAAGCATGACGGGTTTCACTATGCAGAAGCGTATACTATGGATACATATGAAGAATAATAATTTACTTACTATTGTCCTGTTTATTTAGGGGTGAGATACAGAATTACAACAACTACCAGTTAAGCCATAAAAAGTAACGAAATGCAAGGGAACAATAGTAACCCTCGGGAGAACCCAGAACTGTGGGTACAGATGGGTGAAGAAACACGAAGTACCAACCTTGCAATCCTGGAAACTGTTCAGGAGTTGAAAAATGAGATGGCACGGTTGCGAGAGGACATCGCGCGTTTGACGGTAGAGCAGGAAAGAATTCTGAAGAGTCTGTCAGACAGGAAAAACCCACCTTTATCTAACCCCAGCGCGGAACAACAGAGGATGACAGAAGAATAAGACTATCAGATTGAACCTGAAAATTCAGATGGCAAAGAGGATCACTCTGATAATGTACCACAGCAACAAACCTCAAAACATCAGAAAATGGAGCTGTAGGGAGAATTCCGGAAGATTAAACCCCCACATTTTGATGGAGAACAGGAAGAAGCAGCAGAAGCATGGTTAATAAATATGAATAAATATTTTCAGTTGTATGAGTATGATCATAACTTGAAGGCGAGGCTGGCTATTTTCCAACTAAAAGGTAAGGCAACCTTGTGGTGGGAGGAAATTAAGATTGTCAAAGGGGTAAGTGAAAGGACCATTACATGGGAGAAATTTAAGAAGTATTTCAAAGAAAGGTACCTAACTGAGCACTTCTACGATGAAAAGGTGAGAGAGTTCCATGATTTAATACTGGGGCAGCAGTCTATGGATGAATTCATTAACCGGTTTACCTCTCTGCTACGTTATGTACCTTATATCAAAGAGGAAAAAGCCAAGGTTCAGAGGTTTGTGAGTAGTTTACCTTCATATATAAGAGAGAGGATTGAGTTTGACAATCCTAGAACCATGGACGAGGCTATTCGCAAAGCAAGGATCTGCTACCAGTAGAATAAACAGAAGGGGGATACTTCAACTAAAAGATGGAATGAAAAAAGGAGTAATCAGATGCTTGGGAGCAGCAAGGGAGGTCGCAGCAATGGAAGTAAGGGAGTTGGTAAAGGGTTAAACAACAAATCTGTAGCAAAGAGTGCGCCTCGAGCTAGGCCAATAAGTGAATCAAGAATAAGTGAGTAGCCTATTAGGCCAGAAGGTGAAGGGATGACCAGACCCCCAGTTCAGTGCTGGGGCTGTAGAGGGCCTCACTATGTTAAAAACTGTCCACAACGAAAGGGGATGGACCAGATATCCCAAATTCATGAAGCATCGACTGTTGGGGACGTGGCACGTAGTGTACCCAGAATTAATGCAGCTTTGGAGGACCGCCAAGCGGAATACCACCCTTCTATGGTTGAATTTGAAGGTAAAATTTCAAACCTTTCTATAGCTATTCTTATTGATCCAGGAGCTACTTTAAGTTATGTTAGCCCAAAGATAGTAGAACAGTGTAAGTTAAAATCTGAAAAATTTAGAAATCCGTGGCTAGTCCAATTAGCTACAGGAGCCAAGAGACGGGTCTTGGCCAAAATAAATAATTGCTCTTTAACCATAGCAGGGCAGCCAATAGTGGCAGATTTAAACATACTACCCTTGGGTTCATATGACATCCTGATTGGGATGGATTGGCTGGAGAAACACTGGTCCTTAGTGAATTGCAAGATGAAGACCATTTACTATAAGGATGACCGTGGAGAGCAACAGGAACTACAAGGAATAAAGCATCCCGTACAAGTTCGACCCATTATAGCATCCCAGTTAGCTAATTGCATCAAGAAGAAATATCAGATCTATGCTATTCAGGTGGGATATGCAAATCAGAAGGATAAAACTGCTATGCTGGGAAATATACCGGTGGTACAAGAATTTGCAGATGTTTTTCCCGAGGAAGTACCGGGTTTACCACCTAAAAGAGATGTGGACTTCAACATTGAATTGATTCTGGGAGCAGCACCCATGTCATGGCCACCATACCGCATGAGCGTACCCGAACTAACAGAATTGAAAATGCAACTGTAGGAGCTGCTGGACAAAAATTACATCCGTCCCAGTGTATCACCCTGGTGAGCCCCAGTGTTATTTGTCAAAAAGAAAGATAGAACTTTTCGGATGTGTATTGATTATCATCAGCTGAATAAGCTCACGATCAAAAATAAGTATCCTTTGCCTCGAATCGACGAACTCTTTTATCAAGTGAAGGGGGCAATGGTATTCTCTAAAATCGATCTGCGATCTGGTTATCATCAGATCAGAATTAAAGAGGAGGATATCGCTAAGAGAGTTTTCAGAACGAGGTATGGACATTACGAATTCATGGTGCTACCTTTTGGTCTGACCAATGCACCTGCTACCTTCATGTGTTTGATGAATAGTGTGTTCCATAAGTTCTTAGATAAATTTGTGTTGATATTCATAGACGATATTCTGATTTACTCCCAATCAAGGAAGGAGCATGAGGAACACCTTAGAGTGGTGTTGCAAACTTTGTGAGAACATCAGTTATATGCAAAGTTTAGTAAGTGTGATTTCTTTAAGGAAGAGATACAGTACCTAGGCCATGTAATCACAAAAGAGGGGATTGCAGTTGATCCTGAAAAAATCAGAACTATTATGGAGTGGCCCATACCAAAGGATGTAGCAGACATCAGATCCTTTATGGGACTCGCTGGTTATTATAGAAGATTTGTGGAAGGCTTTTCAAGGGTAGCATACCCTATCACCTCCTTACAAAAGAAGGCGAAAGTATTCAAGTGGACCTCAGAATGTCAGCGGAGCTTTGAGCAGCTCAAGCACTTACTCACCACCGCGCCTAGCTTGAGTATAGCTGATCCTAATAAGGATTACGTGGTATGTACTGACGTGAGTAAAGAAGGTGTGGGAGGAGTGCTGATGCAAGAAGGAAGGGTCATTGCATATGAATCAAGGAAACTAAAGGAACATGAGAAGAAATATTCTGCTTACGACTTGGAATTAGCAGCTGTTATCCATGCACTAGAAATGTGGCGACATTACCTTTTGGGCAGGAAATTTCTATTGTTGACAGACCATCACAGCTTGACAAATTATTTCTGTCAACCCACCTTAAATACGAGACAAGCTCGTTGGGCAGAATTTTTAAGTGGGTTTGATTTTGAAATAAAGCATTTGAAGGGAAAGGAGAATCGGGTAGCTGACGCATTGAGTTGAAAGGTGCAATGTGTGTGCAGAATTTTGGTCAGTAAATGGAAGAGTACCTTACTTGAAAAGATAAAATTAGTAGCAGATCAAGATGCTGTATATCAACAAATTAAATAGCAAGTACAACAACTTTCTGATAAGGAAATACAACAAGGATACGAGTTAGACGATGCTGGAATGTTGTACTTCCACAAAAGGCTGTATGTACCCAATGAAGATAGTCTTAGAAAATTGATTCTAGACAAATTTCATATCAGCCATTACACCGGGCATCCAGGATACCAGAAAATGGTCGTTGCAGTTCGGAAGGAATACTATTGGCCAAAGATGAAGAAAGAGGTAGCTGAATATCTAGCGCGATGTCTAGAATGTCAACAGATTAAAGTGGAGCATTTGCATCCAACAGGGTTGCTACAACCCTTACCCATTCCGAAATGGAAATGGGAGACCATTTCCATGGACTTTATAACTGGGTTACCTCGAACAAAGAAAAATAATGATTCCATTATGGTAGTGGTGTATAAGTTAAGTAAGGCAGCACACTTCATACCGGTACAATCCACGTATAAAGCTGTGCAAATTGCTCATATTTTCATGCAAAATGTGTTCAAGTTGCATGGACTTCCGAAGGTAATAATCTCGGATCGTGATGTTAAGTTCACTTCAACTTTTTGGAGGACATCGTTTGCTGAGCTGGGAACACAACTGAACTTTAGCACAGCCTACCATCCTCAGGCCGATGGTCAAATAGAACGGGTGAACCAAGTAGTGGAAGACATGCTGAGAGCATGTGTTATGATGAAACCAACCCAATGGGAGGAATACCTTCACCTGGTTGAATTCGCGTATAATAACGAGTATCATACGTCAACATAGCTGAGTCCCTTTGAGGTTCTGTATGGGCGAAAGTGCCGCACACCCTCAAGTTGGGGTGGACCTGAGGATAGGTTAAGATTTGGCCCAGATATGCTTAAAGAAATGGAAGATATGGTGGAAAAGGTGCGTAGCAACTTAAAGGATGCGCAGGATAGACAAAAAAGTTTTGCAGACCGAAAGAGAAGGTTCAAAGAATTCCAAGTCGGAGACCATGTTTTCGTAAGAATCCAAAATAGAAGTAGCACCTTGCAGTGGAGTGGGTGTGCCAAGCTGGCACCTCGCTATTTTGGACCTTTTCAAATCCTAGTAAGAGTGGGGCCAGTAGCTTATCAGCTTGCCCTACCAAACCATATTAAGATCGACAATGTTTTTCATGTTTCCATATTAAAACAGTACGTCTATGATCCTAAACATGTGATTCAATGGCAAGATGTTCGAGTAAGAATTAAATCTGATTATTCTAAATAAGCTTTATTCCTAAATAAGGAAATAACTAAATCTGTGCTGTTTGCAAGTCGAGCCAGAAGGCGAGGTTATGGTCGAACCACTGACCATTCTCGACCGAAGAGAAGTGCAGCTGCGGAAACGGGTTATTTTCCAAGCTAAGGTGTAGTGGCAGCATTATGGGCCTGAAGAGGCCATTTGGGAGGATGAGGAACTCCTTAAAGAAGCTTACCTGAATTTGTTTAAGGGAAACAGACATCGGGATGATGTCCAATCACAGGAGGGGAGATGTAATGACCCCAGTAGATGTGAATGTGAATTTGACTATGGTAAAAGACAATATAGTAGTTGTTGTTTATGTTAAAAGAAACAAAACTATGATAAACTACATTATTGAATAAATTAAATATTTTCTTGAAATGATGGCTGCCTCTGGGAGTTGGATTTCAAAGAAAGAAAATCAGTTGCAATAACTGATTGGAACTGCCCTCCCAAACAGGAAAAGTCATGGGTGTAGGGAGGAAGTTCTGTGCTATTGGGACAGACAGAAGAGATCTTTCGAAGAAGAAAGAAAAAGAAAAATACAAAAGAAAAGCAGCTGGTTAAGTCTGGTAAGGACCAGATAACTAGGCACAAGAGTGCACAGATCTTGTTGAGGGCTATAGGCCTGCAAGATGGCTCTGGGGGAGATTTCCATTGAATGAAGGGACCTCACGGATGGGTGGAAGAGCAGACTCGAAGCACAGGTGACTTTCTTGAGTATCTATTTATGACTCTGGTGAACTAGGTACGGTTTCAAACCCCAGAGTCCTTTTTAATTAAAGAGGAGCTTATAGTAACTACAGTAGTTAAACCAGACCTGTATTTTACCTCTTTAAGGACTGTCACACTATTTATATGACTATTTAAGAGTAAGACTAAATACAAGACATAGTATTAGTCGATATCACAGTATTTATATAACTGTTTAAGAATAAGACTAAATACAGGACAGGGTATTAGTCGATGTTATAGTATTTGTATAACTGCTTAAATGTAGGACTAAGTACGAGTACTAGTTGATGTTATGATTGGAAACTAGTTCTGCTATTAAGAAGACTACACTGCTGTTAGTAGAAAAATAAAAGCCTATTTATAGGAAAAGAAATATGCCATAAATAATCATAGAAATAGAGATATGTTTTATGAAGAAGAAGCTTTTAACGAAACAGACTATTCCTCATACATTGAATATAAATGAACTGTACATATATTCTACCATCAAGAATGAGCCTGAAACCCCAGCGCTGTGAAGAAAACACAAGCTGTGTGCGGGTTCAAATCCCAGTGTTGGGAAAGGGAAGAATCCCTCGTGGAATATGTGGAAACTGTGAAAATAGTAGATTTAACAGACAAATCTAGACATGAAATTTACTATGCAGATTGCACAGAAAGAAGGCATAACGTATCTAATTAACAACAGAGCTTCAATAAATAATAGTTGTAAACACAATGACAGCGAAATCAGTTTACATGAACTATAAAAGGAAATATACGATTTCAGAACAAGAACCCTATGCATGCTATGCAGTACGATGCTACCATTTAATCATTGCAAAAGCCGGTTAAGGCGAGAAACATATAAAATATCGAAATAAGTTACTCGAAAACAGTAGTACCGCCTGAGTAATTAGATGAGCCCAGCCGTCTTTGAGACGAGCAGCTGTTTATAAAAATATAAGAGGAAATATTCAATACCAAATTAACTGAAACATGCACTGCAGTTAAACATGCACTGTAATCAAATGCTAAGCATGCAGGTTTATATAGCCACCATCTGTTCAGAAGTAAACCATTCCTAAGGAATGGGCAAAGGAATATGTCCATATATCATATGCAAAAATATTAACAAGATCGTAACCCTGGGAGGGTAACCAATGCTGTTACAAAGATAAAGAGCCACAATCTTAAATAAAAGTAAAGTCTGGAACTGCTAACCCAAATCGAGCATTACGGTTAAGATCAATGCCATATATCACACAGTAGATTCTGTGGTTCAAGTTCAGGTATGCCTCGAAGGAAAAATGATGCATTAAACCATGAAACGTTTAAATCTATCCAGAAGCTCCGCTGAGTACGCACCAGGCAGGAGATGCATTCAACCAGACATTAAAAGCAAGAAAAACGTAAATGTGAGGGTTTCCTTTTGGAAGACTACCTTAACAAATGGACTCAAGGAAAACCCGCATATGAATGGCGGTCTGCAATAACTCAGGCTAGGAACTCAGGCTTGTATATGAAAAAGAAACTCTGTAAATAGGGAGAACCTACGTCTTGCCGCCGAAGAGGGCCGAATAGTCGTGGTTGGCTACCTTGACACCATCGAAGCCATAGTTGAACAATCTCACCTGCACACTATCAACAAAGAGGGGCAAGATCGCTACGATTCATCATAAGACCATAACCTAACAACCATTAAGATCGACACTCAATGTATTTGCCTGTGTAAGTTTGTGGCTGGTGCCTCATGGCTCGTGGCGAAGTTGCAAGTAGTGGGAACAACAGTGACGGGTTTCAAACCAGTTTTGGAGCACCCGAGCAGAGCTGAATGTACCGCGTAAACAATTAAACCCTGAGGCTGCTCCGATGGGTTAAGTATCAACCCAAAACCCTGAAATCAATCCCAACCCTTCATTTCCTAGGCGAGATCATGACCGTCCACAGAAAGCAGGAAATCAAAGCGAGAAGGCTGAGGACTCTGAGCGTGAGGTGTCACATGACCTGACGGATGGACCATGCCACCTGTCCTGCTATGCATTAAGACCAGGGAGGAGTTGGCACTGGAAGAGGCTGTGGCCGGACCGCCAAACCCCGTGCCCATTTAATCTCACTGTACACTGGGGTGGGTTAAAGGTTAGGACTGCGGTAGATTCAGTGGTTCATAAAACAATAAGATTACAACGAAAACATTGGTAACTCCCTGATGTTGAGCTGTAATGCGATTCAACAATATTTCAAATCATTTATTAATGTTACCACAATCATTAAGGGCTAGCTATGTGGTTTGACATACGGCCATGCTCCAAGAACTAGAACTTTAATATGGTTTTGTTGTTATATGTATGGTATATACCAATTTTTTATTTTATATATTTATGTATACGTGATCAAGGTCGTGACATATCACCTTGCGACATCATATGTCAATGTCAACAACATGCCATCTTGAAGTCTATGACAAATCGGTACCACATTCCAACAAAAAGAGGAGAGTGGGCATTCGATGTGTGAGAATGTGTTTATATCATCCACTTTTGAAATGGTCACAAATAGCTTTTTCCTTCACCG
Source organism: Pinus taeda (assembly GCA_000404065.3). NCBI lineage: Eukaryota > Viridiplantae > Streptophyta > Pinopsida > Pinales > Pinaceae > Pinus > Pinus taeda. The sequence continues at coordinate 17,788 of APFE030922162.1, forward strand.
ACATTCAAAGGAAGGAGTGGGTGGTAGGTATTCATCCTCTTGCAATACAATCCAAACCTTGAATGGGCAAAGAAAATATTGCTCTGATTTTGTTGAGACTCAAAATCCCTATCATTTGCCCCTCAACTTTTATTTCATTTCCTCGTAAGATTTTTATTAAAAAGAAAGGAAAATATTAAAATCATAATGCAACTAGGTGGTTGTGGTCCAATTGAAGGACATTCGTTCAAGTGAACAGTTTGAACGCACAAAATTAGAAAACATTTTTGGACAGCACAAGAGAATCCATAGGTAATTCGGGGGCTATATCAACGGCTAATTTGTAGGGACAGTCCCACATCATTTCTAGTCGTTTGATGCCACATCATTTTTAGTCATTTGGAGAGATGGTGCAACCTCATTTCTAGCTGTTTGGATTAACTTTACTATTAAAAGGAATGTAATATTCCAATTTCTATTTATAGGGTTGGTCTTTATTATGAAATAAGACAACAAAGCCTAAACTATTCCATGCCAATAATGTGAGTTGGCTGATGGCCTCATCATTTTTAGAATATAACAGATTTGTTATACAATTTAAATATTTATATTGGTAATAATTATAACTATTTATATTATAAGATAATGCATGTGTTCATAGGGATAGAATAATAATATGTAATAAAATGTAAAATAACTTAATTCCCCTTAAATGAAGGATTCTTATTTCTAATAATATTAAAAAATTATTATTTCATTGTGAATATAGGCTATCTTTTAAAAATAATACATGAAATTTATCCTTTAAACATTATTAGTAAAAAATAAGATGTGAATTAAATTTAATACAAAAAAAATCAAAATAATAGCTCCCAAGTTATATTTACTCTGGGTCATAGAGATTAGGAGTTATATATGATATATGTTTGTTAAAACTATTTTATTACTAAATTTTTTAAGAATAATTAAAATATGAAAATCAAAGAATATGTAAATCAACAAATTATTCGCACAAATCAATACAATATGCATTTTAGGGAACTTAAAATAAGAACAATCTAATAGGGGATATAGAGTTGTTTTCTTTCCAGCATTATACTTTTGATTTTCAATGTGTAGAGAATTTATTAGAGTCTTATGGAAATTACCAATGTAGATCGAATCCAAACTTCTAATGCCTAACGAGAAGTTAGGCAATTGTTGAGTGTTGGGCTTGGAGATTGGGAGGTCAATGCCAGGGATTCTCCAGGAAGCATAAACTAAATTAATTGATTCTAACAAAATCCACATTTTCCATTAGCTAATGGTGATATTGTCGAATATTGTTAAGTAATGGATATCAGGTTTGGATCCTCAGGCCCTCCCAAGAGAGCTTTCTTCCAATTTTACGAAACCTGATAAGGGCCCTAACGTTGTAGATGACAATGTGACTTTAATGTTCCAGTCACATAGATATAGCATGGCACTAGCATGATAATGATATGGCACTAATGTGGTGGTTATGTTGCATCAATGTGGAGGTTTTGTGGCATAGATTGGGAGATGACATGTTGTTGAAATGGACACATTAGGTTGAAAGGTGATATACATTACCATGTGCAATGGTGCTAACATGGAAATTGGATGGTAGTAGCATGTCACATGGATACTAGATGTCAATAGGTCAATGATTGAGTGTTAGTCTATTGTGAGATTTCAACCATCATTTTGTGCTTAAGCCACAATACTAATAGAACTTGAAACACTTGTTAGGCGATAGAGATATATTTCCATTAGCTAATAATGGTTATGAGATTATCATCATAAAGAGTGTCGATTATTAGATAATTCAAGAGCAATACTAGCAATGTATGTCTCGATAGCTAGGGGCCTCAAGAAGTAAATAGATAGATGAAAATAAACTTGATTTGAGTAGTATTAGGGTATTTCCTCCAAAGGTAGAGGAATCATTAACCATTAATCAATAGTTTATGCATAAATAATGAAACAAACATAGATATAGTTAGGACACACACATGACATCTAAAGGAAGACTAACACATAAAAGTTGAATCCATAAATTAACATATTGCACTCAATCACAACACTTCTTTGATAGATGATTTTAGACTCTTCACGCGCTCAATTGAATAAACCTCATCTTGGTTATCATCTTTTCCTTTTTGTATAGTTCTCACATGATGTTAAAAATTAGTCGCTCATCCAATATAGAAGGACTTCTTCCCACGTTTGAAATATAGAATAAGAAGCCATTATGCCCACCTCCATTCCATTGGTTACTAAGATGTCCATTCCCACTTTTATGCCACATACATTAGGTGTTACTATTGGGGGAGTACCTTTTAAGTTAGTGGCAAGTCCCAATTAAGAGACTCAAGGTTCGAAATCTTATAGATCCATTTTGGGAATTCAAATGGAAATTCCTAAAAAATTCACAATATTAGCTTACTATGGTGTGACACAATTCTTCATATAGTGACACTTATAATGGTGTAAAAATCACCTCAATAAGAGCTTATGTATGAAAATTATGTCTACCACAACTGGAGCTATCTTGATGGCCATCATGGTACTAAGTGGATAGCATAGGTGGACCTATGCACATCTAGACCACAGAAAATCTTAGGAGCAAAATTCCATAGATAAATTTATTTTCAACACTTTCTCCAATAAAATATTCTCTGCTTTCTTTTTTCTTTTTTAAATGATTCACAAAAAAAAATTATAGGATAAAATTATTTTATGTTAAGATTCTTCATAATTTTATAGAGTATATAAAATTGTTATAATTTTAGATAAATACGGGCAAACAGTTTAAGTAGCTAGTAGGATTTGCCAAGATTTCTACACTTTAAGATAAATTTTCATGCTTAAAATTTTCCCTAATGTAGACATTTAAGAAGATTCTAGATAGCCTCAAACCTAATGCTAACTAAGGGTGGAGGGATGATAAAGCCTTAAATATAGATGGCTATTAGCCTATACCAAATAATAGGCCAGTTGAAAAAGAGGAGATTCAATTATTTTAGCTTTGAACTTGTCTAATGTTTGTTCAAGGCATATATGAGTGAGATGTTACGCAACAATACATGAGGAATAAGATTTTGTAGTAGCTACATAGGCCCTCATGTCAAAAAAAAATTGGTAATAGGTGTATCTTTCTTTTGCGTCTTCATTACTAAAAAAACAAAGAAGAACAATGGACTAGAGAAATGGGCTTACCATCTAGCTAGTTTTCCTCATATTTTAAGTTCCCTAAGATGCATATTGTATTCATCTTTTTGGATGATTTTTTTTATTTACATATTCTTTGATTTTCATATTTCAATTATTCTCATAACTTTTAGTAATAAAATAGTTCTAACAAATACATATCATACATAAACCTTCATCTTTATAATCCATAATCTATATAACTTAGGACTTACTATTTTAATTTATTTATATAAACCACAATTAATGTAACTTTAGACTTATTATTTTAATTTATTTTGTATTAAATTTAATACTCATGTAAAAAAAATTATAATATTTAAACGAAAAATTTCATGTATTATTTTCAAAAAAATGTCTTTTATTCATACTTGAGTGATAAACTTTTAATGTTATTAAATCTAATATTTTCAGTACACTATCATATTATTTTACATTTCGTTCTTTTTATTTTTCAATCCCTATTAACAAATGCAATACTTTGCCATTATTTTAATATAAATATTATAATAGTTTAATAAATCGTTTATATATATAATATTTTATGATTTGTTCCCTAAATTCATAATAACTACATGCCATATCACAATCACCATCCTCGTCCTTGATGTTGATGAGAATGTAAATGGATAAAATGTAATTATGAAAATAATAATAGAAAGTGGCCTATTATATTCTTTTCAACCGTTAAGTTAATCCAAACGATTAAAAACCGACCAACTAAAAATGAAGTGGCACCATCCCTCCAAACTGCTAGAAAGGACCTGGCACCGTCCCTCACAAATTAACCGTTGATTAAAAAAGCTAGCTATGAGCCAGAGTTATATAATGACCTTTTTGATAATGAGGTTCACGAGTTGATTTTCTTCTCCTCTCCGGAACATTTGTCTAATTTTCTGCATTGATGTTCAAACACTTCCATGCGTTCATACGATCTATTTGTTTGCGCCTTTGTAAGGTTATTTGTGGATGAAGAGAAGGGAGTTCAGCGATAATTAATTTGCAGGTTCCATTGGAACCATAAATCCTAATGGTTGAAATTAATCCTGTATGAATGTGTTAAGAATGACATATATCTTTCTCATGTGGTTTACTGCATTAAGGAAGGTACCCTGAGGATCCAACTGAAACCATTGCTCATAGATATAGCTTCTATCTATATCTAATTAGTTCATTCTACTTTTCGTTAATTTATTTAACCCTCTAATGAGTTGGTTTTATGAGAGTAGTTTTTGTTGATTGAGCTAAAATAAATACTATTGTTTTATGGATTTAATGAACATTCTATATTGTTTTATGGAGCTAGTCAGTGTTCTATTTAGTTAAGATTATTCTATTTATTTTACTATAGTATTATGGATTTAATCAGTATTCTATTCAGTTTATATTATTCCATTTATTCATTGAGGTTTATCAACCTAAAAGTTTGTGGTTTTATTTAAATTGGTTTTTTATTTGTATATTTCTATGAGTTCTTTTCTTAATTAAAAATTTTAGTTGACTTAAAGTGTGGTTTTCAAAATCAGTTTTGGATGGCTCTTTCTAGTAAATTTTTTTGGTTTAGATTATTGGATTTCTCAAAATGATTTCTGATAATGTTTTTACATTTTATAGATATGTTTTTCATTTATAACTTATAGCTTATGTTAAACTTGTTTTTACATTATCACTGTGGTTAACTTCAATATGTTTTAAATTGTATATTCATACATTTAATTTATTTTAAATAATTTTTGTTATATTTAAACTTTTATTAATAACATTTAATTCAATTTGTTTTTTGAATAATTTCTTTATTAATATTGTTTAGTTTAATTTTTCTTTTAATCATTATACAATTTAAATATTTAATATGCTATATAAGTTCTGCACTATATTTTATTAATGATACAATGTAGTATGTAATATTTTTTCATTAAAATAACATAATATACAAGGATAAAATGTTTGAATTTATATAATATAAAGTGATTATGCTTTTATATTTAAATATATATACTAAAATTAAATCATACAATAAATGCTTTAAGATTTGTTTAGAATATATATTTTATTAAAGTTTTCAACTACAACATTTATATATAGAAACTCTTATTAATCTAGATTGTGTTAGATTAGGCTACGCTAAGCTAGAGTGGGCTACGATAGACTAAATTAGACTAGGCTACACAAGGATAGGATAAGTTTAAGCTAGGGTGGGCTTGAAAAAAACTTGAAAGGCTACTCTATAGTAGGCTAGGGTAAGATAGGGTAGGCTAGGCCAAACTAATATATAGTAGACTAAGGTAAGCTAGAGTAGGCTAGGTTAGGTTAGAATAAACTAGAGCAAGCAAGGATAGGCTAGAGTAGGGTAGCCTAGGCTAGCCTAGGCCAAGGTAGGTTAGGTTAGACTAGGCTAGGCAAGGTAATGTTAGGCTAGGCTATGTTAGGCAAGGTTAGGTTAGACAAGGTAGTGCTAGGTTAGGTTAGGTGGCTAGGCTAGACTAGCTTAGGCTAGGCTAGGTTACACTAGGTTAGGCTAGGCTAGGCTAGGCTACTATAGGATAGGATAGAGTAGGCTAGGATAGAGTTGGCTAGGTTAGGCTAGAGTCCACTAGGTTTGGCTAGGATAGAATAGGTTAGGCTAGGCTAGAATAAGTTAGGCTAGAGTAGGTTAGGCTAGCCTAGGCTATGTTAGAGTAGGCTAGGTTAGAGTAGGCTAGGATAGAGTAGGTTAGAGTAGGCTAGGCTAGGCTAGGCTAATCTAGGCTAAGCTAGGCTAGGCTAGGCTAGAGTAGGCTAGGTTAGGATAGGCAAGAGTAGGCGAGGCTAGGCTAGGCTAGGCTCTCATTGATTACGATAGGATAGGATAGGCCAGAGTAAGCTAGGCTAGAGTAGGCTAGGTTAGGTTAGACCACGATAGGCTAGGCTAGAGTAGGCTAGGATATGCTAGAGTAGTCTAAGATAGTGTAGCCCAAAGTAGGCTAGGATAGGGTAGGCTAGGCTAGAGTAGACTAAGATAGTGTAGGCTAGTCTAATTTAGGCTAGAGTAGGCTAGGGTAGGTTAGGTTAAGGTAGGCTAGGGTAGGGTACGGTAGGCTAAAGTAGGCTAGAGTAGGGTAGGCTAGGCTAGGCTAGATTAGTGTAGAGCAGAGTAGGCTAGAGTAGTCTAGATTAAGCTAGGCTAGGCTAATATACGGTAGAGTAGGCTAGGGTAGGCTAGGTTATGGTAGGATAGAGAAGGCTAGTGTAGGCAAGGCTAAGGTAGGCTAGGCTAGGCTAGGCTAGGCTAGGCTAGAGTAGGCTAGAGTAGCCTAGGCTAGAGTAGGCTAGGCTAGCTAAGGCAAGAATAGATTAGGCTAGCTTAGGCTAGAGTAAGCTAGTGTAGGCTAGAGTAGGCAAGAGTAGGCTAGATAAGGCTAGAGTAGGCTAGAGTAGGCAAGACCATGCTAGAGTAGGTTAGGCTAGGTTAGGTAAGGCTACGTTAGGGTAGGCTAGGCTACGTAGGGTAGGCTAGGCTAGGTAGGCTAGAGTAGGCTAGAGTAGGCTAGATTAGGCTAGAGTAGAGTAGGCTAGACTGGGGTAGAATATAGTAGAGTAGACTCTACTACGCTAGGCTAGAGTAGGCTATGCTAGGCTAGAGTAGTGTATGTTAGGCTACAATAGGCTAGAGTAGGCTATGCTAGGCTAGGATAGGCTAGAGTAGGCTATGAAAGAGAAGGCTAGAGTAAGCTAAGCTAGGCTAGAGTAAGTTAGAGTAGGCTAGGCTAGGCTAGAGTAGTCTACGCTAGGCTAGAGTAGACTATGCTAGTGCACGATAAGCTAGAGTATGTTATGCAAGAGTAGGCTAGACTAGGCTAAGCTAGGCTAGAGTAGGTTAGAGTAGGTTAGGCTTGGCTATAGTAGCCTAGGCTAGAGTAAGCTATGCTAGGCTAGAGTACACTATGCTAGTACATGATAAGCTACAGTAGGCCATGTAAAAGTAGGCTAGACTATGCTAAGCTATGCTACAGTAGGTTAAAGCAGGTTAGGCTTGGCTAGAGTAGGCTAGGCTAGGCTAGTCTATAATAAGCTAGTCTAGGCTAGGATAGGAAAGATTAGGCTAGGATGATAGTGTAGGCTAGTTTAGTGATCTAAAAATGGAATTACTTGAAAATGTGTGCAAGGTATCCATTTCCATTAAATTAAATGTGTGCAAAGGTTTCCATGTCTTGCTTATTAAACAAAGTGTTTTTGGTAGCTGTTTATGAGTTTCTATGTGAAGGAAAGTTAATTTAATTTGTTTTCTAACATATTAAATCAGAAATACACAGCAAGATAACTTCAAGATAACTTGACACCGATGTTTGGTGAGCAGTTCACCCCTCGTGGGCTATGTCTGATTGATCAAGCCTCCCAAAATGAGCTTGTCCTCCTGTATTATAATGCTCTCAAATGCAATACAAGTTTGAAAGTTCCTCAATAGGCAAACCTGAATGAAAATACAAATTCAGAAGACATGGAAATGCTAAAAATGCTTTTCCATATTCACTAAATAGTGAAAAATTACCAAATACAGTGCCTTCTTCTATGGGCCCTGATCACTCTTTGAACTCCTATGAAGCTTTTCGGGCTGTAGAAGTCCTCAAACAGTTCTGAATCCTCTTCCATTAGGTTAAGAAGGTTGAAAACATAACAAAATAATTTTTGGTTCGCCTCAAACAGAGAGGTACAACTGAAAACAAGTCCATTTCCCAAATGGCCCTAATGGCTTTCCAAGCTTCCGTGAAGCTAAACAGGTTGTAGAACACTTGTACGGCCTCTAGAACCTGTCTCAATGGCTTTGGAATGCTAAAAATATCTAGGCTAGACTAGGTTAGGTTAGGTTAGACCAGGATAGGCTAGGCTAGAGTAGGATAATATAGGTGATCTACACACAATTTTCTAAAACTGACCAAACAAAGACTATACAAACCCAAGATCTAGCTATCTTGACCTAATTTGACCTAAATAACAACAAGGAAAACGAACATAAGTCTATTTGTAGCAAAATCATATGAAGTAACTATGCAACTGAGCAGTCATGAACCCAAGCATGCAACCATAACTGATATCAACTTCGGAAAATGAAATTCTAACACTAATAATTGCGTGGTGAAGCAAAAACAATGTTTTTGGTGGTAGCATGGTCACCTTGATCCTAGCTCCTGATCCCACTGAGGGAGAGGTGAAATCAGAGGTGCTTGATGGCCTTCTTCTGGAGCTCTTCCCTGTTAATAACCTATCAACTCAATCTGAACATAAAAATCCATTTTAATCATAAAAAGAAATCTTAAATAACAAAGCAAGAATTAAATCAAAATAGCTGATTTTATTCTAAGAATGCAGCAAAAACACATAAAGGTAAACAAAGGAGGTACTCGGCACTTGAGATGGGTGAAACCCTAAGAGATATAGCCTCCTAAGAGAGATTTAGAGCTGGTGCAAAGCTGGATTCATCTTTATTGAGCAATAAAAGAAGATTTATATCAAAGATTGTCCACAAGGGAAAGCTTGAAAAGGTGTTGAAAGGCAAAGCTAATCTACTGACTAAAATCGAACTACAAACTAGCTAACTTCTGCCTACAAAGTGACTAACTATTGGGTAACCAAAATAAGGCCTTAAGCCCTCTTATTTATACAAATTGAGGACCCCAAAATTCCTCCTAAACTTTAGGGACTCGCTACCAAAACTTGTAGTTAACAGCAGTCCTAGTTGAATTGCTTGGTTTCCCTTGTGATAATTGATGTGGTGGTCCTTGCACTCCGAGCTGATGGTGGAGAATTTGAGTTAAGGGCCCATAAATGAAGGGGATACCTTCCTACAAATCGTCTCTCTTGTTCCTCCATGAATTTGGCTGCCAAGTGCTCATTAAAACCTTTAATTTTGTCTCAAAATTAACCAAAAACACTGCACAAAGCACACATTAGACTTGTTGGCATAATGACTAACCCAATTCACTCTATAAGCATAAATATAATAAAAAACATGCAATAAGCTAATGAGAATGGTGGATTAAGGTGAATTAGGAGGTTGAATGAGCCCATATAATTATCCATTTTGGGGCTCATCGGTGGTGGTGGTGGTGGAGGAGGAGAAGGAGGAGGCAGCGAAGGCAAAGGTGGTTAAGGAGGTGGAGGTGGTGGTGGAGGTGGAGTAGGTGGAGGAGGTGGTCGATGAGGAGGAAGAGGAGAAAGAAGAAATTGGAAAGGTGGAGGTGGCGGAGGTGGTGTTGTTGATGGAGTAGGTGGTGGAAGAGCAATCAGAGGTGGAGGAGGAGGAGGAGGAGGCGGGGGTAGAGGCATAGGTTTTCGATGAGGATGGGGTGGAGGAGGAGTATGAGGAGGAGGCAGAGGTTGAGGAGGTGGAGATAGAGGAGGAGAAGGAGGAGGAGGTGGAGGAGGAGGAGGAGAGGGCAAAGGCCGAAGTGGAGGAGCTAGAGGAGGCAGACACAGAGGAATGGGTGGAGGAAGAGGTCAAGGTGGAGGAGGAGGAGGTGGAGATGGAGCAGGAGGAGGAGAAGGAGGAGGAGGTGGAGGTGGTGGAGGAGGTCGAGGTGGAAGTGGTGGTGGAGGAGGAGGTGGAGTTGGAGGAGGAGGTGGTCAAGGAGGACGAGGAGGTCGTGGTATTGGTTGAGATGGAGGAGGGGGAGGAGGATGAGGTGGAGGTGGAGGTGGATGTGGGAGAGGAGGGAGATGTAGTGGTGGAGGAGGAGGTCACGGTGGAGGAGGAGGAGGAGGAGGAGGCATAGGTTGAGGTGGTGGACAAGATGGAGGTAGAGGAAGAGGAGAAGGAGCAGGAGGAGGAGGAGTTGGATGTCGAGGTGGAGGAGGAGGAGGAGGAGGTGGTGGAGGTGGGGGTGGAGGAGGAGGCGGATGATGGGCTGGAGGTGGAGGAGGTGGAAGTGGTGGTTGTGGTGCAGTAGGAGGTGGTGGAGGTAAAGGTGGGGGAGGAGGATGATAAGGGTGTGGGGGAGGAGGAGGAGATGCAAGAGGAGGAGGAGGTGGTGGATGTGGAGGTGGAGGTTGATGTGGAGATGGACGATGCATGGAAATGGAGATGAAGGTGGAGGAGGAGGTGAAGGTGGAGGTGGTAGTTTAGGTGGAGGGGGAGGTGGACGTTTAGGTGGAGAGAGAGGAGGAGGAGGAGATGGTGCAGGAGGTGGAGGTGGAGAAGGAGCGGGAGGAGAAGGAGGGGGTGGAGGAGGTAGACGTGGAGGAGGAAGTGGAGGTGGAGGTGGAGATATGCAAGTTAATTTAGTATTCATGTCTTAAATTCAAATATTAAATTTTCACTCTATTCTCCACTGTTGGAAATGAAAGCTACAGTCTCATGAATCCAGAACATATCTCTTCACATACATAATATCCTACTATTCAATGATAAGTAATTCATTTAGGAAGCATTTATCAAGATCAATATTTTGTTTTATTTTGTTTAAACATTTTTTTAGTCACTAAAACACTTATTAGTTCTATCGTTCAATGAAGCATTTGTTTGGGAATGTATGGTTTCATATAATTATCATTGATTTAAAAGGTGTTGGGTTAACTTTGACGTTTTTTCTTGAATAAGAAGCCTTGTGCTTTTTTTTATCTTTACTTGAGAAACATAGGTTATTAGGAATCATATATGGTTTTTTTTATTCTTTGGGTATTCCACATATTTTGTGTAATTATCATTACTTCTTTATATATCTAATGGTTTAAGGAAAATAAATTAATTTCTAGCTCACTTTCTGGGATGACCTAAGCTTCTTTGTGTTTTAGAGAATCCACAATTTATCTTCTATTTGGTTTCGAAATATTTATGATGAAAGGAAAATATGTTCTACTAGGACATTTGTATGGAATAATGACCTATGCTTTAGCCTCCTATTTTTTCATTGTAGGGGATCTATTTTCATGGGAACAACATTCCTTTAATGAAATTATACTTTTGAGGGAAAGGATAAAGGAGAAATACATGTAATTAGTGGAGGATGAGAAACTGTTTAGTGTATTATAATTTTTCAAGTTGAAATCCTTTGATGATCCATATTTCGTAACATGTTATACTAACTAATGAAAAATTTTCTTTGTGAGCTATATTTCTTTGTGGGGTATATTTTTGAACTCAAAAATTGTGGCTTTATAATGAGTTTGTGTTAATTGATTTTTTTATCATATAGGAAATTAACTTTCATTATATATTTTCTCTTTTAGTCAATCCCATTGCGCATTTTGTGTAATTTCGAAAAATTGTGTATTGATCAACAATTATTAGAGTTTTAAATGACTAAGAAAAAACAATAGTTACTATAATAGTTACATACCAAGGAGTTGAAAAAACTTATAGACGGTTGTAAACCACAAAATCTTAACGATCTTGGTTTATTTGAAGAGAAGTAATTCGGTAATTATTTTTCTATTAGAGAATCAATGCATCAGAAGGAAAAGTAACTTGATGTAATGATTAAATGAAGGATTCACCAATATTTACAAGATTTTATAATTAAGTGAATGATTCACTAATATTTTACAGGATTTTACAATTCATTGAAAGATGCACCATATTTTACAATATTTTATATTTTTCTAAAATATTCTAAAAAAATGATATATAATTGTAGTGGAGTAGACAATGACATTAGTTACTAGTAGAAAGGAAAACAAGAAGTCACATGAAGATAAGGAACATAGGAATAGAAGAACAGAAATGATGTAGCAAAGAACCAACAAAGTGTTACTTTATATTAATGCATACATTTCCACATGCACACACACACACACACACATATATACTCACAACAATTTAAGTGTCAAAACCAATTCAGCCTATCTAACTTAGACTCTTGACTTGACTAGAGAGTTGATTGAATATATAATATCAATTTTAGAATTGTTTGGAATGGTCGACTAAGTTGACTAGCTACTCCAACACCTCCCTTGCCCTTAATTGCTTCTTTGTGACAAAGAAGGGAAAATTTGGAGGCTTACAAAATGTACGAAATTTGATACACCAAAAATTAAAAAATGTAAATCCTTATTAAATAAAAATTAATCCATAAGGGTGGTTGGCTAATTAACAGATATAGTTTCATGGTCAATGAAAATTTCTTGAATTACATCTACAAGATTTAAAATCTGAATTCCTCTTCTTTTCCCTTCCCTCGATGGCCGATTGGAACATTCAACTTCAATTTCTTAACAGTGATGTTGTTGTTCAAAATAGAGACCACATCCTAAAAGCTTGGCTCAAAAAATTTGAATTTATTGTCACGAAGATGATCAAGATGATTGTGCTCTTGCAGGTGTTGGTGTTGAGGTCATAGGGAATGTTGTTTGATAAGTAGTTGGTGCATGAACTTGAAGATGTGGACCAAATATAGACCAATTCCATACAACTATACTTTAATGGGCATCAAGTGCTTTTAAATAATTCAGATATTGTAGCTTGTCGGCCAGTGATATGTGCCTTGACAATTGTTGATCAACTAGTGTATGATGTTCTAATAGTTACACTTTATTAACAATTTCATGAAAATAATCAATATAGTTTCACTTTATTAACAGTTCCATGAAAATAATTAGTAACATTGGAAGATTCTAGTTTTACTCTGTTCCCTTCACTAAACCACTATCTTTGCTCCTGTTGTAGTTGGGATTAATATTTTTCTGTTGTAAAACCTAATTCTCATGGGTAGACTTTTCTTCAGGTTGAGTTACTTGCTGGGGGCACAATTCTCAAATTGTAAATTATTGAGTTCATATCTGAACTCATGTGGGTGATAAATATATTGGAAAATATTAAAAAATATTGGGTTGTGTGATATAATGTTTGTTCTAACTCTTCATTTTCTTGGGAAAATTCTTGATGAGCCTTTTTAATTATAGTGGATAATTTTTCATTCCCTTGAACTACCACTTTATCTTGGAATATATTTACATGAGAACTTAGTTGCTCACTATGGTTGAAAAATTGTTGTACAAACTATTTGATTGCAATAAGTGGATAATCAATTCTACTTGGATTGTTGATATTAAATTTTTCTATTTCCTAGTTCTAACATTCTAAATAAATGTCCCTTTGTTGTTGTTGTCTCTACTAAATCTTTCTTCTATCCAACATCCTTCTTTTAAATGTTTTCTTGGTTTATCTCATAGAATTTTCTAGGGCTTCATATATTTGTTTATCTCAAACATGCCTTAGGTCAAGTTTCTTACTAGATGTTTGTTTTAGCCTTTCTCTATTTATGGAACTCAAGTGTTGGGTGTATTTGATTATAATAGATGATATTTCTTGTCAGTTGTAGGTGTGGTTGTGGTAACATATTTTTGTAAATTAATTTTCTCTAGAGTTTCCTTTAATATATCTTCTGACATAGTACTCTTGTATGGGACTTCATCAGTATCAGCATGCTTGAATGACATTTTATATTGATAATCCTTTTATTTGACAATTGTTGTGGTAGTCACACAGGGTGAATTAGAAGTCAATTTGACGTCTAGTGATTGTTTTTTTTTTCTCGATGCATTCACCCACCTGTTGTCAATTTTATGTCTTTGTCTAACTTCCATTTTCTATGTTAACTTTGGTTGAAGTGAATAGTCGATGTTCCAGTATTTTTTGATCTACCATCATTTTCTATCTTTTTATATGAATGAATACATCTTTGACATATCCAAGATACTACAAGATGTCTCGTCCAATTGATGATGCTAGAAACTGTTGCAATTATATGCTTCTTTGTTATTTTACCCTTTTCTTGTGTATTCTCCAACACTTCTGAACAAACTAAGTCTAGATTATGTAGGTATTATGGGCCTTGTAATTATATACCCATCACAATTTCTTATCAGTCGGTATTATATTTTGATTTATGAATCAGTTTCGAACACTGTAAGTCTTAACCTGCAATCCTCTTAGGAGATTTTATGATAGGTACCTAGACGAGGGGGCAGGAGGAGAGGTGAAGGTGGAGGTGGGGAAGGAGGGGAGGAGGTGAAGGAGGAGATGGGGGACAAGGGGAGGAGGAGAGGTGAAGGTGGAAGTGGGGCAAGAGGGGAGGAGGTGGTGGAG
>APFE030922162.1:32651-44923 GCA_000404065.3 Pinus taeda
GGGGAGGAGGAAGAGGTTGAAGGGGAGGAGTTGGAAAGGGAAGAGGGTGAAGGGGAGGGAGAGGAGGAAAAGGAGAAGTAGGCAACAGGGGAGGGAAGGAGAGGACATGGGGGGAGAGGTAGAGGTGGAGGCAGGGAGGAGTGAGGAGAGGTAGAGGTAGAGGCAGGGGAGGAAGGGAGGGTGAGGGGGGACATTCGAAGGCTGCAGGGGAGGAGGCAAAGGATATAGGTGAGGAGGAGGAGGGGGCAGAGGGGCAATATGTAGAAGAGATGGAGGGGGAAGAGGTAGAGGATGGGGTGGGGATGGATGGGTAGGTAGAGGAGGAAATAGAGGAGGAGGAGGGGAAGGATGAGGAGGTGGAGGAGGTAGGGAAGGAGGATGAGGGGGAGGCGATGAGGGATTGTGGAGAAGACATAGAGGGGGAGGAGAGGGAGGAGGGGGAGGAAAAAAATGTGAGGGGCAAGAAGGGGAGGAGTGGGAGCAGTGGGAACCAGAGGGGGAGGCATAGGCATGGCATGGAGGAAGGAGGTGGTGGGTGGAGAGAGAGGAAGAGGGGGTTGAGGACAAGGGGGAGGAGGTTGGGGAGGAGGTCGAGGGGGTGAGATGGAGAACGAGGGAGGCAAGAAGGGGGTTAGGGAGGATGCGAAGGAGGGGGGGCAAGAATGGGGGATGAGGGGTAAAGGGATTATGTGAAGGCATGGGAGGAGGTGGAGGATGATGGGGAGGTGGGCATGGGTGCGGGTGGAGTGGGGTGGGGGAGATGATTTAAATTTTCAAAGAATAGGCTAGGTTGATAATAAAAGGAGCTTTTCTAATTTGTTTAAATGAGTCAAACCTCAGTATTTTCAAGACCAAAATTCCAATGTGTCGAATCTTCTTAATTTGGATTTTAGGGTATCAAAATTCTTAGTATTTTAAAATTTTGTATTTTAAATTTTAATTTATTTTAAAATCAATTTAAATAATAAAATATTGTTTGGTCAATAAAATTGTATATTGTTAGAGAATTAAATAATTGAGAGAAAGCTAAATTATTATGAAAACAATTCAGAAGTTGCTAGCTCCACTTCAGATTCCTTTAAAAAGGACCTACTCTATTGATGGCTCCTTTCAAAACGTAAGCCACTCCCTAAATCATGACATAATGATGAGATTATGATCGTTCTAGAATTGGTTTAAAAATAACCCACTCCATCCATACAATGCTATCACACCGTTATCCATCACTATCAAAATAAAGCAACCTATAAATACCATAGGTGTTCCAAAAATGGATTAGACAATTGCCAAAAATTACTAGATATCGTTGCACCAGGAGGGGATTTCTCTGTGAAACAGTTGTTGAAGAAATGTGACTTGCATCCGTTGAAAAATTTTTCCCTATTCGAGATTTCTCTTTGAAATGGTTGTTTAATATATCCGTTGTAAGAAACCATATATATCGATTGACAAATATATTTTATTTCTCGTGCATATGTTTTATTGGAGGATGCATGCACTTTGTTAAATTCCATAACTTTTTTTTCATTCCCGACTTTGGATTTGATATTGGATTCTACAACCAATGGAAAACAGTTGGTGAATAGAGTTTAATTATTTATTCCACAGAGTCATTGCCACTTTTTCACTTCATAGTTTTTATTTTTTGGGTTTTGTTTAACTTCCCATCACATTGAGCCCCATCTCATTCTACAGTCCACTATGATGTGTAAGCTTGTCCTTCCCTCATCAAAGTTGAAATTTTTCTCGTGTAGACCCCAATTAATTTTTTAAAAGAATCTAAAAATAAAAATAAGAAAAACTTAAATAACTATACAAAACATTTAAAGAATGTTAGCTCATAAAAGAAATTACACCTCAAGAAATTAGATCTCACTGTGCTCATGTTAAATCCATACTTAAGATGGATATATACTTGTAGTTTATTCAATTTCACAACCAATCTAAGTTTTACCATTTTTCCAGGATTTCTGAATCTACGCTTTCTTAGTTACTACATAGTCATTATTTACTTTAGCAATTGAAATACGCTATCCATCACTGATTAAACTACCCCTAAAACAAAAATCATTTATTTTCAACAATGAAGTTCAACTAAATTTAAATAGAAAAAGTTCCAATCATTTTTCCTAAACACTATAACAATAGCTTGATTAACAACATTTTATTAATATTATTTAAAAATTAAATATAATTAATTTCAAAAAATTATATATTTAAATATTAATTAAATTTAAAAAATTAGATATGTATTATATTAAAAACACATCATAACATTATAATGTCTTATAGTTATTTCCCATTCATAAAAGAAAAAAATGTTTTACCTTGATGTAAAACATTTTCAACAGAAAAAGGATTTCCATCCTTTATTTCATAATTTATACATTTGTCATTTTATATATAAAAATTTGTTTTAGATTAATAAAAACATTTCAATAGTAAAAAGATTTCTATCTCATTATTTATACAACTCTCATAATAGTGAGTCTAGAGGGTCATTCTACAACTCCATATGATGTGTAATTTTGTCCATTTGTCATAAAATAAAAATTAAATATTTTTTTTAAAATTTGAAAATAATTTTTTTATATAACTATAGAAAATATTTAAATAACATATGCTCATAAAAAAAGTTCCATTGAAAAAATTATACTTATAGTTAAATCTATATATATTAACTCATGAAATAATTTTACAATTATGTGATGTCACACTCAAACTCATGATCCACCTCTTTAAGTTTCGAACCTTTTAAAATTTTTGTTAGTTCAATGTGTCAATGGTGTGTTGGCGTAAAATCTGGGAGTGGGCATTCGAATTCTCGTTCGTGAATTCCTTTTCAATGTGTGAGTATAAAAGCTAGGCGAATTCTCGTTCCTAAATTCCTATTGAATGTGGCAGTGGTGTGTCAGCATAAAAGCAGGGAGAGGGAGGGACTTCATGGCTCTAAATGTGCATATTCATGTTATGAAAGGAGGGATTTGGGAGAGAGGGAGTTAGTGGCATTTACTTATGCCAATCAGCCTCTGCACGTGTTCGTAATGCGAAAATTTTCAGTAGTCATACTGAGGTTGTGGTGCGGATGAATGTGTAGATTTTCAGTTCACATACCGAGGTTGCGGCAATGAAAATGAGGAGAAGAAATTCCTCAATTGGTGTTGCAAATCAAACTCTGGCTATTGATGTGAAAATATAATGCGTAAGGACAATGAACTTGTGTTGTTACATGTATGATTTATGACGCAAGTGAAGGAGGGATGTGATGCTTTGTACTGACGATAGTCTTGATTGATGTATCAGCCACGAAAACAATGGTGGCCTCGTAATTATTTACTTGGTGCATTGTACTAGTGAGAAGAACCCTCCACGAAGTTGTGGCAACGGTGAAAGGTAGAAGTGTTTCTTGGATTGGGGTTCATATTGTAATTCTATTCCTAAATTCCAAATGAAATATGATTGAAACTATAATTCACGAATTCAAAATGAAATGCAATATGTCATAGCCTAGTTGAGGGATTGGATAATTTTTCTAGTAGAGATGGGTAAATTAAAGAAGCCACCAATATTAATATAGTTTTTTATCTTACCATTATCCTTCTCTTTCTTGTTTTTCTCTAAATTAATTAGCTACCAAACTATTGCCTTAAAATGTTTAATTATATATTGGATCTAAGCATACCATACCATTTCTAACATATGAAATGGGTGTGGAATACATGGAACTTAAAGGGTAGTAAAATATCCTTTTGGCCTGTGCCATGTTGAAAATTTCTTTATAGAAACAAGCATCTCCATGACCTCTGTAATTTCTTGCCAACTGTCATCCGTAAGTGAAATCCTCTGAGTTACTGTTGGGATTATAACTTTGGTTTTATGATTCTCCAGCAGATGGAGAGCTTCGAAGGAAGGGATGGAGAGGAGTATATCATTTTACTTTTGTGGCTTGGTGCATTTTATACGTGCATATTGATAGGTACCTATTTATGTAAAACTATTTTCTTCCTTTTTTCCTTGTAATGGCCCCAAGCCCAACTGGCCCAATAGATATATATTCTATCCTTCTAATTCTATCTGTTTGTCTTGTAATTCCCTTAAGGACCCTCTATGTCTCTCATAGGAGGCACCCTTTTTATTACATATTCTCATACTTACCTCTTATAATTCTATACTATTTGACGATCTCTCCCTCTATTTTGTCTTCCAAATATTATGCATGAGAAGTAGGGATATTAATGCTAGCAATACCCATGACACATACCTATACAAAAGCATTTAGATTCATTATTAGTAAAGTAAATCATTTAGGTTCACATTTTCTTTGAAAGAATTATATGAAAACAGATTATTGAAATTCCCATTTTCAGATATATAAACATTATATGTTCTCTTAGAATCCTATTTGGAGAGATCAAGATAGGAAACGAAGAATATATCTCTTCAAGAAATGTCAAAGGCATTGTATATAGAAATGCATTAGTTTTTCAGAAGTTTTATATGTACGAGATAACTCCACTTCATAACTTTTTTTAAAAGGGGTAGCGAACTAATAGATGGTCCATATATTTTTCATTAATTTTGCACAATATGCATCTATTGGGCATTCGCTAGTTTTTCTTTTACAGTTGTCTCATGTGAGCATTTTAATGGAGATGGGTAGGTAGAAGAAGATTCTATTTTTTAAAGGGCGTCTCACCTTCTAAATAGTCGTCCACCACCATGTCTTTTCATTTGTTTTCACCTTTGTATCCTAATCTCATATCCTCACTTAACCCTAAACCCTAAACCTTAAACCGTAAACCCTAGTAATTTTATAACATTTTAAAAAACATATTGTAACTTCTATTTAAGTGTTTATTAAAATAATTTACTAAAGTGTTATAAACCCTAAACCCTAAACTCTAAGCATTTTATAACATCTTAAAAAAAATTCTAACTTTTATTTAAGTGCTTGTTAAGAGGATTTACTGAAGACTTATAAACCCTAGAATCTTAACCCTAAACCCTAAGCAATTTATAACATTTTAAAAAGTGTTTTTTAACTTTTATTTAAGTTCTTATTATAAGAATTTACTAAAGTCTTATAAACCCTAAACCGTAACCATTTTAAAGCATTCTAAAAAGAGTTTTGTAACTTTTACTTAAGTTTCTATCAAAATAACTTACTAAGGTGTTATAAACCCTAAAACATAAAAACTAAACCCTAAACTATAAACCCTAAATTGAAAAATCTAAACCCTAAACGCTAAATCCTAAGCCTTTTATAACATTTCAAAAAGTGTTTTGTAACTTTTATTTAGGTTTTTATTAAAAAAGTTTACTAAAGTGTTATAAACCGTAAACCCCAAACCCCAAACCCTAAACCCTATACTTCATACCCTAAAACCTAAACCCTAAGCATTTCATAACATTTTTAAAAGTGGTTTGTAACTTTTTTTACGTGTTTATTAAAGGAATTTACTTAAGTGTTATAAACTTTAAACCCTAGTCCCTAAAACCTAAACCCTAATTAATTTATAACATGTTAAAAAATGGTTTGTAACTTTTATGGAAGTGTATATTAAAAACATTTACTAAAGTGTTATAAACCCTAAACCCTAAACGCTAAAACCTAAGAATTTTACAACATTCTTAAAACTATTTGTAAATTTTATTTAAGTGCTTTTTCAAATAATTTACTAAAATGTTATAAACCCTCAATCCTAAATCCTAAACCCCAAACACTAATCCCTAAACCATAAATGCTACGAGTATCTAAATAAGGGAAGGTGATACTGCAGTTGTGAGTGTAGGAGGGAGGAAATTGTGTTGCATGAGACATCTCGTTCTTTGTTTTTCCACCCTTCTACATAAACATGTTTTCTTCTATTTATTTTTCTTCATAGATCCTCAAGGCTCAATGGGATGAATGAATTGTGTAATATTTAGCAGTGGATACACCCTTAAGTTGGGGTGGTACATCCCTACACCTTAAACCCTTAACCCTAAACCATAAACTCTAAGCCCCAAATCCCACACACTAGAACCTAAGAATATTATAACATTTTAAAAAGTTTTTTGTAACTTTTATTTAAGTGTTTATTAAAAGAATTACTAAGGTGTTATAAACCCAAAACCATGAAGCCTAAACCGAAAATCTTAAAACTTAAACCCTAAGCATTTTATAAAGTGTTATAAACCCTAAACCCTAAACCCTAATCCCTAAAGCCTAAACTACAAACGCTTAACCTTAAACCCTAGACCCTAAACCCAAACCCTAAATCCTAAAACCTGAATTCTAAACCCCAAACCCTAAACTCGAAGAGTTTTATAACAATTTTAAATACGTTTTGTAACATTTATTTAAGTGTTTACTAAAGTGACATAAACCCTAAACTCTAAACTCTAAACCCTTAACCCTATGTATTTTATGACATTTTAGAAATTGTTTTGTAACTTTTATTTAAATTTTTATTAGAAGCATTTACTAAAGTTTTATAATCCATAAACCCTAGACTTAAAACCCTAAATGCTAAACCGTAAAACACAAACCTTAGACCTCAACATTTTATAACATTTTAAAAATGGGTGTGTAACTTTTATTTAAGTGTTTATTAAAATAATTTACTAAAGTATTATAAAACATAAACCCTAAACCCTAAACCCTATACCCTAAGCATTTAATAAACCTTGAACACTCTACCCTAAACCCTAAACCGTAAACCCCAAACACTAAACCGTACACCGTAAACCCAAATCCATAAACCCTAAACCCGAAACCCAAAACCCAAAACTGTAAATGCTAAGCATTTTATAATATTTTAAAAAGTTTCTTGTAAATTTTATTTAATTGTTTATTGAAAGCTTTTACGAAACTGTTATAAACCCAAAATTCAAAACCCTAAACCCTAGACCCTAAACCCTAAACAATAAACCTCAAACCCTTAACTCTAAACCATAAACTCTAAGCATTTTATAACATTATAAAAATCAGCTTGTAACTTTTATTTAACTGTTTATTAAAAGCATTTACTAAAGTGATATAAACCCTAAACTCTAAACTCTAAACTAGAAACCCAAAACCCTAAACCCTAAATCCTAAGCATTTTATAACATTTAAAAAACTGTTTTGTAACTTTTATTTAAGTGTTTATTAAAAGCATTTACTAAAGTGTTATAAAGCATAAAACCTAAACCCTAAACCCTAAACCTAAAACCCAAGATGAAACCCAAAACGCAAAACTCTAAGAATTTTATAATAGCTTAAAAAGAATTTTGAAACTTTTATTTAAGTCTTTATTAAAAGCATTTACTGAGGTCTTACAAACACTAAACCCTAAATCCCAAAGGAAAAACCGTCAACACTAAACCCTAAGCATTTTATATCATTTTAAAAAGAATTTTGTGACTTTTATTTAAGCGTTGACTAAAATGATTTACTACGGTCTTATAAACCATAAACCGTAAATTCTAAACCACCCTCAACCCTAAACCCCAAAGCCTAAATACTAAACCCTAAACCCTAATCATTTTATAATATTTTAAAAATCATTTTGTAACTTTTATTACAGAGTTTATTAAAATAATTCACTGAAGCATTATAAACCTTAAACACTAAACCCTAAACCCTAAACCCAAAACCTGAAACCCTAAGCCTTAAATCCTAAACTCTATGCATTTTATAACATTTTAAAAAGTTTTTTCTAACTTTTATTTAAGTGTTTATTAAAGTCATTTACTGAACCCTTATAAACACTAAACCTTAAACCATAAACCCCAAACCCTAAACCCTATGCATTTTATAACATTTTAAAAAGTGTTTTTAAACTTTTACTTAAGTGTTTATTAAAAGAATTTACTAAATCCTTATAAACCTAAATCCTAAAACATTAACCCTAAAACCTAAAACCTAAACCGCAAACCCCAAACCCTAAATAGTAATCATTTTACAACATTTTAAAAAGTGTTTCGTAACCTTCATTTAGGCCTTTATTACAAGCATTTTCTAAAGTGTTATAAACACTAAACCCTAAACCCTAAAACCTAAACCCAAGACCCAAAACCCAAAACCCTAAAACCTAAACCCAAGACCCAAAACCCTAAACCATAAGTATTTGATAGAATTTTGAAAATTATTTCGTAACGTTTATTTAAATTTTTATCAAAATAATTTACTAAATTGTTATAAACCTTAATACTTAAGCCTTGAACTATAAACCCCAAACCGTAAACCATATGTCCTAAACCTTAATCATTTTATAGCATTTTAAAAATCATTTTGTAGCTTTTATTTAAGTGTTTATTAAAAAAATTTACTAAAGTTTTATAAAACCTAAACTCTAAGCCCCAAACACTACACCTAAAACCCTAAAACCTAAACCCTATGTATTTTATAACATTTTAAAAAGAATTTTCAAAATTTTATTTAGGTGTTTATTAAAAGAATTTACTGAAGTGTTATAAACCGTAAAACCTAAACCCTAAGCATTTTACAATATTTTAAAAAGTGTCTTGCAACTATTATTTAAGTGTTTATTAAAAGAATTTACTGAAGTGTTATAAACGTTAAACCATAAACCTGAAACCTAAACCCTAAACCGCCAAACCTTAAAACCTAAACCCTAATCATTTTATAACATTTTAAAAAGAATTTTAAAATTTTATTGAAGTGTTTATTAAAAGAATTTACTCAAGTGTTAGAAATCCTAAACCCTAAACACTAAACACTAATTGTTTTTAATATTTTAAAAAGCATTTTGTAACTTTACTGTTATAAATCCTAAACCATAAACCAGAAACCCTAAAACCTAAACCCTAAAACCAAAACACTAAATCCCAAACCGTAAACCCCAAATGGTAAACCCTAAACACATAATTTAGTAACATTTTAGAAATCATACTATAACTTTTATTTAGGTTTTTATTAAAAGAATTTAGTAAAGTGTAATAAAACCTAAACCGTAAACCCCAAACCCCAAACCCTATATCATAATGCTTAAAGCCTAAAGGATAAACCGTAAAATCATTTACTAAGGTCTTATAAACCCTAAACCCTAAAGCCTGTTGCTTGAAAGCATTTTCTAAGGTCTTATAAACTCTAAACCCTAAACTCCAAAACCTAAACCCTAGACCCTAAGCCCAAAACGTAAAACCCAAAAACCTAAGGATTTTATAACATTTAAAAAGTGTTTTGTAACTTTTATTTAAGTGTTTACTAAAACCATTTACTAAATCACTATAAACCCTAAACCCTTAACCTTAAACCCCAACCCCTGAACCCTAAAAAACCCTAAACCCTAAAAACCCCAAAAAGCCCTAAACCCTAAAAATAGTTTTCTAACTTTTTTGCAAGTGTTTATTAAAAGAATTTATTAAAGCTTTATAAACCATAAGCTCAAAACCCTAATACCCATTCCTCCAACCTAAACCCTAAACCCTAAACCATAAGAAATTTATAACATTTTAAACCCCAAACCCTAAACCCTAAGTATTTTATAACATTTCAACAAGGGTTTGTAACTTCTTTTTTAAGTGTGTATTTAAAGAATTTACTAAATTGTTATAAACCCTAAAACCTAAACATTAAGAATTTTATAACATTTTAAAAAGCGTTTTGTAACTTTTTTTAAGTGTTTATAAAAAGAATTTTCCAAAGTCTTGTGAACCCTAAACCCTAAAACTTAAGCATTTAATAACATATTAAACCATAAACCTAAACTGTAAGCATTCAATGAAATTTTAACAAGATTTTTGCCACATTTTTTGAAGTGTTTATTAAAAGCTTTTACTAAAATGATATAAACCCTAAATCCTAAACCGTAAGCATTTTATAACATTTTAAACCCAAAACCCTTAACCCTAAAGCCAAACTCTAAACCATAGGTATTTTATAACATTTTAACAAGCGTTTTCTTACTTTTTTTAAGTTTTTATTAAAAGAATTTAATAAAGTGTTATAAACCCTATACCCTAAACCATGAGCATTTATATAATTTTAAATCCTAAACCCTAAAGCCTAAGCATTTTATTACATTTTAACAGACATTTTATAACTATTTTTTATTAAAATAATTTATCAAGTGTTATAAATCCCAATCCCTAAACCATAAACCCTATCCATAAACACTAAGAATTTGATAACATTTTAAAATACATTTACAACATTTTAAAATAGCATTTAACAAGTTTTTATAACCCTAAACCCCAAACCGTAAACCTTAAAACCTAATCATTTAATAACATTTTGAAAAGTGTTTATTAAAATAATTTAGTAAATTGATATAAATGTTAAGCCATACACCCTAAAACCTAAACCAAAAAATCTAAACCCTAAACCTCAAACCCCATGCCCTAAACCCTAAACTGTAAACCCTAAGAATTTTATAACAGTTTAGGAAGAATTTTGTAACTTTTATTTAAATGCTTATTAAAAGAATTTACTAAAGTGTTATAAACGCTAAAACATAAACAAAAAACCCTAAACCCTAAACACAAAAACATAAACCCTAAACCCCTAAACGGAAACCCTAAACCCTAAACCATAAACCTTAGACGCTGACCATTTTATAACATTTTAAAAATTGTTTTGTAACTTTTATTCAAGTGTTTATTAAAATAATTTACTAAAATGTTGTAGACCCTAAACACTAAACCCTAAACCTAAACCCAAGCCCCAAACATTAAACGCTAAACCCTAAACCCTAAACCTTAAATCCCAAACCCTAAACCCTAAACCCTAGTCATTTTATAGCATTTTAAAAAGTATTTTGAAAATTTTATTTAAGTGTTTATTAAAATCATTTACTAAAGTCTTATAAACCCTATTTTCAAATAATCAACCAAAGCTTTAACCCTCGCATTACAAAAAAAGGGCTACAATATGATTACATCAAGAAGATATGGATGATCTAGTGACTATGTTGTGAGAATGATGACACTCTCCCCATTTTATAAGATAGGCTAGTTAGGAAAATAATAGAAAATGGACCAATTATGCAACAACCTAATAAAAGTTCTTACATTATATCCACATGTGGGTAGTTTAGTGAAGATGTAAAAGTGTCATGTGGTTGTTGGAAGCCACCTCCAAAGTTTCATGGTGTTTAAGCTATGGATCCACATTTCAAGCACTCCTCGTGACATAGTTATGTGCTCTCCAAAAGAGGATCCAAGCTCTCATTCTCCTCATCATGTCCTAATTCAAAACAAAATCCATGTATTATACTCTCCAAGAAAGAATCCCTCAATACAACAACTTAGCATCTTAGTCTATGACATGTGCTTGTAGTGGTCCTAGGGAGGAGTAATTTTACTCCTAGTGCATTTTTGATGATCCAAATGTATGTAGGAATGCAACAGAATAAAAATATAAACATAAACATAGTGTTGAAGAAGAAATAAAACTTCATGTCATTAATATCAAAGAATTGAAATATTCTTACATATAAAATGGAAATAAAATAGCTCGGGCAATGGTAGCTTATCTCAAAGAAGAGATGTGGTGGCTACATGTTGCAGTTATGCCTCTAAAGCTCCAACAATCATTCTAGAATTTATCTAAAATATATGTACATAGTAACCATTTTAGGGTGGCTTACGACTATGGCCTCAAAAGTTCAACTGCACCGTAAGACACATGTTTTAATGGGCATGGCTATTTAAATTGTAACACATGTTTGAGAGTAAGAGGCACACATTAATATCAATGTTAATAGTAATACTAACATTAATGATAATACTAATATCAATATATTAAGAATAATATTAATATATATTATACTAGTATTAATATATTAACATTAATATTAATATATATTATCTTTACTAATATAAAACAGGATATGTTGTTATGTATACCACTTATATTAATGCCTTAACGTAATAATATTAATAAATAATCAATAGTATTGATATTCATAAATTATGGTTTTATATATTAGTTAATAATCTAACTATTAATACTTCATGTGGCTTAATACATCAATAAATGATTAATTATGACCTACTATAATTGTTATTGTTTAATAAGATTGAAATTGATGAATTATAATTAATTAAAGTTAACCATTAATGATTATGTTATCCACATTAACAATTTGAGCTAGTTAACAAAATATATCAAATTATTACATTTAAAAATATTATTACATAAATAATTATTAAATGAAATTATTAAGAATATATTAACCTTATTATTAATAACTTTAATGCTAATATTTTTTATTGTCATATTATATTTATATTATTATTATTATGCTAAATGTAAACTATTATGAACTTATTTATTGAATATT
>APFE030922164.1:0-11338 GCA_000404065.3 Pinus taeda
CTCCTCCGCGGAAGGTTAAGTTTCCTTGTCGATTATGCAAGGAGGACCACCTTCTTCGTGATTGTCCTGGTATTCCCAAGATCTTAGAAGTATGGTCTCGTGATCCGGCCCACCCCTCATCATCCACTGAGACTCATGGCAATGTTCCTTCATCGGTTGGGAATGGTAAGGGAAATAGGAAGATTCGAATCCCCTGTAGACTTTGTGAAGGCACTCATCCCCTTCACCTTTGTCCACTCATGGATAAAGCCTCCGTTGTTTTGGAAAGTCTCCCAGATCCCCCGCCCCAACTCCCCGTTGGATATCAATGTCTGTCTGCAGCTGCAGATCATTCGCCTCCCGACAACGAGATTGTTTCACATTCTCCTCTTGTCCAGGCGCCTCTTCCCGAACCAGGCTGTGCCCCGCCTATTCCCGACCAACCATTGGTTGGGCAGAGTGTTATCCACTCTGTTTCAGAAGAGTCAGATTCCCATGTTCTTCTTGTCTCCTCAGATTCTCCTGAGCTTGATGATGGTTTTCCCATCCCAGACTCTCTGGAGAACTGTGATTCGGTCCCTCCCGAGCAGGAGGGCAACCATATGGTTCCCCCACCAAGTAGTTCGATCGTGTCCTTCGATTGGAGCCGTTTGACTACCCCTCCCTTTCCATCCCATGTGCCTTTCTGGGTCACCACCTATGCTTCCCATATGGAGCTGCCTGGCACTGTGTTAGATGAAGGGGCATCGGTTAGTCTTATGCCCGTTACTACTTGGCGAGCTTTGGGTTCCCCATCGCTTGTACCTGTCGCACCGAATCTCACCGCTTTTGACGGAGGAACGAGTCAACCATTAGGGATCCTTCCAAAGTTCCCTATCACTTTGGGGGGCAAGACTGTCTATATAGACGTCTCGGTTACCCAAGGCCCTTTAGACTTCAGTCTTCTCCTTGGTCTTGACTATGTGTATGCCATGGGAGCCCTTGTTTCTTCACTTTTCCATGTGATTTGCTTCCCACACGATGGAAGCATGATGACGATGGACCAATTATCGTTCATTCGTCCACAAGCCCCTCCGACACAATTGCCTTTCCCTCTTGATTCTCAGCCACCAGTTGCATCTGTCTCACCTCAGATCAACTACGTGGTCACCTCTCCCATGCCTGTACCCAGCAGTGCTGCTATCGTGCATAGTGTCCTGGGGGCATTGGGTCCCGACTTCCGAGACATCGACCTCCCATCGAGAGTGCCACTCTTGGAAGCCCCGATTTCCTATTCATTATGATGAAGTTCGGGCGGAGCATAGTTCCTGATCTTGTGTCAAGCTCCCTAAAAAATGAAACAAGGAGTTTCGAGGATAGTTTTGCTAAATGTATCAACCTCGTTAAAATAATGAAACGGCTTGCCTCGAGGATAGTTTGTAACCATTATGTCAACCTCATTAAAAAAATGAAACGTGAGCTCGTCCATTTCGAGCGTGTAACCACTATGTCAACCTTCAACCCATTTTCAATGGACTGAAGCTTGGGGGGCATGTACCTCGGATTAAGACACGATGCTGGGGGGCATGCCCGTTTCATTTTTCATAAAACATATTTTGCATACGTGGTCCCCATGTGTGTTTTCAAGCTTTCATAAAAATAAAATATATGCGTGTGTGTGAATACATTCCGCGATGGGTCGTTTGTTATGCACATAGATACATTAGATTACATGTGTGTCGAACAGTTGCATAGCATATAAAACACATAATTACGTGAATAAAAGATCCATCTAGGAATAAACATGAGCATATGAAAGTACATTTTCCAAGCATAGTTTGCATGTGTGTGTGCTTTTAAGCTTGTTAAAAATATAAAAATATATGGATCGCATGTTGTGCAACTGATACATTAGATCACATGTGTATTAGACATTTGTATAACATATAAAAACATCATCACATGTAAAAGATCCATCCAAAATCGGTATGTATATATATATATCGGGTGGCGCACTAAGGCGCTCAAAAATAAATGTATGTGTCTCAAGTGTTCTCAGTACATCTGAGACATATGTCTCTCAAAAATAACAACAGTGGAAACAAAACCTAGGCGACTACTGTGGTGGGTCATGCTCTCTGTAGACCGCTGCCGCTCGTGCCACCCGCCTCAATAAGCAGTGCATCCTGGGTTCCACACCCACTGTATGAACCTGTGCAGCTAAGGGAACCTCCTCGATCCCCTGGTAATCAGGGATCCTTGCTAGCAACCCCTCCAGGTTGCGAATCAACGTCTCCGCCTGGTCACCTCCCGCGAGAGCCAAAGCCAAGGCGCCAGCACCCTGATCTGCCCTCCGCGCCTCTGGAGCTAGGCCGAGGGGTCTCACAGGTCCAACATCTGCACAACAAGAGCATATATTAAGACATGTACATCAAAAATACAAAAACATCATATAAACAAAAATGAAAAATCAAGTGTCATACCTCCGTCGTCCCACTGCTCTCCCGCAGGCAGCGGCATATCCGGATCTCCTCGGAAGTCGACACCGGCATACGGCCAGTCCTCGACAAAGATGACCTGGCACTCCAACCACTCTCTGAAACAAAGGCCCCAGGACACTGATCGTCCACCACCTCTGCGAGGCGTGACTCGAGACCACTTGGTGGCCCTCGTCTCCCACGCATTGCGTGGCGGGTCTAACACCATGGTCTGCAACTGGAGGGCCGGCACCCGCTCGAACATCAGTGGGAGCAGAAGAGAACCATAACCGAACTGCTTCGACTCTCCGCGTCGACAGTTGTTCAGTTGCCTCTTCATGCTGTTCGTCACAGCCGCCGCCCAGTTAAAGATCATGGGCTCCAAGCAATATAGAGCAAGTAAGAGATTGGCCTTTGAGGCCTCATGGTTTGCCAGGCTCCCCGCTGCCCACGTGACCAGAAAAAGGATGGTACGGAGAACTATGTTGGCACGCTCACCGACACCCACCGATGGGATACTGCACTTCCCACTCCGCGTCTTAACCACCTGTGGGGAGACACGAGCCATCAATCGGTCTAGCGTCTCGCTGCTAGGGCGCTGCCCCTCCAGAATAGGCACCGGACCTCGGCGGGACAACCCAGTCAAAAAATATATATCATTGGAGTCGAACTCAATGTCTCGACCCCGAATGGTGAATTTTCCATCCACTAGGTTCCACGCCCTGATCAGCAACTCCAGCAGGTCTGGCTGAGCTCTCAGTCTCGGAGTAAGGAAGAACTTCAGTAAACCGCATGCCCACATAGCATTGTGGCATCCGGCATTAGCAAAAGCGGCAACATCCTCGTTATCATGGTCCCTCTCTTGCCAAGTAAATGCCATTGTGCCCTACAAAAGCACCCAAGACCCATTTAGAAACTTGCATGTGGAAGAAAGCATTTAAATTTTAAAAATTAATATGTCTCGGCGCCAGCGCAACTGTTTCTAAAACAGTCGCGCTGAAAATGGCCGCCCCGTGTATTTTCCACTGGGCCAGCGTGGAAGGACACGTGTTTTCCGCGCTGACCCAGAACGGGCTACGTGTTGGAAAGCCCGATCAGCGCGGACCCGATAGGGAAATCCGCGCTGACCGAGAGCGCTCCAACGCGCAAAGATTTTGGCCAAATGGCCAAATCTTACAGTCAAAATACATAAAAATACAACCAAAATGAAAGGTAGGGCAAGAGGAACCTACCTGGAACAAACGGTCGTGAAATCAACATCCGAATGAGGAAGAATCAACTCCGTCAACTTTGTAGTAATTTCACGTTCTCCAGAGCTCCAATAGTAAAATGGTAAAAATGGTTTTACAAACCACCTATTTATAGTAAAATTTCCAAATTTGGTCAAAATTCCTTGTAAATGTGGGTTTTTTACTATGATTTTGCCATGCGCTCACCTAGACGTAGTAGATTATGTCTTGATGCATATTTTATTATGATTTTTCGACGTATCGAACAGGTGTATGCGGGTATTTGTCATGTGCAGGTCCTCGAAACCAACATGGTCGCGGTGGATTCCTATACACTTGATCCCCAAAAATGTCGTCGTTAAGCTCTTTTCCGACACAAAACAAGAAAAGATTGCCGAGCCCCCTCTCAGCTCGTCTAAAAGGAACCAGAGGCGGTCGTTTTAAAGCTCTTTTTCGACCGTTTAAAACAAGAAAAGATTGCCAAGCCCCCTCTTAGCTCGTCTAAAAGGAACGAGAGGCGGTCGTTTTAAAGCTCTTTTTTGGCCATTTAAACCAACAAAGATTACCGGGTGTTTGTCGTTTCGCACTCGTTATTGGTTCTAAAACGACGCGCTTCTGGCCGCTTTTTTACTTTTTCGGGTCAAAGTCACTATTTATGAAACGTACTCCTCGATCGTAATGATCGGGCAGTTCTTTCGAGCATTGTTTTATACTTTTTCGGGCTCGAGAGACACAACTTTACGAAAAAGCACCCCCCTGGAGTTTCCTTTTCAGCTGTCTTTTCAGACTCTCTAAACATGAAAAGGCGCCGAGCTTCTCCTTTGTCAGGCTCGTTAAAACTGAATGACATCGGGCTTCGTCGAAATGACACTCTCCAAGCATATGTTATCCCCGTCAAGCTTGTCATCCAAAAATAATCGGGGTACTCGCCAGAAATGGTGGGGGAAATAAAGGAACCGTAATCATCGTCATCGACAGTATGTCGCTCTTGAACATGGCACTGTTTGCATTCGTGTCTGGGTGGGGACATCTCATCTCACTGCACTTTTGCCTTCATGGGTTTGGGTTATCCTATTTGGCCACTCATCTGCTCATTGCCTTCTCATTTTGAACTCTGATCATTTGACCCCCAAATACTGCCAAATCCGTCATTGTGCCGTCGATATGTTCAAGAGAAGTTGACCTCTGCAAGTATAACCTCCCTCTGATATTTCATGCAAAACAAGCTTGTCTCTACCCGTCTCGCGTCGATGATGTGGGAATCATTATGGCCCACCTTCGATAAAGATCACTTCCTGTCGACTTCAGCTCATTATCCAGGATTGACCTAGAGACTCCCTTCAGCTACCTTGGGGCCTGCATGCCTTAAGGGCAGGTTCTTCGTGTTCGACGTGAGGTTTTCATCATTGGCCTCCGATCGAATGATTCCGTGGGTGTTCGACATCGGCTCATTTATTCACATGCTGTGGATTGTACCTATAGTATCTTGAGGACCATCGTCGTTATTGGTGGCCCCTCTCATGTCTGTTAACAGCTCTCATCATTGGCTGGTAATCAGACGATGTTCAAGCATGTTCGACTTCGACACATATATTCACATGTTTGAACTTGTACTTTGTTTGGATTCGGATGGAGCGCAAGACCCTGGTTCTAGTCCATTGTGGACCAGGTTGCGATTTTGTGGGACATCATTACATGACTCATTGACGGATGGCTGCGACCATACCTGAGTCTTCTTAAGGATGGCTGCGACCATACCTCTTATCATTATGGTCTTCTCAGCTGGGTGGCTGCGTCCACGCCACAGACCTTTTTTCTATATGTCTTTTGGATGGCTGCGCCCATGCCTAGACTACATGTAATTGAAATACCAGTTGTATCCGCCTGCAGGTTCTCTCCGGTGGTGTCCCAGTCCAGCAGTCTTGTAAAGCATTTCACCCCTCCCACTCTCTCGGGCTTCATGCTTTAGGGGGCATCTGTTACACAGTAAAATGTCACTGCCATCATGTCAGTCTCCTTACTGTGCCATAAAATCACATTCACCCCACTCATGCTCCTTGAAATGGCTAAAAACCCTCTTTGCCTAAGTTAATTGAATCATCGCGTCTGTTAATTAAATAACCGCGCTGACCGGCGGAGGCTAGTGTAACTGCTGCGCTGCCAACGCGGAAGCACACGTGTTTTCCGCGCTGGTCCAATTTCACGAACAGAGCGCCCTTCGTTTGTATCATTGAGCGCTGACCAGACCTCTTCTATAATGGTTCTGCGATGCCAGCGCGCCAGTCCAGTTTTGCACCTGCGCTGATCCTGTTTAGGCGAATTTGTTCTAATAGCCAACCTTCCAGATGACTCCAGACTTGACTGTTAGCATTGTTGAGGTCGCCATCCCTTCTTTGGCATGTTTGTTCGACTGATCATCCACTTATCTTGGGGGAAAGCTCATCCTTTACCTATTCATGGAGACTCCTTCCCCTTTATAAGCCTCCTCCATTGCCCATGAGCAGCTAGTTTGGAACATATAGACTTTGATTGAGGAATTCTTAGTGCATTAGTGCTGCTCTTTGTAGGCATTTGCTGTGTTGTGTGAGGATTGCTTTTGAGCTTGAGGAAGGTTATGAGCTTGTTCTTGTATGTGAGAGAGAGACCTCTTTGACTTGGGAGATTTGCTTCAAGGGTGAATGCTTGGAAGACATGCTGGCTAGGCCCTCTAGAGAAGGACTCAGCGTCAGGACTTCGGTTGTACCTTACTCTATTTTCTCATTAATAAAGATAGATGACTACTCTTATGGTTCCATTTCCATTTGTCCTATGAATGATTAATGTAAATTGTATCCTTCCTGACTGATACATAGTTGTTTTTAGTAGATTTTACACCCGCGTTTGCTTTCTCTTTGCTTGTGCAGGTGTCCGTCCGCGAGGATAGTGGAGGACTATGATCGGCTGGAGCGAAAGAGCGATAGGATCATCTCTTTGACAAACATAGCGTTGGAATCCAAGTAGGTTTCTTTTACCCACTTGTTAATTACAACTAGGAACCTGCAGTGTAGCATTGTTTGATTGTTGCTAGACCCCCTTTGGGCTAGTAGGGATCGCCTCTATCCGTAGAGGCGATTTACCTCTCCAACATGCATGATATCAAGTTTGGTACCTATTAGATAAAGCAGACTTCCAATCATAGATCTATATGATGGTTTATTAATTGTAGGCGATTCATCATTCGAACTGAAACTGCATCCTATTACCATTGGAATACATACTAGTTTAGAATGTTCCATTCATACTTATTCAGAGTCTTCTTGAGATATTTAGTTTGTGAAATATAAATAGCATCTTTTGTTTGCTATACTTGTAGACTAAGAAAATAAGTAAGTTCACCAAGTAAGGATATTTCAAATTCTTGTTGCATAACCAAAGAAAATTTCTGACTCATAGATTCTTCATTGCTACCAAAGATGATATCATCAACATAAACAACAATAATTAGGAGTTTGTCATTCTCAATATTTGTGTATAAGTTTTTGTCTACAGATCCTTTTTTGAAACCTTCTTGTTGTAGATATTTGTCAATACGATAATACCATGCACTTGGAGCTTGTTTCAGACCATATAGAGCCTTTTTGAGCTTGCATAAAAGTTTTGCATCATTTCCTAGAATGAATCCTTCTGGTTGTTCAATATAAACTTCTTCTTCTAAATCTCCATTAAGAAAAGCTTATCTTACATCCATTTGATATACTTTGAATTTTCGAAAACTTGAAAGAGCAAGAAACATTCTTATGGCTTCAAGTATGGAAACAGGGGCAAAAGTTTCTTCAAAGTATATGCCTTCTTATTAAGCATACCATTTACAAACAAGTCTTTCTTTGTTTCTAATAACCATTTTCATTCAACTTCTTTTTAAATATCCATTTTGTTCCTATAACATTTTTATCATGAGGTTTAGGAACTAATTCCCAATTATAATTCTTTTCAATTTGGTCAAGTTCTTCATCCATGGCCTTAACCCAACATGTAGAAATTCCCACCTGTAGATCACCTGATAATGCAATATACTAAAGTAAAATACTTGATCTACTTCTACAATCAATTCAGCAGGATCTTAATCAAACATGAGCAACATCAATAAGAATACATATAAATGATAGAAGGAATCAATCACACATAACACAGAAGATATAACCTAGGGAAAGCCTCAATCTAAAACCCCAACTTTGTATTATCATACAAGTAGAAATATAGCCAGTATTACAAAAAGAATAAGCTCAAAAGCTATCCTTCAATCTCTGCAATACCTCTACTACTCATAGAAAGTCAAAATGCCTCTATCTAACCTCTGGTCTACCCTCCAAGCCTCCTATTTCTTTGCTCAATTTTGATTGGGGTCCACTGCAGCCACATGTGTGAATTGGCCTCTTCACACACTCACTAACCTCTAATCCAACTACGCAGTCCTAAAGGAGATAAATCCTCATCATGGATGAGCTTCTTTTATAGGAAAAATATTCATCCAACTGATAGTACACTATCCCTTCTCTGGTCTCAACTGGGTCTCTGTCTGAATTGACATGCATGAGTTATTCATGAGATAATCTTCAGTTATTTGAAGTGCAACAGTTATATGAAAGCATGCATTAACTAACTGAATTCACATTAATTTAAACAAACTATTTAAATCAATCTAACTAGACTTGACTCAGTTAACTAATCCAGCTAATTACTACTCAAATTATAACTCATCCTAATCTCCTTTAATCAAGGGATAACTTCCTCAATCAGAGGAGAAACAGTTGCATGTCCTCACATAGACTTCCTGTTTGACTTTTCACAACTAATTAACTCATGGAGAATTAATTAATTAATTTTCAAATAGTTGTTAAGTTCAAATTTTAATTTTAATTCCTATTTTTAGTCTAGGGACTGACTAAAATAGGAATCCATCCTAAACTGCTAAAAATAGAATTCTATTTTTAGCACTTCCATTTTTCATTCCCTATTGCTCAATCCAGCACTAGTACCCAAACTGCTATTTTTAGCATTTCTTGTTGCCATTTTTCAACACTTCATCTCAACTAGAAAGGCATTCAACTCGAAATTGATCATGTACATGTGGAATGTTCTGCATGCAACACTTCTACTAAGTGTGGTTGCTCCAGCAACTCTAGAAACAAAAAAAAATCCCCACTCACCTCTATGTTGGGCTAGAAACATACTCTGATGCTGAAGCTCTACTTGCTCCTGACAAGTGCTCCCTCTCTGACCTCTGAGCTGCTGCAACACTCCATGCATTTCGCACCGTTGCACACCTCTATGTGCCATCCTGCACTGGTGCAACACTCCTGTGCCTCTTGCATTGCTGCAACCTGCTAGCTCCAAATCATCTTGGGACTCCTGCACTATAGCTCTCTCTACCGCTCTATCCGCATATGTCTCTACCCAATTAGCCAGTCCTGCTACCTCTCGTCGGGACCCTTGTAGAAAAGTCTAATCAAAGAGGTTGGGTACCTCAAGGATCCTGCCCCCATATCAGCCTTTGTGGGACAATTACTCCACATCGCTCCACCTCTTACGTGGAGGTATGGATGCATGTGATCCCTCTGCCCACCTGGCTCAAAGATTCCCCCTATTAGAGGTCTCTGCATGAGTAGATGTCTCTACTCGATCTCCTCTCAGCTTCTCTTGTTGCGGCTTCTCCACAACCTCCTGAATCTACTACACCAATCGTGGCTCCTCCACAATCGTCTGAGACTTCTTTTGGCATTGCATGTTGAGAGGTAATGTCCTCTCCCTCTCAACCACCAAGTCTCCATCAGTTTCCTTGCTCCTCAAGGCTTTGCATGCATCATGAACCTCAAGAGCGTACAAGTTCTTGACTCGTGAACCAATCTGGTTCACCTTTCCAGTGATGATGTGTCTAAGGAAAACCTTTCCCTTACTGAATATTACATCATAGCCTTTGTCTTCCAGTCATGATTGACACCAAGTTTATCTTCAGTCCTGGTACATACTTGACATCGGTCAAAGTAAGGTGAGCTCCATGCTCCCTCTGAAAAATAACCGTGCCTACACCTGAGACACTATGGTTTTCATCATTACCCATCGCTATGAGTATCTGGAGATCTTTCTCCTCCAAAGTACTGAACAAACTCTTGTCAGTGGTCATGTGGAAAGAAGCTCCACTGTCAAGAAACCAACCACTTCCCACCATGGATGAAACCATGCATGTGAAGAGTGTGAAATCTAACTCGAACTGTGAAGAAAGTGCCTCACCTTCTGATCCTTCCCCAGATCCCTTCTTGTATTTCCTTTGTGGACAATTTGTAGCAAAAATTCCCACCTCATGACAACGAAAGCATTGCACTTTCGATTTGCCAAACTTCTTCCCACATTGGAAGAACTAGATTCAGAAAGAGAAACCTTCTCCTGTCCCTTCTTTGCCTTACTCATTAAGGCATAGTTTTCTTCATCATCCATGGATGAAGAAACATCTATGGTGCTTCTTCTTATCTCATCCTGCATCAAATCTGACCAAATTCATTCCCAATATGGCAGTTTCTCTCTTCGATTAACCGAGACCTGGTAGCTATGCCAACTCATAGGAAGACTGAGGAGTGCAACACTGACCATGTCATCATCAGCTGTCATAATCCCTACACTTCCAAGCTCATCCCTGCATGTGGTGAGATTGCTAAGATACGAAGAGATCGTGTTGCCCTTTTCACACTTGATCTTTCAAAGCTTGTCTTTCAGTGCCAGCTTCCTTTGATCACTACTATTCTAATATAGATCTTTCAATGTTTTCCACATTGAAAATGGTGTCTCCTTCCCATGGAGACTCGAGACTATGTGATCTTGAACTCCCTCCAGAAGGATTTTCCTTGCTCTAGCCACATGGTTCTTCCATTTAGCCAATTCAACAACACTAATAGGCTTGGGGACTTCTTGATCAATTAATTCCTTTAGACCATTATCTTCTAGTACTTCTTCCATGCGATCCTTCCAGGCTACATAATTTGAACTACCATCAAGGGCATATTCGAGTCTCAAACCATTGAACGCCATAGGTGAAACATAGATGTGATAAGAACTCGATTTCTATATTCAAGAATCACAAACTTCAACTTCTCCCTTCTTGTATACTATTCTTCCTTTAGCACCTGTGCTCTAATACCATGTAGAAATTCCCACCTGTAGATCACGTGATAATGCAAAATACTAAAGAAAAATAATTGATCTACTTCGAAAATCAATTCAGCGGAAGCTTAATCGAACATGAGAAACATCAGTAAGAACACATATAACTGATAATAATGAATCAATCACACATAACACAGAAGATATAACCTAGGGAAAGCCTCAACCTAAAACCACGACTCTGTATTATCATACAAGTGGAAATATAGGCAGTATTACAAAAAGAATCAGCTCAAAATCTATCCTTCTCTCTCTGCAATACCTCTGCTGCTCATAGACAGTCAAGATGACTCTATCTAACCTCTGGTTTGCCTTCTAATCCTCCTATTTATTTACGCAATTATGATTGGAGTCTAGTGTAGCCACATGTGTGAATTGGCCTCTTCACACACTCACTAACCTCTGATCCAACTACGCAGTCCTAAAGGAGATAAATCCTCATCATGGATGAGCTTCCTTTATAGGAAAAATATTCATCCAACT
>APFE030922164.1:11644-110308 GCA_000404065.3 Pinus taeda
TGCAAGCATGCATTAACTAACTGAACTCACATTAATTTAAACAAACTATTTAAATCAATCTAACTAGACTTGACTTAGATAATTGAGCCAACTAATTACTACTCAAATTAGAACTCATCTTGATCTCCTTTAATCAAGGGATAACTTCCTCAATCAGTGGAGAAACTATTGCGTGTCCTCACATAGACTTCATGTTTGACTTTTCACAACTAATTAACTCATGGAGAATTAATTAATTTATTTTCAAACTGCTGTTAAGTTCAAATTCAATTTTTACTTCCTACTTTTAGTCCAGGGATTGACTAAAATAGGAATCCATCCTGAACTGCTAAAAATAGAATTGTATTTTTAGCAGTTCCATTTTTCATTTCCTATTGCTCAATCCAGCACTAGTACCCAAATTGCTATTTTTAGCACTTCTATTTTTAGCATTTCTTATTGCCATTTTTCAACACAAAATTCATATTTTCTATCTTCATTAACACTCTGTGGTTCTATGGAGAATAGTAATTCTAAATAACTGGAAGTTCATGTAAGAGTTCTTATTGTCTATACTCCAGACTCTTTTTCTCCTAGAATTTGAGATTATGGATGATTCTTTTGAACATACCTGGATGGAGTCTTTTCCTGAACAGTTGTATCTTCTTCTGATGCT
Source organism: Pinus taeda (assembly GCA_000404065.3). Classification (NCBI taxonomy): domain Eukaryota; kingdom Viridiplantae; phylum Streptophyta; class Pinopsida; order Pinales; family Pinaceae; genus Pinus; species Pinus taeda. Next base: position 12,300 of record APFE030922164.1, read on the forward strand.
TCATTGGTTTCTTCCTCCATATCATTTTGATTTGATACGGGAAAGCATTCACCGTCTTCCTCATTGTCATATTCCTTTGTTGATTTCATCTGTTTCGGATTTCTGCATGCTTCATCAGTTACTACATCAATGCATTGAACAATTTTCTAAAGTCTCTTATTATACCATTTTTATCCTTTACTTCTAGATGAATAACCAAGGAGAATTTCTTCGTCTTCTCTGGGTTAAAACTTACCAAGTTTTTCATCAGTCTTTTTGATGAAACATTTTCTTCCATAAACTCTAAAGTGTTTTATAGTAGGAGGCTTACCATACCAAAGTTCATATGGAGTTTTATCACTATTTACCCAAACATTAGCTTTGTTCAAAATAGTCATGACAGTAAATGAAAGTTCACCCCAGAAGGTGGCAGGAGTTCTAGATTCATCAAGCATAGCTCGAGCCATTTGTTGAACTTTTCTATTCGTTCCTTCCACTATGCCATTTTGTTGAGGATTTTTGGCAAGAGACAACTACCTGTTTATTCCATGTCAAAAAAATCATCTGATATAAATTCTCCCCCTTGATCAAATTTGAGACACTTGATTTTTCGATCTGATTCATTTTTTACTAAAGATTTGAAGACTTTAAAATTTTCAAATGCTTCATCTTTATGCTTTAGTAATCCAATCCAATACATTCTAGAAAAATCATTAATGAATAAAATGAATTATTCCTCCGCGGGGTGACCTTTTCCTTGTTGGCCCACACAAATCAGTATGGATGAGTTCAAGAGGCTTACTTTCTGATCCTTCTTTCTCATTGAAATGAACTCTAGCTTGCTTACTGACTTGACATGGTTTGCAAATGGTATTTTCTGGGATGCTGATGTCTGGAAGATCACGAACCGCCTTCAACCTACATGCTTTTCTTATTTGAGAAAAGCTTAAATGCCCCAATCTTCTGTGCCATAACCAATTTTCATCTATTTTTCTTAGATAGCATTGTTTTTGTCCTCCTTTTAGTATATATAGATTACTTGGAGTGCGTGTACATTTGATTATGGTCTTCCATGTATCAAGCTCATGAACCATACATCCATTTTATCGAAACACAACTTCATTTCCTTGAGCACACATTTGACTGAAACTCACAAGTTATGTTTTAAACCATCAACATACATGACATTTCTAGCTTTAACATTTTCTTTCAAATAAACAAAACCTTTACCTTTAATGATAGTTGGTGTGTCATTTCCAAAGGAGACATTCTTTACCTTTTATAAAGCATTAAATGAATGAAGTTTATCTTTATCACTTGTCATGTGTTTAGAGCATCCACTGTCAATGTACCACGAATTTTCTTTTCCTTCTACGAACAGAGCTATGCCACATCTTTTTGATTGAAATTCCTTCTTTCTCCATACCTTGGAATTTAATGATGCTTTCTCCTTTTGAATTGTTGGCTGCAATTTTCTCTTGCATTTAGACTATTCATGACCAAAGTTATTGCAAAACGAACATTCAGTTTCATCTTCAAGAGGAGAAAAGTTATTATAAGAACTTTTCTTGATTCCTGTTATGCTCCTTTGATTTTGTGCTTCTCTAGTCATGATAGTTTTTCAAGAAACAAAATGAGTAGCCTTATGCCCAAAGTTATGGCATGAAAAGCATTTTCCATTAAATAAGTTTCTGTGATCATAGAATCTTTTAGTATTGTTTACCTTTTGGTTGATGCTTCTATTGATGTTCATCCTTAGAGTAAATTGAGCATAATTTACCTAATAATTACTTTTAGGATTTTTCTAATGATTGACATACTGTTTACTGGTTTTTATTGCACCGATATAGCTTCTAGTGGTGGCTGACGACTTTTGTGATTGGGATGAGTCTTCAGTATATCCAAGACCGATATTTATAAGAGGAGAACGCTAAAACTTGATGATTTCATTTGAAGTTTCTGATCCTTTAGAAAATCTAAGATTAAGATATTTTGTCTTCTCAAGTTATTTTATTAAACTAACAACTTCACATTCTAGTTTTTCATTGTGGCTTTATCTTTCAGTGAGTTGATGTGTCAAAGTATCTATGATCATATTCTTTTCTTCAAAACAGAGTTTGAGTTTAGTGATTTCTTCAAGAAATTCTTCCTCTTCTAAGACATCCAAAAAATTACTATTTTCATAAGCAATGAGTATTTTATAATCTTGTTCAGCTTCATCTTCATCACTATTAGATAATCCATCACTATCTTCATGAGTATAGTAACTTCTTCTATTAACAACTTGTTTCCTATTTACTTTTGCAGATTCCTTTCCTTTTTCATGATTATTTTTATCAGGAAATTTTGCAGCATAATGGCCAACTCTACCACAAGCAAATCATTTGAATGGTAGCTTACCTATGAATCTTCTAGAACCCCATTGAAGCTTCTTGACAAAGTTTACCTCATCTTCTTCTTCTTCTTAAATATATCCTGATTCATTGAGATCTTCCTTTTCTTTTCCCTTTGCTGAAGCTTTGAAAGCAACTTCCCTAATATCTCATGGACCTCCTTTCCTCATTTCAAAGTAAGTTAAAATTATGCGATGTTGAACAACCATAATAGCAGGGGTAATTTTAGGGGCGAATAATCGCCCAAAGGCGAAATTTAAGGTTTTTTATATTTTAATGGGGCGAATTTTTAATTAAAATAATATTTTTTTTTTATATAATTAGCTCTCATTTTATATAAAAATTAATTTATTTTTTTATTTTCGCCCAGGGCAGATACGCCAACCGAAATAGGATTTTGTTAAAATCGCCCAATTTTGATATTTACGAAATCGAATTTTCTTAAAATCGCCCCATTTTGATATTTGGTCTTGGTTTTGGGAGATCAAATTTTCCAAATAGAGGGCAGCTCCCTGTTTTCACGGATTAAGCCCGTTGTTTTTATGAATTCCGGATTCATAGTGCTCCCTCTTTTCCTTAATTCATCCCGTATAAAATTGTTTTGAAATAAGTTTTTTTTATCGTAATTTACCAATCTTAATTTTCTCATCTCATCAAGAAAAAGATAAAAGAGTCCATTACGAAGATCCATCCACTAAGTTTTTCGTCTGCATTTTCAACAAAGACGGGGATTTTAATTTTAGACAAGATATTGTTAGCAGAATGGCAGGAGAAGGCCCGGAACAATTAAGAAACGCAGAAGAGCGATCACGTATACGGGGCCCGCAGATGCAAATCAGCGTGAAGGATACATCGATCTCAATCTTTCCAGGCATAATTTACTTCTTTCAGTTACCATTCCTCATATTCTAGACCTTTTTATCGTCGTCCCTATAATTGCATTGATTTTCTTTGTAAAATTCAGCGACATCAAAGGTATCATCACGGCCCTGCAAGGCTCAAAAAGATGGACAGAAGAAAATTGAGCAGATAATCCAGAGGTAACACGCAGCTGAATATTTCCATATTTCGGCAAATTTCCTTACTATAATGGCAAATTTTGATTTCCTAGAATTTTTATATTCCTTCATATTCTTCAAAAGCTTTTGAATGTTTTTTTCTTTGATCTTTATCTTGTCAGAGCTGAGGATCTTTATCACGGTTTGGGGTATATGATTTTGTTTTGGTGAATGACCGGATTTCATTGTCTGAAACTTAATGTAGAAAGTAAAGAATCCCCCTATCAGTTTAGCGTGTGCAAAGTAACCAGCTCTACGAGATAATTAGGGACGTGTAAATTATTTCGTGAAATCTTTGATTTTATGTTCTCGCTTTTTTTTTCAAATATTAATGGATTTGCATTATATTTAAATTTACTGTATCCTTTGCTGGTTATCAAAGTCATTCCGAAGAGAATTATAGTCGTTGTTATAATTATTATTCGTACTGAACTTACGTTATGTGAGTCTTCGAGTAACGGAAGATCAGTTGCGACGGATCATGTCGAGAATGTCAAAGGGGGAAATCTCGAGCAAGTTTGATAGTAATACACTGCAGGACATTCACTTCAAACCCAACGATTTTTATTTGTCGAGCTCATCTTTCTTGCAGAGGAAGACGGGCTCGTCTTTGTTTTATTTAACATGAACTATCTCGAAGGAAATAGGCAATAGGACTAAATTTTCCAGCCCAGTTTTGACACCGCCATTCTTTCCATCACCGTCCATAACTTTTATGTAGCTTTCTGCTATTGCAATCCGTATGGCATTCATATCATTGCCTGGGAAGATCTAAGATATAACTACACATTTTCAAGAATTGGAAGTTATGTAATGGTAAATATCATGACGCGTCTGTTAATGATGTTAGCTGAGGTAATTGGGAGGGTTTAGTAATAATTTTTCCACAAAAGTTCAAATTACAGATTTCACACGATAAGTTGTCATTAGATGACCCACCATGATGTAAAAATAATGATAATATATAAACCGCGTTTCTTTCCGGATCGCATCACATTGAAATAATAAATAAAAATATCATGATGTGTTATGTGGAAGTTAAAATACATATAGTTAATTTTTTGCCATTGCTTTTGGACTTAATCTTTATTTTAAAGATAATTTTCGGTTCGGTCCAGATTTTAGTGAGATTAATCATGAAGACCGCCACTTTTTCTTAAAGAAAGAAAAACGATACATCCCTTTACAATGGCGTGACCATAGAAAGGGGATAGCATTGTTAATTATGTCCACAATTTTGATCTTTAATTTTCCACCAAAGAAGAGTAGGTAATTTGTATGTCTCCATTGATTATGAAACGACCAAGTTTAACTTAGGACAACCATTTGGAACAATACTTTAGATTTCCTTTTTTGATTGGGTGGTTTTAAAGTTAGGGTTTAACAATACTTTTTCAAGAGTAGAGAAAAAAACATATGGGCTCCCCACCAAAACTTTGATGGAAGGCATTCTAGATTTGCATTATATTTAAATTTACTGTATCCTTTGCTGGTTATCAAAGTCATTCCATATCCGAAGAGAATTATAGTCGTTGTTATAATTATTATTCGTACTGAACTTAGTACGTTTAACTTTCTTTCTTTTCTGCAGCTTGTTTGAAAAGTTTTGACTGTTAGTTCTGTTTTTCAGTGTTTCATCCCAAGTCAAGTCCATACTGGAGGAGGCTAAACTAAAGTTCGAGAAAGAAAGGTGATAATACACTTTATTGTTGTCCATTCATGCGATGAAGAGTGCAATACATTTAACATACTTATCATGATATACGCGTACAGGCAAATCTTCATAAAAGCTGCGACCAAGACCTACTTTCCTGTCATGTTCATCCGTCTTCCAATAATAAACATTTCCACAACTATAATTACTGGTTCCAATAATAAACATTTCCACAACTATAATTACTGGTTTCTTCTTGATGGCAATTTGCCAGAGACCCGAGAGACTAGATAAAACGTGAAAAGCTAATATTCCGAGGTTAGCGGCTATTTAATATATTTTCATGTTTAAAATCACACTTTTATTTCTACCGAAAGAAAAAAACATCACACTTTGTTAATTTATTTCTTGCATCATCTTTTGGCGGTCTATAAAAAGTCTTTAGTCGAAATTGTTTATTTAATAATTTTAACGGAATATCTTTACCATCTCTTTTTTCACTCATGGAAAAATTACTAGCGCAGTTACTAGCACACTCCAATCGGGAAAAGGAACGCCGAATAGTTTCACTATTTAAAAAATGTTCACTCATTAAGAAAAAAAATTACTAGCATAGCATTCCCCAAGCGGGGAAAGGAACCCCGAATAGTTTCACTATTTTAAAATTGTAGAATTACCTATAGCTATCCCAATACATGGCGAGAAATCTGATCTTATTATTTTATAGTCGCCAAACTGAGTTTATCGGTCTTCCTGTCATGTTCATCCGTCTTCCAATAATAAACGTTTCCACAGCTATAATTACTGGTTTCTTGTTGATCGTAATTTGCCAGAGACCCGATAGACAAGATAAAACGTGAAAACCTAATATTCCGAGCTTAGTTTGTATTTTCCTTAACATTTCCTGTTCTCTGCAAGCATTGAAGGTTTGTAATACCTGTGAAAATAATCAGCCAAACGCAGACGATTGTGGTTCACAAAACATTTTTAAGGTGAGAGAAACCAACCCATGTTGAATTTTTAGATGTTTATTTTGTAAGGGGTCATTTCCCTTGTCGGTTTGACATGAAATCTGGGCACGATTGCTTTTTAAGTGCTGATATCTTGACCCCACTCTATCACAAACCAGTTTAAGGAATAACCAATGTGATTTGATTAAGAACGGGTCAAATACGACCAATGTGATTTCAGCTCAGAATGAGAAATTGAACTTTCAAAAAATTTGACTGGCGTGGCTCTCTGGTCCTCATGGTTTTTTTGAAATTACCTTTTTTATATTTATTTTTTCATCCTTTATTATATAAAATATTGTGTTTTGTATTTTTTTTCATCTATTATTATATAAAATATATAATTTATAAAAAATAGTGTTTTATATTTATTTTTACATCATTTATTATATAAAAAAAATCAGAAGTTTATAAATAGGTTTAACAATTTTTACTAACTTAATCATAGTTTGATTATTTAGATTAACGGACGATATTCTCAATGATAATGTTTTTACTATTTTAGAAATTTATATATATTTTTAAATAAAATAAAAAAATGTTTGTTATGATAAAAAAAAAGGAATATATATGTTAGATCTATAATCGTTTTATTATACCTGTAGTAGGCATGGTATTAGGCTTTTAATTTTACTTTTTAGTGTGTATTAGTTTGTTTTTGACTAAACATTTTTGCTATTTGTCCATAAGTTAGATTGGGAATTCTATTTTTGTTATTTTTTATTATTGTTTAAATTTATTTATTTATCTCTTTTGATAATATTCAAAGAATATTATATTTCATTAATGGAAAAAGATATTATTGGCAATTGAGGCTTTGAATATTTTGCCATAATCCACCATCAACATTCAGGGCTAACCTGTTTAAGGGTGATGATTTTACAAATTGAACTACTGAACAAATGTTTAGATTACAACCCTAAACACTAGATCTAAACACCCTTAACTCTATGTCAGAATGATATCAACTCGATATTTCATGTGCCATTCTTCGTTATGGGCAAAAACAATTCTAGCACTAACTCCTCACAGGAAAGGAAATGTCTTCAAGAAACTAAATTTGACATAAGTTCAAAAACTAAAACATATATATGCAACTAAAGATAATAAGAGTAATTACTCTGTTCATTCGAGGTCGAAATTGAGCTGCCTATCTCAAACAACATGCTGCACCAATGACCATTCTCTTCATCTTGCTCATGTCATAAACATCTTCCAAAAGTGGATCTGCAAGTTCTTTTACAGAGCCATCTGCTAGTAATGGCCTTACCTATATTTTGAAATTTACAAGAGATTAAGATTCTAAACCAAGACAAAGAAACCAAAAGAATCCAAAATTATCAAATACAAAACAAGCCAGGACACTAGAGCCCTACCCACATAACCCGGCTTTCTTGGCCTTTAGGATTCTTGTCATTGATTGGTTTTCTTCCAGTTATTAGCTCTAGAAGAACTACTCCAAAGAAATACACATCCGTCTTCTCATTAACCTTGCCATACATGAAATATTCTGGAACCAGATACCTGAAATATGATAGCAGCTAGTTTTATGACATTTATTTTACTAAGGAAAGAGCGGGTGTAAAGAAAGAAATGGATATTTACCCAAATGTACCTACAACATCACTACATGTGATATATGCAGATGTTGTTGAAGCCCATTTGGCTAGCCCAAAACCTGACAACTATTCATAGAATATCTTTAGTTAATGATCCATCGAAAGATGATTTGCTAGTTAATGATCAAGCACACCTTATTATAACATCTCCAACCAAAAAATACAAACAATTCAACAGAAGCTTGAGAACTTGTTTCTCTCACAAAGATCAAGATACCTGAGGTTCAAAGTCTTTAGAAAGCAAAATATTAGATGATTTCACATCTCTATGGATGATAGGATGAGAACAATCTTCATGTAGATAAGTCAAAGCTTCAACAATTCCAATGGCTACTTTCAGCCTATCTTTCTAATGAGCCTATGGCTTGTCCCTTCCTCCTGTAACCCAACTTTTTCTGAGAACTGGGAACAACACTTAACACTAAAAAATAATAAAAATCTCCAAGGACGTAACATGATAAATGCATGAAAATTGGCATACTAGATACCATAAAGAGTTTCTTCCAAACTTCCTCCTAGTAACAAGTTGTAGACCAAAAAGTACTCCTTCTGTTCAACACAGTAACCAATTAATGAAACAATTTCTTCATTATGGGAAAAAACAATTCCAGCACTAACTCCTCACAGGAAAGGAAATGTCTTCAAGCAACTAAATTTAACATAAGATCAGAAACTGAAACATATATACGCAACTAAAGAGAATAAGAGTAATTACTCTGTTCATTCGAGGTCAAAACTGAGCTGCCTATCTCAGACAACATGCTGCACCAATGACCAACACAAACCTGTTTGGAACCATAGAGATTTGAAAGATATTTACAAGAAAAGAAAGGAGTCCTAGATAAAATCAATCCACAAACTTTTTGTTTAAATAGGGCATGTAAGGATCATGGACAGGAGTACAAGGCCTTAATGACATGCTTCTTGAGTGAACAGATAATTGGGCTTGAGTAGATAAAGTCTGTTGGTCACGCCTTCCATTATGTCTATCGATTCGAATAATTTCTTAGCCTGAATAGAAGATTCTTCAACCACGCTTCTGTATTCTGCTCTATAACCACGAGACCTATTGTTTTGGCCCCATTGTAGGAGAATATCTCCTCGTTCTGCAACGCGATGCCTTAAGGGTTGGTTTTCTTGGCTAGTCTTTCTATCTTCACTCTTCTCACGGAACAGTTCCAGAATGGATTTTACGTATTCGAGAACTTTCTAGTGGTTCCCGTTGCTGCTTGTCGATGACCCTCCTTTCGTCCTTACTGTCTTTCCTTCCAAAAGGGTACTGGGATGGATCCCATTTAAAATCCTTCCATTCTCGAGGTTTCTTCCTTCTTGCATAGTTTCACGTGTGTCTTTTTTCATTACTCATCGGCATAGAATCCGCGCTAGCCCCTTGATATCTCCACATAGGAATCACAAGTGTAACATAAATTTTTGGCCACAAATTTAGTTTGCAAGTTGAACAAGACAAAATATATGCAACAGAGCTTCATTTTAGAACATATTTCATGGAAAAACAAACTAAAAAATCACCTTAAAATGCAGTTTTTCTATGGGTCTTCAAAACATGGGCTTCAACCCTTCATATTCTCTACATCTAGGCTTGGATTAGCCAGGCGGATATTTCCTATGGTTTTATACTTCTTCAAAAAATTCTCTAATAGTTCACAATGCTAAAATTCACTAGGACTTTACAAAGTTTTATTATTTAGTGAAAGACTCGCCAAGACCTTACAAGATTTTATAATTGAGTAAAATATTAGCCATGCCCGGTGAGAGATTCGCCAAAAAATTATATATACATATTACATTATTGATAAATTCGCCTTCCATTTTTCCTATATACCATGGAGATTCGCCCATTTATTATATTTATGAATTTAGGGGGGGTTCTTAAAATTTTCCCTGTCTACGATCATCACCAGACTTGGTCAAACATTGTTCTTCAAATATATCCCAACTAGTGATAGATACTAGTGGTAATGAGAAGTTTCACAAACCTGCATATCCTTCAAGGGTATATGGGAATAATCTCACTACATAGTCTTCTTATACTACTCCATTGAGATTAATGGCAAGCATAAAATTATGGGGATGTTCTTCAGCAGGAATTCCATCGTCAGGATTGAAATTTGGTAACCATATTTCACGATGCTTAGGTAGAGGATGTATAGGTGTTACCATCTGAACAACTCTAGGACTTGTCCACGGTCTAGTTCTTGGTGCGTTTTGTTGCCTACTTACCATTATGGGAATTTGAATAGAAGAATTTGTAGTAGTAGAAGAGGCTGACTGTGTGGAATAAGTAGCCCCTACTCTACTACTACTTGAACTAGCACCTTTTTGTTGGGAATGCATGATAGGGATGAATGGATTGGCTGGATGAGAAGAAGCTCATGAGACAGAATGAAATAAATGTGGTTTTGGTGGAGATGAAGACAAAATATCACTAGTGGATGATTGAATTCAGAATTTTGGATCTTTCTTCGGTCGGAAGGTAAGGGAAACTCAAATGGATTTATCATGAATTTCTCACTTTGAGAACTAGTCAAAATATGTGATGTGGGAAAAGATGATGATACGCGACCTTCAGATAACTCAGAATGTTGATGCTTTTCTTGGGAAATAGATGTTCCTTCTAATTTCTCAATTAAAGTTTTAACTTAAGGTAACTTCTACAAAGGAGGTTGATAAGTTTTCGTAGGACATGTAATAGGATATTTGGTTACAACTTCAGGTCTAGGGGTAGTTGATTTCGAGTGAGATCTGGAAGTCAGGGGAGATTTTGAGGGTGAATGACTCTTCATATGACCTTCTGATTTGGGATTAGACTTTATTTCCATTCATATTCAAGGGACCTCTTTCTAGGCCAAAAATGTTGAAGGCTAGAACTTGACTACCTCAATAGCGAGGAACACCACCTGGTCAGGAGCTTAAATCAACTCCATTTCTGATGAAATTGGTTGGTCCGACTGGGTATAAAGATACCATTTTCCCCTTTTAAAGAGATTTAATATAGTAACAGAATTAAAACTGATGAAATGATTTTATAGCTAATGATAAAATTACTAATTAAACTTATTCTACTTATTTCCCAGGATAGTACATGTTTGTAGGTGATTCAAGAAACATTTCACAAAGTATATAACAATATAGATAATTCAATACTTTGATGAAAAGAAAGAATGTATGACAAACTAAATTGATTAAATATTTAATTAATTTATTTGGTTAAAACTCAATCATATAAAATATCTCGTTATCTCATACATAATAAAAAACATTCAATTCTTCACATCAATAGTGATAATGACTGATTGTTTTCAAAGCATTTATGTAGTGAAATAATGCATAAGAGGTTATCTAATTCAATAATACATAACGATAACATAAATATAATAGTACCTGATGCATTAGTGCTATGCTTATGAAAAAGATGGCTTTCAGGCTTAGATTCTCAATTAGATAACTTTGGATCGAACAATAGTGCACGTTCAAAGTTGTCTTCTCAAAATTATGGCCCCTTTCTAAATGCATGAACGGGTTTTAAATAACCTATTAATATCACAAAATAGTAGACATAAAATAAAATTCTTAAAAAAAGCTTCAATAAACTAAGCCAAGATAAATGACAGCTAAATTAGTGATCTATTGTAACAAGAACTCATGAATATGCTTTATATTGATTCTTCATCTCTCTCTCAGATTATATATGTCTGTGGGCAGCTTCCACTGGGGTGGATGTATAGTTGCATCCACATTTATCCCGTAAATAATGGATCACTAAGCACTGGAAAAAATTGTATTGTTGCATTAGAGAGACATCTCAGCACAAGCCACTGACTAGGAGGCTTGACTAGAAAATTCCAATAACTTTCAAGTTTCACTTGTGATAAAATATGAATGTCTTGAACCTTTTTTTAGATGTCTCCTACCAAGATTGTTTTAAATATTTGATATCTGGCAAGGCATCCTTTGGGAATTCCTGAATTATATTGGCTTGCAATAAGGTATTTGTAATGTATTCGATGAAATTTAAGGCAATATTTTTGGCTCTGGTAATAACCATTTCTACACATTTAATTTTGATGTCCCAGTCACCTAAAATGATATCCTTCTATGATTCCTCAATTCAAGAAAGATCAAATGATCTTCCATGAGAAATGTCTTTCCAATCTATATACTCAAAAAAAATTTCATCAATACCTTCATAAAACTTCCTCAAATCAAACAATTGTTTTACTAAAGAACCATTGGTCTTTAACAAGTCATGAATCAAAGCCAAATTGTGAAGGAAGATAGCCTGCTCCTTTGTTAGGAGTATTTCCAGTTTTGATGCCTCCTTGTGGATTCATTTATCTCCATATTTTCCATCAGCTGGCTTATCCTTTGTTGCAACTGCCATATATGTTCATCTTTGTCTTTCACTTCAGATTCAAATTGTAGCTTTAATTCATTAAATTTTTTTTGTGACTTGGTAATATTTGCTTGCTAGTGTTTCTAAATCACATTCTTTTCAATTTGGAAAGTTTGTTTTACTTCAAAAATCCTTTGATCTTTTTCTTTCATTAGCATTTGTATTTCTGTAGCTTTATTAATGGTAGTGTTATAGCCTAGATCGACCTCAGGCTGAAGGGAGGCAATCTTAGGATAACCACAAACCAAGCTTAACCTGGTAGCTAGTCCTACTAGGTCAGGAGAGGGATCTCTCCTTGTCAATCTCAGTCGATATGACTGAATTAAATATGGATTTTAGGCTAGGTATAGTAGCTCATAGGGTTTTTGGTTGATTTTGAAGGTTTTTTTGCTGGATCAAATGGAGCAGGCAACTTTGGGTCCAGGAAATCAAGTCAGGAATGCAGGGTGTTCTATGGGGCAAGGTAGGTAAGTGTTTTGGCACTTGGAATTGAGTGAGATGGTAGGTCTCATACTGGTGAGGAGCTAAGGAGGGCATGCAAGGATCATGAGTTCTCTTCAGATAGCTGAAAACATCAAAAACTAAATGTATTCCAAGGTAGAGCACTGTTACCAATGTATTCTACTTATCTATCTTGATTTCATTTAGTTAAGAAGAATGAAATAGATTTTGGCACATATAACACATGAGAAAAACTAATAACAGAAAGAGAAACAATGCAAAAACACATTACCACAAGAATGCCACAAAAATAGCTACAAATCTTGGTTTATTTCCTTGCCAAACTGTTGTAGAGATGTACAATGTAGCTCAAAGCATCCACAAGAGTCCAACCTTTTCTAATGACTGAAAGAATACATAATATTGACATCAAACCACCTATGCTAGCCATCGGGGGTTGAATCCATGATAAAATGGGTGGTTTCAACCATTTATAAACTAGGAATAGGAAAATAGGCAGTGGAACAACTTGCCTCTATAACCGTGGAAACTAATTAATTTACCCTTCAACCACCTCAAAATGATGAATCTACCCTCTAAGGTCATTTTGCAATTAAATTTACATACCATAGCATCATTTACAATCATAAATTTATCCATGATGAGAGAAAAAGTCAATTTATAAAATAACTAGGCGAAAACTGGATTTTTGAGCAAAACTAGCAAAATTTATCCTATGTGCAGTGCCATTATTCCTATGCACAGTGCCGCTTCAGATGGAGTTTTGGAGGCCTTCCCTGTGACCAAATTGAGCCCAAGATAGCTTGTTGGAAAGGTATTCCTGTCTAGTTTCGGAAACATCTTGAATTTTTTCATTTGGAGGTAATTTTCTCCTCAAAAGTGGAATCTCCCAAGGTTTCTTCCTGTGTGTCCAAAAATAGGCAGAGAGGTCATTTTTTTATGGTGTTTTGATCTTTATGTGTCCAAGATTTGGTCCAAATTTGCTGAAGCTTTCAAGATGGATGCTCTCATATGTTGAATCTGAATATGCAAGTCATTTCTCCAAAAAATGTCCCAGTCAAAAGTGGCATCTATGCCAAATTCCTATGTTGCAAAATTTAAATTTTGAAAATTGCAAAATCTTACCAAAATTTTCCTAAAATTGCCACAAGGCACCCTCATCCACTGCTTTGATGAGCTAATGAGGCATCAACTAGGATTTCCAACTTGTGTTGATCCTTTTTGATTCTCAAGGCCTTCCTCAACCTTGCCTTAAGCTTCCTCATCCTCATATTGCATATTTTGTTTTGGGTCATATAGTGATAGGCCATGTGACGAAGCATCTTCTTTTCTTTATTGGCCTTCTCAAGCAGCTTTTCAACGTGTATGTTGACCCTTTCAAGCCAATTTTCCAAGTCATTCTCAATCTCTTCCTCAATGGAGGTCATCTTGACCTTTGCCTTCTTTGCCTTTTGTCGGTTCTCCTTGATCATTTGCAACTCCATGAGGACCTGCTTGTCTGTCAATTGCTTGTTTTCTTGCTCAAGATAATTGATGATCCACTTTTCCCTCTCTAAATTTACTGACAAGGCTTGTATATCAGCCTCTTTCTCTTTGATGATCATGTCTTTAGTTATCTTTGTTCCTTGAGTCTCCAAATCAATGACATTAACTCCCTGTGTCTCCTCATGATCAACTAGGTTAAAGTCCCTCTCTTGCCCATCACTAGGATCCTTCTCCTTCATTTTCCCTTTCCTTTACCTTTGTCCTTGTTGTGCTACCCAATTTGTACCTGTTTAGCTGAAGACGAAGGAAAAGCCCCTTCCACTCCTTGTGGAGATAGCATTTGCCTATGGTCTGAAGATGAAGGTGAGACCCCTTCCACGCCTTGTGGAGATAATACTCACTTGGTAGTTGCAAAAAGTTTCCTAGTGCCTCTCTCATAGGTCACAAACACGGGCACTCCAACAGTTTCGGTTTCTTTGACTTGTTCATGTCCTGAAGGTCCACCTTTCTCCTTATGCATTGATGAAAATATTTGTGGGCCTTTGAACATCTCATGAGAAATGAAAGTCTCCCATGGCATGTTGATAAGATTCAGCTGATGTAGAACAATGATTTTAATCAAAGAATAATGAAATATGTTGTTTAACTATTGGAGATATGGCTTCTTCTTGACATAGAGTGTTATTTTCTCAATATTTCTGAACATGAAGTAAGGAATATTCATCATCATCACCCTAGTAAAATGCATCAGCAATCTAATGTGGTAGGAATACAGTCGAGAAAAACTACCTCCAAAAGTAACGTATTTGATGATTATCTTCATAAGTGGAGAAAACTTGTCCTCCAAGAATTTGAGGGGGAACACTCTGTTCAGTTTGCTATGGTATTTAGCCTTGATGCAAGGCTCATAGTACTCCCTGTCAATATACCGTCCTTTGTTCCATTTTTCACCTACATTTGGAATGCCTGTAGCCTCTGAAATAACAGTAGGTGACAAAGTGAATGTAACTCCAGCAAGGTTTACTTCATTTTTGTCTAGATGTGTCACAAACAACCTTGTTAATTCATGATGAAACTTAACCTTCTCCACCATTTCATAGAAACCAAAACATGACTGATGTTTGAAACATGAGATGGAAAGTGGGCAAGCAAGCAATTCCCTCAAACTAATGGGCTCCTCCCTGCTTATCTTTCCCCCTTTTTGAGGCTTCCTTTACTGCAAATTTCTTTCCCCAGAACTATCACTATGTGTCTCTTCCTCCATTTCATACTCAATATGCCTCTCCATTATTGTACTACTGTTTGTCTTTATGGTCAGTGAGGAGTGATGGATTAGTGAATGAAGGTATGATGAGTATGAAGAGATTTTAGAGAGGAAAGTTAATGAGGGTGTACAAGAATGGGATAGGGGTGTGGGGAATGAGTAGGTTAATTAATGGTGTAGGGTATGGGAGTGTGATAGGGTTTAGGCTATATGAATATAGATTTTGGGAGTATGATAGGGTTTTGGAGCTATTTGCAGGAAACGTTCAGGGAGGGGATTACGTATGGGAGGATGAGTTGTATGGAAACAATGAAGATGATAGAGGACAATAGTAGTAACAATTGTATTTGAAAAACAACAGCAATTAGGGTTTAATGATATGGACAACACAATTAGGATTTAATGTGTAGAGAGACAAAACAACCCAAAAATTTAAGCAACAACCCTTGTGTGCAAGGAAAGTGATATTACTTACTTGGAAATAGAGAAATTTGGGTGTTTTGAAACAATTTGATGTAATTAGCAGCAATTGGCAGCTCAGATGACAGGTGCGTAGCGCACTTCCTAGGTGTGTAGCACCTATCCTATGCCTAGTACCTATTCAAAAATGCACAATGGAGAAATCCCAAGTGCATAGCGCCAATCCTATGTCCAGCGCCAGGATTAGGTGCGTAGCGCCAAGCAATTTTTCTCCAAAACCCAGCAAACTAGTTCGCTTTGCTTACTATCACCTTAAATCATGAGTTTGCTCATAAAATTCAATTTCAAACAATGAATTATCTTGAGAATGAAATGGCTTTCATGTGGCTTGGGCACTTTTTAACTTTTCACTCTAAAAAACCCACTTTATAATGTCCTTTGGCTTTTTTTTAAATGCTCTGTTTTTTGGATGGTTGGCTTTTTGCTTAAAATTTATTAACTAATACTTGACGATCTTTGCTTTTGCAGTGGCATGTCTTTGGATATATTAGTAGGTGACCAGGAGCAACATGATACTTCTTAATTACATATGAGAAATGATGAAATTACATGAAATTTACAAATAAAAACAAATGCTCTGTTTTCACCTCAAACTAGTTTTGGGGTGAAAAATTTATTAAATTTGCAAATTATGATTCTAAAAGCTTTCCTGATAGTTATTTTCTTCCTCACGTATCTGCTTACCCTTATTGGTCAATGGTTACTGAAAATTTGACATGGTTAGACCCTAATACCTAATGAAACTGAAACCCTAAGACCTAAGACCTATTTGATGAAGTAGGCTGAAAATGAACCTGGACCTAACCATTGACTGAATCACACAAGAAAAGTGGTTAGCAGATAAGTATCATGAGGGAAAAAATTGGAATGTGACTATCATCAGAGAGTTAAAGTGACTACCTAATGGGATGAAACTCATTGATAATGGGACTCGTAATATGAATGCAAAAGAGTGAATTTTGATCACTGATGGCAGTGTAAAGACATTGACACTAATAGGTAGCACTAGCATAAGCTCCTATGAACTAAGATAATTTGTTCAATTCCCCATTAGGGGTTGTTTGAGATCCTTTCCAAAGAACTTGAAAAGGAGTCTCATTTGAAACTATTTCTTGTTAGTGCTCTAACTTTCTTTCTTCTTTGACCTTCTCATTCTTGCTTTATGATTTAGACTATAAAATATGTCCAAACCTGATATTTATTCAATCTTGAGGACTATCTCAGTAGTAGGGAATGCATGAATTATTTACATATTAATGAAAACAATTGATTGATTGACAATCTCAGCATTAATATTATTCTCGAGAGTTTTAGAAATAGTGCTCCCTTGGGAAGCCTCAGCAGTAAGTGAGGTTGTCCCAATAGTTTTTGGAACTTAGTTTGTCTCTTTGTTGACTATAATTCATTCTTCTTGTATATCGGATTAGATATCTATAACCTGAGTTTCTTCTGTTGTCAAAACACAGTTAAAATCCAATCATACTTCATCGAATTTGTTCTACTCTTTAATTTTTCGTGTTTGCTCAACAACTATAGTAGTTGTTTTAGAGACTTGGGAAATAATTGGATCTTTTAAAAAGGAAATTGATGCATCTCAAACTTTTGAGTTCTGTCAAATTTATTTTAACAAGGATTTTAGAATGTGGGTTATTCTTGATTGGTGATATTGATTAAATCTCATCAATTCGTGAGGACTTAGACGATTCGCTGCCAATTTTCTTACCATATAATACTCTAGAACCATCTCAAACAAATAATCGAAATTTTCAGGCTCTCTTTACAATAGATTGAGCTTAGCTTGTGTTGTAACATCTTTCGCTACGCCATTAGGGTCATATGGCATGTCTAGTATGGTTGGGAAACTAAAGGCTTTTAATTGTTCAATTTCAACTAAGGAATGCTTGAAATTTTTTAATGCATAGGTATTGTTGAGTCCCAAACTTACATCTTCCCTACATACCTTTTTAGCCTTTTTCTCCAGTTACCTAAACCTCCAAGCTATCAAATCATTGCATATTAGTTTAAAATGAGTATATAAATGGTTTCCTATCTATGTCTTGTGACTGTTGTTTGATTTAGATTATTGCTTAATCAGCTGCGGAATCTGTCACTTTCCATAGCCAAAATCAGTTTCTACAGCCTTTTTGTTAAAGTGTGTGCTGAAGGTGTCTACTAAAGAACCCATCCAGATGGGCAAGCTACAAATGACGTGGACATGGAATGTATCCCCTTGGTTCAGCCAAATCATCCACAGAAGCCCGCGGTAAAAGCCGATCAAATGGTGGTCAACACTAGGAGTTTTGCAGTGGCAGGACTCTATTTTCATCACGAGGAGGATTACGTGGCAAGATCGTGAGATTTAGGAGGTGTGCTAACACCTGGGGTCTACCCATGGACCGAATCTAACAAACCACCTCCTTGGATTTACTTCCGACAGCTACCATGCTGCTAAATTTCTGATTATGGTATTTTACGTGTTTGTCTACCAGCCCAGACCTTACGAATTAGTTATGTATTTCCTGCTATAAATAAAGCATCTTTGTATGCGTATAGGCTAGCTGATGATATGTAATCTTGACTGTTTTTAAGAGCCATCAAGCCGAGACTTAGTTTTTATTTTATAACTGCATTGCAATATATGAGAAGACACTTATTTTGAGTTGAAATCCATGATTGGTTTCTGATTGACTGAGGTAACAAAGGGCCCCTGTACACCAAGGTCCTGTAGTTGTTGTATAGATTTATGTTTTTCTTCATTTTACACTCTTGATACCATAGATGTTTGTTTTATATATTAACTTGCTCATGGTATTTATGTTATTCGCTATCCATAGCTTCTTTTATGCTTTTAATTGATTGTCAACTCATCAATGTTTTCATTTCAGGTTCTAGTAGAAAGCCCGGGCAGTGCATATAAGTTTTTGATGACTATTGACATGATGGAATTATCTTGTCCTTCTCCTGATTTGTTTTCTTGGTTCTAATTCCAGCACTGTTATTTCTTTAGTTTTTCTTTGTTCATTTACTTTTCTGCAAGATAGATATTAGGCTATTTACATCATTCTTCAATTACCTCCTATAGCCAGAGCGAGTCAAATGGTGAGGGATTGAGTGTGAATGTATAGTTTGATACTAGTTTATTTACTTTTTCAAGTTAGTGATTAGATTACTCATATCATTCTTGGTTACCTCCTATAGCCAGAGTGAGTCAAATGGTGAGGGATTGTAGGATGAATGTGTAGTTTAATATTAGTTTTATTTTATGCAATTTAGATATCAGATTACTCAATTTGTGTATGATTACCTCCTATAGCCAGAGCGAGTTGAATGGTGAGGGGTCAAAAATGAGTTGATGTGATATGATTTAGTTTACTTTGCTTATGGTTTTTAAATTGCTTTGAGTTCAATATTTTCCCTTTTTTTTATACAGCAGTAAGGATATTCGGTTTCATAGTCACTAGTTCACTATTTTGTTTAATTAGAATCTAGGCACATCTTGATTTCATCATTGTAAGTTTGAACACCTTTGGAACACATTGAAGTTTGGAAATCATTTTAAAGGCCACCATTACCTTGAATACTTTTGTCCATACTTGATTATTAGAATTACCATCTCACATTGGGAAATCAACAAGAACATAAATCCAAAAACAAATCAAAAACTAAAAACGACAAAGAAATAGGAAAATGGTTATCTTGCATATATAGTGCACTTCAATTCAGCAGTTTACGACTCCCGGATTGACAATTCATATAGAAATTTAGAACACACTAAATTGACTAAACATTTTGGCACCGTTGCCGGGGAAGTGAAACTAGGTAGGCAAATTCTTAAAAAAAAAAACAAGAATATTTCAAGGAAGGTAAAAATTGATGATTTCTCATAGTATGCTCTCCTCTTGCACCTAGTGTGACCTGGAGGATCAGAAAAGAGAGTTATTGATTCAGTAATTTCTTAAGTATGCTCTCTTCTTGCACCTAGAGTGATCTAGAAGATCAGAAAGAGAATTATTAACCCGACTTGAAGAAAATAAAAATGTCATGCATAGAGCAAGAGATTCTAGGGGAAGGTTTATAGCTAGGGCCAAGAATTTCAATTTTTACAACTCCATCCACTCCAAGGTATAGGCAAGAAACACCTCCAACATCTCCAACTCATACTCCTAGCCTTAGGATCCCTAGAATTCAAGAGGCAGTAGTTGAATTAGGAGACTCTCCCACACTATCCACCGAATCTGAGTTAGGGAAAGACTGTTTCATTACTTCTATAGGAAAACAAATTGTAATTGAGGAAGTAGAATCACCTGAAGAAGAAGAGGGATAAATTCCTCCTCGTTTTACATTAGTAGAAGAACCAGAGGACTCTGAAATCTCTGAGGAAGTTATCATGACGGAGGAAGTAGTAAACAGATTTGGAGGAGGTAGAGGTAGAGGTAGAGGAGAAGGAAACAATGGAGGAGGTAGAGGTAACAACAGGGGAAACAGGGATGGAGATAACTCATTTGGATTTCCTATAGTTGATGAGGAATCTCGAAAAACAATGAAAAACATCTCACCATCTGTCCTCCCAAACTTTTATGGGTTGAGAAGTGAGGACCCTGAAACATTTTTATTTGAGTTTGAAGTCGTGTGCCGAACTTATAATTACATGGAAGATGCTCAAAATATCAAGCTGTTTCCTTCAACATTGAAGGGAGCTGCTCTAAAATGGTTCATAGGATTAGTCACTCAATCTATTAGGACTTGGAATGACATGAAAAAAACATTTTTGGATAGATACCTAGACTATTGTATGCCCACCAATCATAAGGATTAGGTATTCAAAATGGTACAAAAAGAAGATGAAAACTTGGAGGATTTACTTGAAAGATTTCAATACAACCTCAAAAGAGCAAAAATGAATAACCTAGATGAAGAAACCTTGAAAGCCCTTCTATTAAAAGCCATTAGAGATGAATGGATAGATATTTTTAATATGATAGGGAAAGGAGATATATCTCAATTTCCACTTCATGATATAGCAGAGCTATGTGTCCATCTCTCAAGGGGAAAATCTAAAACTGGAAAAGGACCTAGAGATCCTTCTCTCATTAGAGCAAATAAATCTGCAATTGGATCAGTGAGTTGGGCTGAGATTGGAAACATGCTTGATGAGTTCAAAATAGATATTTTTGGGAGTCTTAGTGAGCAACTAGACACCCTTCATATACAAAAAAAGAAGAAAGTAGAAGTTGAAGCTTTGGCCATCTTTTGTCCAAAATGTAGGAAGAAGCACGCTCTAAGGGAATGCCCCTTGGATGCAAAAGTTGTAGAAACATGCACGATTTTCTCAGAAATCCATGAGACCAAGGATTGTCGTTCAATTCCTGGGCTCAAAGATGTCTTTCAAGAAGACCCAAATTCAATTGAGTCTATCTATTTTGTTTCAAGGATACCTTGGCAGGGGCAACAAAATCAAGGGTTTAATAACCCCACAAACTTTCAACCCCCACCAAGTTGGAATCCTTGAATTCAATTGAGTCTATCTGTTTTGTTTCAAGGAGACCTTGGCAGGGGCAACAAAATCAAGGGTTTAATAACCCCACAAACTTTCAACCCCCACCAAGTTGGAATCCTTGGGAACAACCTTGGTCCCAACCTCAAAATCCATTTCAATCATGGGTACAAGGTATGCAAAATCTTTATGGGAGATTTGCTCAATTTTATCAATATCCTCCATCTTTTCAAAACCAACAAGTTCCACAACCTCCAAATCAGAATCCACAACTTTCATTACCATTTCCGCAAAAACAACCTTCTCAACAGAATCCAAATTCCCAACTCTTGCTCCCATTCCAGCAAAATACAAATCAATTACCTTCCCATCCATTGCCAAATCCAAATAATAAAAACCCTCAAAATGCTTACATGGTAGAAGGACAACAATTTCCTACCTATATGATTGTTCCTCTCAATGATGTACAACTTAGATCTGGTAGAGATAAGAGAAGCCTTTTGTAGATGATCAAAAGCAAAGCATTTCTGAGGAAGAATCTCTTAAAGCCAATAAAATTTCTGAAGCATCTCTTCAAAACCCAAGCACTCAATAAGAAAAAGAAAAAGAATCAACCCCCACAACTCCTATAGTCAAGCAACCTGCATCTTTATCCACACCTCGTTTTCCTGAAAGATTACAAATTGATAAAGGAGTGGAAAAACAAATCTTGTTACCTGACTATGATTTTATAGATGAATTAAAGAATGTTTTTGTCAAGATTCCCTTGTTACAAGCCATTAGATAAATTCCTATTCTAGCTAAAACAATAAAGGAGTTGAGTCTCAAAAGACCAGGAAGGAAACCAAGAGATACAAGAAGAATCCACCTGGTAGGAAAAATTGCAGAGATCATGAGGGAAAGACCAGCCAAGAAGTATGTGATCTGGTAGTCCAAATTGTCAAAACACATATCAATGGGGTAGAAATTCCAAATACTTTGATTGATTTAGGGGCTGCTATCAACATTATGAGTAGACAGACTATGGAACAGCTAAAACTTCCTAATCTTCTTTTTACACCTACTTTACTGCAACTTACAGATAAATCAATTATTAAACCAGATGGTGTATTAGAAGACATTTCGGTCTCCTTAGATTCTTGGGAGTATCCATTGAATTTCATGATTTTAACTCCCAAGAGTAATCTAGGAGGGCACCCACTCATTTTAGGAAGACCTTGGCTAACCACAGCTAATTATTTTATCAGTTGTAGATCCGGGGATATGTATATTTCTGATGGTAATTCGACAAAGAAATTCAATCTGTATCCTCCAGCAAAAACAATTACAGAAATAGGAGATAATGAATGGGTCGATGATGAGAACACTATACAACATGTCTTTACCATTTTTGAAATCAGTGAAGATAGTCAAATTCTGAACACATTAGAAAAATTTGAAACCTCTTTAGAATATGACCACACACAATTTCAGTTAAATTCTGACATTGAGTATCTATCATCTAGACAAATGTCTCTTTACTCTATGGAAGAGTTTGTTAGTTCCACCACTGAGATTTTTCTAGGTAAAACATTGAATATCAACAAAAACTTGGAAAGAGCACAACAAGAAGAACTAACCAGAATCTTGCAAAAACATTCTACTGCATTTGCATGGGAGTATACTGACATGAAAGGTATTGACCCTAAGGCTTGCATTCATCACATCTACATCGAGGAAAATAGTAGACCAATCGAACAACCTCAGAGAAGGATGAATCCAAATCTTAGAGAGATAGTGAAAGAAGAGCTCCAAAAACTACTCAATGTAAACTTCATTTAACCAATTTCAGATAATCGATGGGTTTCTCCTTTGGTTATAGTACCTAAAAAGAATGGTAAATGGAGGGTATGCATTGATTATATGGAATTGAATAAAGCGACTTTAAAGGATCACTTTCCTTTACCCTTTATCAATCAGGTATTAGATACTCTAGCAGGCAAAAAATACTTTTGATTTCTGGATGGTTTTAGTGGCTATAATCAGATTCAGGTGGCACCTGAAGATCAAGATAAGACCACATTCACCTATCCATGGGGAACTTTTTCTTATCGAGTGCTTCCTTTTGGATTATGTAATGTGCCCACAACATTTCAAAGGGCAGTACTAGGAATATTTTCTGATCTAATCCATGATAGTGTAGAGGTCTATATGGATGATTTTACAGTTTATTGTGATTCATTCGAAGAGGCATTAGAGAATTTGGAAAAAGTCCTTATCAGATGTAAAGAAACAAATCTTTCATTAAGTCATGAAAAATGCTCTATGATGTTTACTAAAGGGATTGATTTAGGACATCATATTTCAGGGGATGGAATTAAAGTTGATAAATCAAATGTTGAAGTCATCTCCAAGTTGCCTATTCCAACTTGTCAAAAAGATGTTAGAAGTTTTCTGGGATTTACTGGGTATTATAGAAGATTTATAGAAAACTTAACCAAAACAACATTTCCACTCTTCAAATTCCTTACAAAAGATTGTGAATTCAAATGGGATCCTGATTGTCAATCAACATTTGAAACTTTGAAAACAAGAATATCTGAAGCACCCATTTTGAGAGGGCCAAATTGGAAACTTCCTTTCCATATTTCTACAGATGCTTCAGATACAGCTTTAGGATTTGTGTTGGGTCAAAAAGATTTAGTTCCTTATGCCATTTACTATACTAGTAAAAATTTGACTCCCACTGAGTTGAACTATATTGTGACTGAAAAAGAGTTTCTAGCTGTTGTTCATGCAATTAATAAGTTTGGACATTATATAATAGGCTATGAAAATTTTGTCTGTACTGATCATTCTACGATTAGATATCTAATGAACAAAACTGTTACTAATGGCAGAGTTACAAGATGGCTCTTACTTTTAAAAGAATTCAATATTACTGTGTTGGATAGACCAGGAAAACAAAATACAGTAGCTGGTTTCTTATCTAGGATCAAAAATACTAAAGCAGATTCTCCTGTAGAGGATAAGTTTCCAGATGAATATTTGTTTGCAGTAACTACTAAGACTCCTTGGTATGCAGATATTGCCAACTATTTGGTTATAGGGAAACTGCCTCCACATCTATTTCCTGGTGAAAAAAGAAAAAAAAATTAGGAGAGTTCAAAATATTCATGGATTTCTAACGAATTGTTTAAAACAGGGCCAGATTGTATGATCAGAAGATTTGTTTGGGAAGATGGAATGCCTGACATCCTCAAGGCATTGCATGATGAGCCATGCAGTGGACACTTTGTTGACAAAAGGATGGCGTATAAAATCCTTTCTTTAGGATATTATTGGCCTTCCCTTTTCAAGGACAAAAAATAATATGTCAAAAGGTGTGATAGCTGCCAAAGAGTAGGGAAACCGACTCTTTCAAATGAAATGCCATTGCAACCACAGGTACTCATTGAACCCTTTGAAAAATGGGCTTTAGATTTCATTGGACCCATTAATCCACCATCTAAGCAAAAGAGGTATATATTAGTATGCACTGATTATGTCACTAAATGGGGAGAAGCCAAAGCATTACTTTCGGCTACTGAAAATTCAGTTGTTAACTTTCTTTATGAGGATATTTTTACTCGCTTTGGTGTCCCAAGAGAAATTGTGACAGATCAGGGAAGTCAATTTACGTCCAACATGATGGAGAAGTTGATGGAAGAATACAAGATGAAGCACAGGAAATCTACTCCTTACCATCCGCAAGCAAATGGCCAAGTGGAGTCTACAAACAAAGTCATTGAAAGTATCATCACCAAGACTCTTCATCTACATAGAAGAGATTGGGTTGAAAGGCTTCCTGAAGCCTTATGGGCCTACAGAACCACATGGAGGAATACAACAGGACATTCTCCTTATGAACTTGTTTATGGGAAATAAGTTATGCTCCCCATTGAATTTCAAGTTAAAACTTTCAAGATGGTAGTTCAGTTGGGGATGGACCTATCAGAAGCCCAAAAACACAGAGTGGAGCAGTTGAATGAACTAGCTGAGATTAGACAAGAAGAAATTCTAAGAACTGATCTAGTTCAACATCAAAGAGCTAAGTGGCATGGCAGATATATCAAAGAGAATAAGTTTCAAGAGGGAGATTGGGCATTACTATTTGATTCCAAGTTTAAAGACTTCAAAGGAAAATTTCAGACTCATTGGCTTGGGCCATATGAGATCAACAAAGTCTTTAACAATGGAGCGGTAAGAATCAAGACCATTGATTAATTTCAAACTCATCTTATTGTGAATGACCACAGATTAAAGATTTATCATAAGCCACTCTCAAAAGAAGAATTTGTCAAAATGTTTTAAGAGAATTTTGCAATAAGGTTGGTAAAGAAGAATTCTTCTTCCCCACCAACGTAGCCTTTGTTCCTTTCTGTTAAAAAAAACATAAATAAATAAATAAATTTGTATAAGCCTGAAAACCAATCTCTGATTGGCAGTATTATACAGAAAATGTAGAGTGAAAATCAGGGACACCTGACACTATATTTTCCAAAAAAGAAAAATCTTTCTTCATTTCATTTACATTTTCACTCCACTCACTTCATCCCACTTCATTTCATTTCCATTTTCACTCCACTCACTTCATTTCCATTTTCACTCCACTCACTTCATCCCACTTCATTTCATTTCCATTTTCACTCCACTCACTTCATTTCCATTTTCACTCCACTCACTTCATTTCACTCCATCTCATCCATTTCATTTCATCAATAAAAGTTTTTTTCCCATGATCATTTCCATTCAGATAGTTATTGTCTAACTATCTCTATTTAGCTAAGTGGTTGTTGTGCCAAGTTTCCACAGTTGGAATCAGTTTCTGCAGCCGGAAGTAGTTTCCGCAGCCAGCACTCTATTTTTCAAATTTACAGTCAAGATCTTAGTGCAATGAAATGAAAATGCAGGTATGACTAAGCATATGCTGTGAAGACATGTACATGAAGCATCTACAGACATCAATAAGGAGCAATTGAGTAAGGGCTAATGAACAACAAAGACAAGGATTCCAAGATATGCGCAAAAATTTCTTTCAAATAGCAATTAAAGGCACAATTTTACATAGTTATTGAACCTTAAAGCTCACTATGTGCAATGATTATTACAATAGCTCCACTACCATTCCACGACCTTACTCCATAAACCATAAATTTACTCCCTAAACAATCTCATGATTATTTTTCGGGTTCAACTTATAGATGACTGCACTTCCACACTCCACTTGTATTCATGAGACGTGACCTATTTAAATACGGCTCCTCTCCACCGTACTCTGTGCAATAATTTTATCAACGTGTAACGTCTCTCACGCATCTGTTCAATTCAAAATTCCAACGCCATTTCACTTGTGTTAAAGCTACATCCCTTTAGCATACGCCTTCATTTCATATCGGTTGCTCATCCTCTGTTTCCGCTTACAGTTCCTGAACACCCCAATTCCCGTATCCATCTTCCATTTTCGGCCATCGTTCTTCCACAAACGTTACAACATAGCCATCTTATCTCTGATAAAACCCTCATACGTAGTTGAATTCCAGAGAGAATTTTAAACAAAGGAAAATATGGGACTGTTACTAAGGGAAAAGCCAGAAGGGCTTAAGTTTTTAGAAGGGTACCCTCAGGCAAAAGAATTGCTGAAAAAATCTAAATGGCTCCGTTTCATCCAGAAATTCAAGGGCCATAATAAAGAAGTAACGAAAGCCTTTGCAAGGTCTTTCAATGACCAGGTGGTGGAGATTGGAAACCTGAAGTTCACGGTCACTGAAGCCTCAATTGCAGCTGCTACAAATTTTCCCCACGAAGGTGAGCGTTGGTTTAAAAACAAAAGTTTGGACGAGAAAGCATGGAGAGTTATATTGCGTAACCCAGGTATGGACGTTACTATATTTACAAGAGGGATTCCTGTTCATGCATTAAAAGAAGAATGGTCAGGCTTACTATTAATCATTCAAAAGTTTATCACTTGTGAAGGCTGATTTGGGACGATGTACATGTATCACACTAGGCTATTGATGAAATTTTTAGAGAAACAAACTCTTAATCTACCCTATTTCTTGATGTTGAGTTTGAAAAAGATGAGCGCCACAGTCCAAAAGAACATAGGGGACATAGAACCTCATTTATATCATCATGGACTCGTGAGGATTCTAGTTGAAGATCAGTTGAAGAAAAACAAAGATACTTGGGAATGGTTTCTAGTGAGAAATTATTTTTAAGAGCAATTTGAAGCACCGGGAAGCAGTACACCAAAGGCACTGAGAAGGAGTAGGGGAAAAGGAAAAAGTGCCATAATCCAAGACTCTCCTATTGATAAAACTAAATAAACTGTTCAAAAAGAGAAGGAGGAAAGAACTAAGGACAGAAAGCGGAAGAAATTGAAGGGAAAGAGGAACTTACAAGATGTTTACCAATCACCAAAACCATCTATAGAGGAAGACTATCAAGTGTTATCTAAGAGACTAGTGCATCTCCAAAAACATGCTGCCACAGCTAAGAAGGAAGAAAAAGAGAAACAAATTGTGGAAGAAGAAAGTACTAGCCTACAGTACTTAAGAAAAAGCAGCAGACTCAAAGGAAAGTGGAGGAGAACACAAGTAAAAGGACCTCACTTCATTGACTTGGGTGGGGAAACACCTGAGAAACCTCAAGCTGCCATAGTCCATCTCATCTTCTGCCAAATATTGAAGCCAGCCCTTCAGATGTTGATGTAAGCCCTTCTCGGCCAGAACTAGAAGACAGTCCTCCTCCTCAACAAGACATTGAAGCCAGCCTGAGGAAAACACCTGAAATCGATCCAAAACAGCAACAGGTATATGACCACCTCGAATCTTTAGAGAAGAGAGTTGCAGGCCCAAGCACACCATCCATTCTACCTCACATAACACAAGATGCACAAGCTCAATCTTTGAAACAAGAAGTGTTTGAATTGGAGGTTTTAAACAGGCACATTAAACAAGAAAACGGGGCATTAGAAGAGAAAAGCAAAGTGGAAAAAATTATTCATGATAATACCATGTTACATATGGGTCTGTGGCATAAGAAGAACAAGAAACTAAAGAAGAAGTGTAGAAAGTTGAGCAGGGAATTAATCAATCTCAAGTTCAGATGTTTGATAAGGAAACCCAGGATGGTGGTAGCACCAAGAAAGAAGAGGAGAGGACTGGATGTATTAGCAGAGGCTTCAGAATACATAGACTAAAGGGAGATGACTAAATTTTGGTTGCATGAGGACATGCAACACCTTCACAGTGGGGTTATGTTGGAGTCCCAAACTTACATCTTCCCTACATACCTTTTTAGCCTTTTTCTCCAGTTACCTGAACCTCCAAGCTATCAAATCATTGCATATTAGTTTAAAATGAGCATATAAATGGTTTCCTAACTATATCTTGTGACTGCTATTTGATTTAGATTTTTGCTCAATCAGCTGCGGAATCTGTCACTTTCTGCAGCCAGAATCAGTTTCCGTAGCCTTTTTGTTAAAGTGTATGCTAAAGGTATCTATTGAAGAACCCAGCCACATGGGCAAGCTACAAATGTCGTGGACATGGAACGTATCCCCTTGGTTCAGCCAAATCATCCACAGAAGCCCGCGGTCAAATCCAGTCAAATGGTGGTCAACACTAGGAGTTTTGCGGTGGCAGGACTCTGTTTTCATCACGAGGAGGATTTCATGGCAAGATCCTAATATTTAGGAGGTGTGCTAACACCTGGGGGCTACCCGTGGACCAAATCCAACAAACCACCTCCTTGGATTTACTTCCCATGGCTACCATGGTGCTAAATTTCTGATTATGGTCTTTTACGTGTCTATCTACCAGCGCAGACCTTATGAATTAGTTATGTATTCCCTACTATAAATAAAGCATCTTCGTATGCGTATAGGCTAGCTGATGATATGTAATCTTGACTGCTTTAACGAGCCATCGAGCCGAGACTTAGTTTTTATTTTATAACTGCATTACAATATATGAGAAGACACTGATTTTTTGAGTTCAAATCCGTGATTAGTTTCTGATTGACCGAGGTTGCAGAGGGCCCCTGTACACTAAGGTCCTGTAGTTGTTGTATAGCTTTATGTTTTTCTTCATTTTACGCTCTTGATACCATAGATGTTTGTTGTATATATTAACTTGCTCATGGTATTTATGTTATTTGCTGTCCATAGCTTCTTTTATGCTTTTAATTGATTGTCAACTGATCCGTGTTTTCATTACAGGTTCTAGTAGAAAGCCCGAGCAGTGCATATAAGTTTTTGATGACTAATGACATGATGGAATTATCTTGTCCTTCTGCTGATTTGTTTTCTTGGTTCTAATTCCAGCACTGTTATTTCTTTAGTTTTTCTTTCTTCATTTACTTTTCTGCAAGATAGATATTAGACTATTCATATCATTCTTCAGTTACCTCCTATAGCCAGAGCGAGTCAAATGGTGAGGGATTGAGTGTGAATGTATAGTTTGATACTAGTTTATTTACTTTTGTAAGTTATTGATTAGATTACTCATATCATTCTCAGTTACCTCCTATAGGCAGAGCGAGTCAAATGGTGAGGGATTGTAGGATGAATGTGTAGTTTAATCTTAGTTTTATTTTCTGGAATTTAGATATCAGATTACTCAATTTGTGCATGATTACCTCCTATAGCCAGAGCGAGTCAAATGGTGAGGGGTAAAAAATGAGTTGATGTGATATGATTTAGTTTACTTTGTTTATTACTTTTGAATTGCTTTGAGTTCAGTCTTTTCCTTTTTTTTTATACAATAGCAAGGATACTGGGTTTCATAGTCACTAGTTCACTATTTTGTTTAATTAGAATCTAGGAACATCTTGATTTCATCATTGTAAGTTTGAACACCTTTGGAACACATTGAAGTTTGGAAATCATTTTAAAGGCCACCATTACCTTGAATACTTTTGTCCATACTTGATTATTAGAATTACCATCTCACATTAGGAAATGAACAAGAAGATAAATCCAAAAACAAATTAAAAACTAAAAACGACAAAGAAATAAGAAAATGGTTATCTTGCATATATAGTGCACTTCACTTCAGCAGTTTACGACTCCCGGATTGAAAATTTATATAGCAATTTAGAACACACTAAATTGACCAAACATGTATCGCAGGGGATAGAAAAACATGGGCAGGCATATTTCTTGGCATCTTTAACTACTTTAGTTAAGCCCTTACCAACTGTTTTATAAGAAACTTCTTTGGCCATCAATTTATCTGGGACAAAAAGGAGAAAAACATGAGGATGGGAAGCCTATCAAAAATTGAATGTATGTAAATGATTATTCCCCAAACCACATTCCTATAGGGTTCAAGTATTTATTATCTTATGCATTAAGTCTAGGGGCTTTTCTTCCGAAGACCTCTTGGTGGATAGGGTGCATGACCTCATGACATATTTTGTAGAAGTGAGAACGGTATTTAGTTTCCCAAAGGATATCGAGATAAATAGATATAGGACTAGGAAGTTGGTTTATCCATTTCCATCAAAGAGATGGAAAATCATAAGAAAAACAAATTGCTTACATGACATAGGTGCTCATATAGAAAAGAGGAGCCATTCTTTTAAGAACATTGCGATTTCATTTGTAATTGGGAATTTGAATGGTCACATTTTTGGATAAAATAGCCTCCCAATCCATGATATATCCATCAACAAAGGTTTCTATATCTAGCACCCATTCTTCATAGAATTTCTACATATTTGGATAACCATAGAGGTGACATGACATAACAGAAATATGATAGAAAGGGCCAAGAGTAGAGGCTAATAATACATACCCATGTTCTCTCGCTTTTGTTTGCTTGGGTCCCTTCTCCACTCTCTTATCAACTCTATAGGGCTCAGATTCCTTGCATGAATTTCTGGACGAATTTCATATCATATTTCTTCTCAGATTGAGGTAGATGATACATTTTCGTTAAATACTCACCTTTAAAAGACCCAATAACTATTTTCTTCCTATTTATAAATGTTTTGTTTGTAATGTCTAGATTGTCAACAACCCATATCACCATATATGTATATGATAGAATTTTCGAGCGCGCAACAATTCTATGGAGAAATGAATTGGCCACATCATTCCATGTGTCGTTGTTACTTGGATGAGAATCATCAATAGTAGTAGCCTCTTTCACAATTATTCATGGATTTTCATCCTTGAATAGTTTGTATATTGTCTCCCAAAAGGCAGAACCTGCATCCGGAGTGCATGTAGTATCTGTGAACAATGGAGACATCTCATACACTTCTTCAGGGGGTAAGAATGGTTCTTGTTGTATTGCATACTTCCTTCTCACCTTGATTATTGTTAACATGTCCTTTAACTACTCTTTATTAGAATTTACCCGTAAATAAGAAAACCGAGATAAGCAAGAAGAGCTTCAAAAGATGCAAAGAGTGATATCAATTCAACGCCAGTTTTATGGAAAATAATTTCACATTAAATCAAGATTATTACAAATCATCAAAAAAAATCCAAATTACAACTACGCAAAGTGGTCATTTAATTTCCAAACGTTTGTTCATGTGACGCTAATACTTGTCATTATATCGAAAAATCTTTTATCAGCATTTGGTATCAAGTGATATTAACATAACTCAGCGATCTGCAGTTTCTGAAAAACATATAGGAGCGGGATATATATTTTTGACATATTGGACTTCTAATAGATTACTATATCAGCATCCATCAATTGACGGAATGCGATATCGACTTTTGACAGATTGCAATATGGGTTTTCGGCATTTCGTATTTCAGATTTTCGGCATTTCGCATTTCATCTTTTCGCTATTTAGCATTTCAAATTGTTCTATTTCACTTATCGACTTTTCGCAATCAGATTTATGTTGTTTTGTTATTCTTTGAAACCTTCGACACTATGTGTAGGTTTTAATAAGACCAATCCTTCTATGATAATTTTTATTCGTTTGTGATGATCTTGGGATTCATAAGACTTGTAATTTATCTCCTAAAACTACAAAAGGATTCCTAAAATGTTTTATGCCATTTTCACAAACTTCCTTATTTTATTAAAAAGTAAAAGAGTAAATAATTTTTTTCATGTTTTATATAAACAAGGAAGGATTCTATCCTAAAAAATTAACAGGCCCCCCATTATTCTTTCTCCTATGTCTAAAGATAATGGGGGGTTTTTGAGTACCACAACAGAACCCAAGGCTTCATGAAGAGGCCAAGAATATGCATGAAATAAGGCCCCCTTTGAAATATTACATCCACATCTTTTAAATTGTTTAATATCATTGATACAAATCATTGGACCCTTGTTTGAGATTTAGGTTCCTTTCTAGAGTTAAATTCTTTTGAATCTAGTAGGGTCTCTTCTGAAGGTCAGATACCCACAAATTTGTAGATAACAATATGCACTTACCCACCTTCAACTTTGGCACATGCTTTCTCCATTATGGTTTCTAAAAAATATGTTTTCGATGGCTATGGAAGACAAGATCCATTGACCCATGAGTTATTAGTTGTGGGAGCCACAACCACTATGGTTTCCTCCTTTTTATGGAATGGATCGAAGCATTTTTACCCAAAGTCAAAGTGCCTTTAAAGGTAGTGGAATTACTGGAATTATGCAGGGAATTTTGAATCGTCCTTCCTGCAAATATATTCCTAAAGTGAGGGTTTATCATCTTCCCCCTTCCCCCCACACAAATGGGGAACCATTGAGAATACATTTCTAAAGGAGGGGTTTCCCAAGGGAATGCCATTTAAATTGAACAGGAAAAGGATCATGAAAACCTTAAAAATAATAAAAATAATAGATTATGAAATATGTTAATAATAAAGAAAATAATTTAATACTAATATATATATATAATATATATATAATAGAGAAAAAATTTTAATCAAAAACAATAATATTATTATAAATAGTAAAAGTAGTAGAGGATCACACCGTAATTTTTGGGATTTCGGTCCCAATACAGCCACACCATAGAGTAAGAAGGGGAGAAGTGGGCATGGAGATGGTATTTATGCCCAAATTTGGAAACATGGGCTCACATTTTTTCCCACAACTCATCAACCTCTTTTTTAATGAGCTCCCATCAAAAAATCACAAAGAACTCCAAAATCTAGAAATGCAAGTGCGGGTGGAGAGGTAATCTCTCTCTGACTCATATATTTTGGAGGATACATTAACTTGATACCTGGCCCTAGGAAAACCAGTGGAAAGAAGAAACAATACCCAAATTTAGTGGCTTTGCATAAAAGAATGAAGACACTTCTAGGCCTAGTGTTGAGAAATAACAAGTGGAAATATATAACTTTTTGCATCTCTTGAAGATGTCAAGAGAATGATTAGGAACTAGAGGTTTTTTCTTGACATATTTTCTTATTTCCTTTATTAGATGTAGAGAAACATTCAGTGTGATTGGGATGGTGGGGAGAAGCTTGATGCTCTAGGTTCCAATGTAAGGATCCCAACAAACATCTCTTTGTCTGATAATGGCTAGTGCTTCTCTATTGGATAAAGGGTCGGGTGATGTCTTCATCTGGTGGTTTCAGGCTTATGTTTATGAATGTGTAGCTATGTCCTATATGTTTCATTTGCATGGTGGTAATCATGAAACATGTTGCAGTATGCAATAGGGAAACTACTAATTCAATTTATCCTTAACCCTAACCTTCAAACATGTGAGAGAATAATGCTTGATAACAAAATTCCTTCATTCTTTCTTAGATAGTTTTTCCTTCTAAACCTTCACACTTGCTTCCTTGAAGTTTCCAGCTTCAGATTGAACTTATTTATGGGAGAGATCCAATTGGTGATCAAGTGAGGCTGATTTTACTTCTATTTATACACATTTGAGGAGTTCAAATTCCTTCTTTTAGGTCAACTTTTCATTTCTTGTGCTGACTTGTTCTTGGAGGTTTCTAGGACTTTCCAGATTGAAAATCAATATCTTTTACATGTTACAACTTTCCAGAAAAGGTATTATATAGATTCTAACGACTCTTTCGCCTCAAAAAAATAGTATTTTGACATGACAAACCATACAAGAATTAAGAACATGGTTTACCTAGATGACCACCAAAATGGAGCATGAAACCCATACTCACAATAATATTTTTCTTTCTTCTTTTCTTCGTAAGATAAAATATACATAATGAATTCAGTACATTGGCAATTATCAAGGCTGAAACTATTTACATTTTCCAACACTCGATGTTAACTAGGTAGTTTTTCATAAATGTACACTTGGTACAAGTTTATTCTCAAACTGAAGAGTTCTCATAAGAAGATTCGGGTTGGTAAGTCACATTAAAGCATCAACATCATAACCAACATTGTCATCACAGTAAGACATTAACTTTAAGATGATAATGCTAGGAGGTTTTACATGATATACCACACTACTTCTACAAGGAACATACCCCATCTGGATGTTCACTGGGTATGTCCTTTCAGGACTATGCTTTCCTTGAATTCTCAATCCTCAAATAATATCAATCCTTTATGACCACTCTTGACTTGGATACTTGTCAAATCCTCAAATAGTGTTAGTTTGTTTTTTACATCATATTTTTCTATCATCAAGAAAATCACTGATGCTTATCGAATCCTCTGTCAACAATTCTCCCTTCAAGGCCTTCACTTAGGCTTACGATTTCTAGGCCTAGTCAGGTTCATGGCACATAAAGAAGGGAATACAAGTGTGATGTTCATCATCCTTCCCTCCCAACCAGAGAGTAGATTCACATTCCCTCTTGTTGAGAGACTAGATCCTCGCTTTTATTGAAGGATAATCCTTTACTCCCTCTCAAATATAGAGAAGATCCCTCAGTTCCTTCGAATTTGGGAAGTCATCACCTCAAGTTTTATAGCTTGTCTTCATAAATGTATCAACTATCAATTTTTCATGGAACACATCGAACATGATATTAGAAAAATTCTAGGATGAATTATAATATTCAACATGGTTCCAAACATCTCATTCTCTTTAAATTAGATGATATTTGGAAAAGCAAGTTAAACAAGTCGATTATAACCTTTCTACTATAATGTACTCTTATCTATGAATTAATTCATTTTACAGAACCATGACTCTTCTAGAGTAATAATGCATGATTCTATGCTTTCTACTTAATAAGAGAAAAATAAAAATTCATAAAGATCTCACATAGATGAGTCTTCCTTCAATAATAGAGATCCTTGGGATCATCTCCTTTCATATTCTTCTTAGGTTCTCCCCTTTCCTCGCCTATATGAAACTCACTTATTTCCTTCGTTTTGTTGTTCACTTTAATGTTTGGAAAATCCCTTTTTTTTGTTTCCATACTCATTGCATCAAAAACATTAAATCTTGGACATGTTTGTCTTCTTCTTTCATTTTACAAACTTCCCCTACCTCAACTTATTGGTCCTTGCAATGAAGTCTTTCGATATTTAGTTTGAATTAGTATCATCCTTTATCTTAATCCTAGATCATTCCAAGATACATTGAGACCACAATTTATCAAAAGGTGTGGTATATTTCTTCGAGTATATGCTAGTTGCAAAACTACTCTAATGAGGTGGAAAAGCATTTTGTGCACATATAGTCATCTCTGAATCTGTAATAGTCTCTCCAAGTCCTTGTAATTGGTCTCTTATTTGTGAGATATTCATTATATAGGTGGCCATATCTTTTATTTACTTAGTATATATAATTGATTCCTCAAGGCAATCTTTTAAAGTTGTGTAATTTTAGAGTAAAACTTACCAACTTACCATACATAGCCATTGATGTCTTCAAATCAACAAAAAATGGAAGAAGGTGATATTTAATGGATTCAACAATGATCCTTTGTACTCTTAATTCTCCCTTATTGTACTTTACTAACTCTTGGTTCTTCTATTTTTCTATTACAACTACTTCTCCAAGGACCTACATCATGACTTTGTTATCTGTCAGTGCCAAGTCAAACCTCTTCTTTCATGCTATGAAGTTTATCGATCGAATGAGCTTATTTCTTTCTGTGAAAAATGTAGACATGTTATATGCATATTGATACATAGAAGACAATATACTACTTACTTTCGAACCAAGGTCCTCTTTCTTGATGATGTATTCAACTATCTTGATGATTTCAATACCTTCAAGGAGACTTCAAAGATGTCCTAGAAAGATGTCTTATAGGATTCCTTCAAGAATGATGTCTTTAAACAACCTCAAAGAGAAAATTATGATATGAAGATACCTTCATGCTTCCTCTAGGTCAATATGATGCACTAGAGTGTCTTCAATGAGGTCTTATCCTTCCTTCCTTTAATGAGACCTTGATGATGAGATCATCTTCAATGAAATCTTGATGTGGAAACCCTCCTTCTGGATCAATATGTCTTCTCCTTCTTTCATTTCCCTTGAAAAGTAAAATAATCTTCTTTGTATCATTTACGATGCCTTCTCTTGTTCATGTTAGCTTTGGTTCCATGTTTGAGAATGTAATAGGGAATCTATTAATTCAATTTCCACTTAATCTTATTAGTTTCTTATGAACTTTATTATATTATTTTTTTTCTTTATTACATATTGTTCATTAGAAAATTATTAATTACAAAAATAGTAAAGATAACAAACAAAAAAATTAGGATCCAAGCTAGGAAAAAACTAATCCAAGGGGTAAACCTAGAAAATGTCCTCCTCTTTTATAATATGCTTCAAATGAGAAAATAAAGACACAAACCCTAGATGAAATTTTCCTCAAAGCACCAAGTTATCCCTCCAATAAGCCCTGACAGGTAGATCAGAGATCAATCCAACCAAACAAGGATCAATTACGTCTTAACCAACTTCATGCTTCAATTTTGACCCCTAGCTTCGACCTGCAACTTTGAATTACAACTTTGTCCCTGTAGAAGCTACATAAACCCTAATTCAATCACATGTCAGCTCTTTAAGAAGACTTACCTCAAATAGGGCAAGGCCTCCAAATTCAAACTACAAAAAATAAAATATTCATCTCTTCTGCAACTTGGATCTACAATTCGAGCTCCTGCAATTTTCATCCTCCCTTAAAACTGTAGAAACGTTGATCATCGCACATGTGAGAGAATAATCCCCAAAAGGGAAATTTATTTGTTCTTCTTGAGATATTCTTTCCTTCTAGACCTTCACACTTGCTTCCTTGATGCTACCAACTTCAAATTTAACCTTTTGATATGAGAGATTGAATTTGTGATTAAATGAGGTCGATGCTACTTCTATTTATACACATCTGAGGGGCTTTTATTCCTTCTCTTAGGACTACTTGTTATTTCCTAGGCCCACTTTTGCTTGGAGACTTCCAGAACTTTCTAGACTAAAAGCTTATTACCTTTTACATCTCACAATTTTCCTAAAAGGGTTTTATATAAATGATAAAGACTCCTTAAACCATACAAGCATGAAGAACATGCTTTACCAAGATAATCATCAAAATGGAACCCATACTCAAAATAATATTTTTAT
The DNA here is from genome assembly GCA_000404065.3 of Pinus taeda. NCBI lineage: Eukaryota > Viridiplantae > Streptophyta > Pinopsida > Pinales > Pinaceae > Pinus > Pinus taeda. The sequence goes on from APFE030922164.1 coordinate 50,112, forward strand.
TTCTTATCTTCTTTGTAAAATAAAATATACATAATGATTTGAGTACATTGAAAATTATGAAGACCAAAACTACTTACATTTTTCGGCAAAAGGTCATGGCTCAAGTGAAATGTGTTCCTTTGAAGGCATATTTTTAATTTTTCTTGTCGTCTCCGGTCCTATCTTTTGGTTTACAAGATGTGATTTTTTGTTTTGTTTTACATTTGTTTGGCCATCTATTGTTGCCGATAAGGCATGTATAATGGTAATTTTGGTTCTCATATGTATTAATGCCTCTCTGCAGACCTATGGGATTGGTATGAAAGCCAATTAAAGGTTGTGGGTATCTGATGTATAGGTGATTTTGCATGTAGTATCGGTGAGCTGAGGCTTTGTAGTTTGATTATATTGATGTGGTTTAGACAAAGACCCAGGGTCCTCCTTAATATTTGGGAAAAATTTCTTTGGTTAGATTGACATGGTTTGGACAAAGACCTGGGGTCCTCCTTAATATTTTTGAAAACTTTTTTAAAGCCACATAAAACTGCTTTTCACTAATACATATGCCTTAATTCACAAACAAAAAGTTAAAATAAAAAATATCATAGCTTATAATTTTATTAAATAATTTTTTTTATTTAGTAATAAAAATATGATGATTCCAAAGCTCTGTTCAAGTTTTTTAATAAATTATGATCTTATTAAAGTTTGATGCACTATTTCTTGCTTAATGAATGTAAGCCATCATCACAATAAATGGAAGAATTACCAAAACAAACTAAATAATAAGCCATTATATTCCATTAATTATGGCTCTAGTTGTGTTTATCATCACAATAAATGGAAGAATTACCAAAAAACTAAATAATAAACCACTATATTCCATTAATTAGGGCTCTAGTTGAGTTTCTTTCTCATTTCTCTCATTTTTTGCCTCTTCTCTCCACTTGTTATTTGTCATTTGTCAATTTTTAATGGAGTTTCTACCTATTTTTTTTTATTGTTAAATTTCAAGGTAGTTTCCTCATATTTCATTTTGGCTATTTTTAATTCTATTAATTACTCAAGTAAACCCATGTTGATCGAGAGTTTAATTTCCTTAAACGATTTGTTGAGCTTGTTTGGCAGATATTTTCTCACACTCTATTGGATGCTCCTATAATTGATCTTCACTAATGAGTTAAATGTTTGTTGGAAGGGGTTTGGATATATCTAGCTAAGTATTTAGGTATGCTTAATAAGTATAATGTCCCTACTTAGTTGTGTCCAAGATCATGACAAAATGTCGTGCAGTATTACCAATACTCTCTAGGATCTCTCAAAGAATTCCTGGCGAATGTAATAAAGGGGAATCCACATAAAAGTTGAAGAGAAATATTCTTTGTATGCATTAAATGTTTGAATCCAAGGCTTCATGAAAAGGAAAACAAAATTCATGAAATAAGGCCCGCTTTGAAGGGTTCCATCTCTATCTTTTATGTTGTTCAATATCATTGATAAAAAATATTTGGACCCTAGTTTGAGATTTAGGTTCCCTTTCAGAGTCCAACTCTTTTGAATTTATTAGGGTTTTTTCCAAATTAAAGAAACCTACAAATGTGTATATAATGATATGCACTTACTCTTATTCAACTTTTGCACCTGTTTTCTCCATTGGGATTTCTAGAAAATACATTTTCGATGACTATGGAAGACGAGATCCATTAACCCATGCATTATTAGCTGTCAAAGCAATGACCAATATGGATTCTCCATTATTTCCTCGAGGCATCAAAGCATTATCACTCGAATTGAATGTGATTTTAAATATATTGGAATTACTGGATTTATGCGGGGTATTTTGAGTCATCCCTCTTGCAAATACATTTCTAAAGTGAGGGTTTCTCCCCGCCCCCCACCCACACCGCCCCCCCCCCCAAATCGGGCACCATATCAACTACATTTCTAAAGGAGGGATTGCATTCCCCTTCTAATGGTGTGCATTTAAATTCAAGAAAAAAAGCATCATGAAACCTTAGAAAATAATTTAAAAAAAACTTATTATGAAATATATTAAATTAATAAAAAATTATATTGAATACTATATATATATATATATATATAATATATATTAATGTCTATATATGATTTTCAAATACAACATAAAATATTATTATTATTATTATTATTAGGAAGAATGGTAGAGGCTCTCATCATAATTGTTGGGATTTTCGCCTTGATACAACTATGCCACAATGTCATAGGGGTAGAAGAAGGCATGGAGATGATATTAATTCCAAAATGGGGCAACGTGGTGCTCATATTTTTCCTACAACTTGGCCACATGTTTTTTAATGTGCTCCCATTGAAAGCTCAGAAATAATTCCAAAAGCTAGAAATGCAAGTGGTGTTGGAGAGAGAATCTCTCTTTCACTCATAACTTTTGGGGGATATGTTCACTTAGGTACCTAACTTAGGGTATACCAGTGGAAATAAGAAATAATACCTTAATTTAGTGGATATGAATTGGAAAATGAAGACACTTCTAGGCCTAATGTTGAGGGATAAACAAGTGGAAACATATAACATTTTTGCATTTTTGGAAGATGTCAAGAGAATGCTTAGGAATTAGAGGTTTTTTCTTGATAAATTTGATTCTTTACATCCAATTCAAAAGATACATGGAAAACCAAATACTATTATAAGCAATAGAGATCCCATTTTCACTCGAAACTTTTGGATGAAATTATTTGCTTGTTTGGGTACTCAATTAGCTCATAGCTCATCTTATCATACTCAATTTGATGGGAAAACTTAGATAGTGAACAAATATTTTGAAGGATATCTTTGTTTCTTTGCATCTGATAAAAAAATATAATGGATCAAGTGGTTACCTCTAGTTGAATTTTGGTATAACACTTCCTCCCATACTGCATCAAAAATGACCCCATTTATGGAACTTTATGTATATCATATACCATCCATCCTATCATCTTTAAGAGAAAAATCTAATTTTTCAAGTAGTGGAAGATCACATCGAGCATCAACAACAAGTTCTATAACTCTTAAAGGATAAACTCACTTTGGTTCATAATTGAACTAAGTAACATGAAGATTAACATTACAGTGAAAGAAGTTTTCATGCAGGTGACTTGGTATTTTTACGACTACAACCATATAAGAAAATGTCCCTCAAGAAATCTAAGAAGGATAATAAATTATCACCAAAGTACTATGGTACTTACAAGGTGTTGCAAAATATTGGTAGTATGGCATACAAATTGGAGCTTCCTGCATCTTCTTGAGTGCACCCAATTTTCTATGTTGCATGCTTAAATAAGGTTATAGGTGACAAGGTGTGAGTTCAAAAAATATTGACATAACTTAATGAGGAAGAAAAAATCATATTGGAACCTTAAGCAGTCACAGAAAAAATTACCCAACAACCACAAAATCATTCAATTTCATTGTATCTCATCAAGTGGAAGAACTTACCCACTAAATATTACACATGGGAGGTCGAGAATTTTATATAGAAGCATCCATAATTGCTCAAGCATTGAGGAAATTTTTTTTTTAATGAGAGGGGCATGTTGGGTCCCCATAATACTAGTGTAGCCCCGTATTGTTATTGTTAGTGTGGCCCCCTAATTGTTATTGTTGTGCCCATGTAGTCCCCATATTGTTACTATTGTGCCACATAGAAGCCCACTATTGTTATTGTTCTGCCCTTACATTATTATTTTTAGGTAGGCTCTAACTATATTGTGAATCCTTAGACTCCTATATATAGAAAGGAGGTATTGTCATTTGTATCATCCAATAATTATTCATTTATGTGATGTAAAGGAGGTTTCCCCCTCAAATACCCTAATTCTGAAGTCGTTGATCTATCTTTTCTTAAATTTTATGAGAAGGTTGCATAACATCATTTCTCACATACAAAGAAACATTCAATGTGATTTGAGTTGTGGGGAGGAAGTTGAACTTACAGGCTCCAATGTAAGGGTCCCAACAAACATATCTTTGTCTGATAATGAATATTGTTTCTTTATCAGATAAAGGGTCGAGTGATGGCTTCATGTTGTGGTTCATGGCTTATGTTGATGAATCTACGGCTATGTCCTCTATCTTTCATTTGGATGGAAGTAAGGCTAAATGGTGTTGTATAATGCAATAGGGAAAATATTATTTCAATTTATACTTAAAACTAACCTTTGCACATTTGAGAGAATAATGCCCAAAAACAAAATTTCTTCATTCATCTTGAGATATTCGTGCCTTCCAAACCTTCACACTTGCTTCCTTGATGTTGCCAACTTTAGAGTGAACTTCTTGACGGGAGAGATATAATTGGTGATCAAATGAGATTGATGTTGCTTCTAATTATTCGCATCTGAGTGGTTCAAAATCCTTGTTTTAAGCTGAATTATCATTTCCTATGCTGAATTGTGCTTGGAGGTTGAAGGTTTCTAGGACATTCTAGACTGAAAATAAATATGTTTTACATGTTACGACTTTCTGATAGGGTTTTATATAAATGATAAAGAATGTTTTGACTCAAGAAAAATATTATTTTGACATTAAAAAACCTACAATAATGAATAACACGTTTTACCTAGATGACCATCAAAATGGATCATGAAACCCACACTCACAATAATATTTTTATTTCTTCTCTTCTTTGTAACATAAAATATACATAATGAAATGAGTACATTGAAAATTATGAAGGCTAAAAATAGTTACATTTTCCAACACTCCTTCTTAACTAGGGAGTTTTTCATAATTGTACACTTTGTATAAAGTTATTCTCAAACATTGGTTAGCCATATTTAAGCATCAACATCGTAGCGAAGGTTTTCATATAGTAAGGCCTTAACTAGACAAACTCTTTAAGAGCATAATGCTTGGAGGCCTTATGTGAGATAATACACTACTTATACAATGTACATAACCCATATGGATGTTCACTAGGTATGTCCATTCATGACTATTCTTATCTTGAATTCCCAATGACGGGAGAATATCAATCCTCTATGACCACTCTTGTCTTGGATACATGTACAATCGTTGGATTGTTATTCCATTTTCTAACCTATATTTTTCCTGCATCCACCATCCTCCATCCACTATCCTCCCTTCAAGGCCTTCACTTTGGCTTATGACTGCTAGTATTGGTCAAGTTCATGACACTTGAAGAAGAGAATACAAGTATGATTTTCATCATCCTTCCCTCCCAACCTTAGAGTAGATTCCTATTCCCTCTTTTCTAGTGAATAAATCCTCACTCCTATTAATGTATACTCCTTACTCCCTCTCAAATATAGAGAAGATGCTTGACTTCCTTCTAATTTGGGAAGTCATCACCTCAAGATTTATAGTTTGTATTCATAAACGTATGAGCTACTAGTTCTTCATGGAGATAACTACATGGATCCCTCTTTCCTTTGTATCATTATATCGAGATTTCATATTTCCTGGATATTATGGAGCTATCATATTTCTTTAATCTTCTGATATGGTTTGGGCCATCTTCCTTTAAAATTACTTTCCTTTATTTGTCATCAATAAATGATCTGGAATTTATCCAAGACAAAGAATGAAAGGTATTACAGACTCATGTGCATGGAAGTGCCTATGTTACTTATGCAACGGATCAATAAGATTTCTAGAATACATAGACATTGAGGCAATCAGAGAAAACATAACTGTTAAACATGTAAACAAAACAAGTTTAATAAGGAGTTCACCCAATGCTCCTAGGCTACATCTCCTGGTCCAGCCTTTTAGTGGTGGCCTCTTTATTATCTTTTCAAGAAGAATTTTTACAATAGTGAGCTCGATTCAAGACTCATTAAACAGAATGAAGTCAGTAGGAATGGAGTGCACAGACTCTCCTTACTGAAACTTGAACTCTGAGGGTCACAGTAGTATGACGGGCCTATGTCGAGGAGTTTTCTTGAACCTCTCAAGCCTTGAATGGAGTACACAGCTCTCTGACTCTCTCTAGCTCTGTCTGGATCGATGTTGCCTTTAGGTTAGCTTGGCTTCTTCTCTCTGTTCTCTACTATTAGCCTTTTGTGTCTCTTCATTGTTTGCTTCTGTGTTGTCTTTTCCAATGCTTCTGTCAGTTCATGGCTTTAAAGCCAGTCTGTTCTTTGACTACTCATTTTTGCTTCCTGGCCTTTTGGTTTCCTTTCCTATGTCCATTCGAATTTCTCTGCTCTGCGTCATCATCACTGGGTAATGCCTCGCAGGGAGGTGGCCACCTATTTTCTAACAAACTGGGTGTCAGATTCCCTGAATCATATTCGAATGGTAATTAAATATGTTTGCTTCAAGATCACCTACAAACATGAATCATTTTCCAACTCGTCATCCATGTCGGACTTCAAATCCCCTATCATATTGCTTTTTGACATGTCAAATTTGGTCAGTCATGGGGATGTATTTCCACCATCGATTTGGAGCCCCCAGACCCTACGGTCGTCCTTCATATCAGGCCAAGTCACACGATCTTTACCCATCCGATGCGAGCGGTTTTCTCTCTCTTCCATCGGACGCATGTCGCTCGATGTGTGGCATTGGGTGGGACTTTGTCAAAACTGCTTACCACCTCGAAGCCTTCAGTTATCCTGCCAATTTTGGGGAATCCTGTGCTATGGAACCGAAATAGTTACCTTTCCGCATTCTATATCGATTTCGGGTCCAGGAACTTTGAGGCTTTCCTTTACTAAGGGTGATGCCCTGCGATATGCGATTAGCATAGAATTCACCTCTATTTCCTGAATTAGCCTTTGGTTTTGCCAATTTTGTGCCATTGCGCTTTACCATGGGCCAACAGTCTGTGCGCTCAACTGAGGATCCTTGTTGCTCCACTTTGACCACAACTGCAATTGTTATGAGGATTCCTTCTGATAGCTTTGATATTTTCTAAGAATTGAATCTTTTAGCATAATTTGAAATAGTCATGGAAACTGAAAGAGTTTTTAAGATCCAATTCAGATCACGGCCTTCCCATTGAAAAAGCTTTTGGACCACCAAAATTTAGTTTTCTTTTAAGCATCAATCAAGTGAGGGTATTGCTTCCTCGCTTGCTCAATTTCTATCCATTTTGCACTACTTGGCTTTGAACCTTGAGTCCAATCCTGAGGTACTCAACATCCCCTCTGCGTGTAGTCCTACCTTCCTGTCCAGAAGTGTATCTTCCTACAACTCATTAAGATATTCAGGTAACAAATCATCAATAAAAGGCAATTGACTCTTCTCTTTGAGATCTCCAATTAATGAAGGTTCAAATAGTATCAAGCTATTTGCATTAACAACTGAGTAGATGTGCATGTAAGCTGGTAGATCAAGGTGAAAGGCATTCTCACCAATTTTCTCAAGTATCTTGAAAGGTCCATAAGTTATTGGCTTTAGCTTCTTTCCTTCACCTTGCATTATTTCTTTGCTGACATACAGCTAGACTTAGTCACCAACTTGGAAACTATGCTCCATTTGATGCTTATCATGCCTTGCCTTGTACTTGGCTTGGCTCTTTTCCAACTGTTCCTGTACTTCCTAGTGAATCTCTTGGATTTGTTCAAAGGAATTGGTTGCCTTGTCCACATCACTATGTCCATCAACTGCTATGTCTTTACCAATAAACAAATCCAAGGGAGACCTTGGTGTGAAACCAAAACAGGTCTCAAAAGGAGATCTCTATGTAGAAGAATGTTTAGCTCGGTTGTAAGCATGCTTCACATAGCATAAATGTTCATCCTAAAGTTTGGGATGCTTGCTGCAATAACCTCTGAGTAATTGGATCACTATCCTATTGACCACTTCTGTTTGGCCATCTCTTTGTGGGTGAAAAGTTGTGCTCTTCTTCAGCCTGGTGTCCATCAATTCCCATAAACTTGACCAAAATTTCCCAAAAAATCGGGTATATCGATCAGATATTATGGACGTGGGTAATCCAAAATGAATCCATACATGCTGAAAGAATAACTTTGTAGTTTGGTCATCTGTAATCTATTTGTTACAAGGTATTAAAATACACATTTTGCTAAACCTATCCACAACAACATATAAATAGTCATGACCTTTCCTAGATTTAGGCAATCCTCCAACAAAGTCCATGGAAACACTTTCCCAAGGATGAGAAGGAACTCGTAGTGTAGTGTACAAGTCTATTTTTCTATTGTTGGGCTTGCTTTTACCACACATGGTACACCCTCTTACATATCTAGAAACTATCTCATTTATTTTTGGCCAATAATAAAATCTTTGTAGTTGTGCAACCGTTTTACTTACCCAAAAGTGACCTGATATTAGAGAAGTGTGTGCTTCTCAAATTATCTTTACTCTTTTAGTTTGTGGAATGCATAGCCTCCCACAATGATACAGGAGTTGGTCCTTAATATGATAATCCAATTCTTCTACTCGTTTGCCTTGACTTAAAGTTACATAAACATATTTTAAATCTATATTTTGAGCATATTGTTCAATGTAGCTCTCATGCAATACTGAATTATGCTTAAGTATAGTAGATGCATTTATAATTGTTCTAGATAACATATCTGCAACTTTATTGTGTGTGCCCTTTTTATATCTGATGACTAAATGAAACTGTTGTAGGAAACCCATCCATCTATAGTGTCTTGATTGTTGCAACTTAGTTTGGGAGTGTAGATGTTCAAGTGGTCGATGATCAGTATGTATAACTGTCTCTTTTCGCATTAAGTAATGTTTCCACTTTTTCATACTCTGTACTAATGCATGCAATTCTTTATCATATGTGGGATAGTTAACTACTGCAGAATTAAATGTCTCAGAATGATAGCATATGGATTTACCGTGTTGCATCAACACTGCTCCCATGGCATAGTCACTGGCATCTGTCTCAATCTCAAATGGTATTTTAAGATTAGGCAGTGCTAGTACTAGTGTTGTACTAACATTTTCTTTCAAGGTATCAAAGGTTTTCTGCTCTTTGCCTCCCCACTGAAACACCTTGTTCAATCCTGCTAAAGCATGTAAGGGAGTTGCAATTAAGGAAAAGTTAGAAATAAACTTTCTCAATATTGTGCTGCTCCTAAGAAGCTTCTAACTTCTATAGAAGATTTGGGTTTAGGCCAATTTACAATGACTGCAACCTTATAGGGATCTATCTTCAATTCACCACCCCCTAGTATATGTCCCAAATAATTCAAAGATGTTTTGCCAAATTCACATTTTGAGAGTTTAACATAAAGTTTTTCTCTTTTCAAAACATCTAGTGTCTGCTTAACATGCTTTAAATGTTCTTCTCACATTTTTCTAAATATAAGAATGTCATCCAGATATACGATAACAATACCATCAAGAAAAGGCATGAGTACATCATTCATTACTCTCATGAAAGTAGCAGGAACATTAGTTAAGCCAAAAGGAATAACCAGCCACTCATACAGTCCCTGCTTTGTCTTTATTTCTTTCCATTTTTGTTTCCTTTTCTCGTTATTTTTGCTTGCAGTGGGTTGGGATGATCCCCCAACTTCTGGGTTCTATTGTGCTCTGCAAACAACCCCCCATTTCATATCATTTTTATTCATAAAACATCAACCTATGAAATGGGTCCCTTTAAAGTAAAATTGATATCAATACTTTTATTGTTCAAAAAGTTTCGATAATCAAATGAATGCATTTTACAAAACCCTTTTTGAACAAACCCATTTAAAAGAAATAAAGTGAAGTTTGGTCATTGCGATAAAGCAATCGCAAGATCGCATATCGCAATGAAATAAGAAATATATATAAGTGGCATAAAGCTTTATGCCGATGCGATATCGCAATCGGCGATCGGCAATACTCCATGCACATCTCAAAGTGCCCCATGCCATTACCTCCGATGTGATGCGCAATCGGCGATCGGCGATCGGCGGTTTACTTTCACTTAAGTCTTGATGCGCTCATAGCTTTTCACCGATGCGATATCGCATTCGGCGATCGGCAGTATCCAATATACATCATTAAGGCACACTTTTCATACACCCGGTGCGATGTGATAAAGCACAGTTTTCAATAAAAAGCCGTTAAGTGATGGGATAGCACAATTCATTCATATTTAAAGCTTGATCGCTTACATTCACCTGCACACAGCCGCCAAAATGTCCATTGCATGCTTAAGGGAATTATTCACCCGGATAACGATTTAATGGGCATTTAAAGGATGACAGGTTTTAAACGGCCAATTAATGAGATCATGTCTTAAAATCTTTCTATGGATTGTGTTCGCGCCTATTTTAAAGGCTAAATACCTTATTGCGCACCTATTCATATGTTATCATCACTTGCAAGTTTTCATTGTTATCTCTTTGTATTACGCGCAATTGCCTCTCTGCGCAGAATTCATCCATAGACAGAAGTTTGAGCAAGATGGGAAAGAAATCCAAGAAGACTGCGGGTGCTTCCGTTCCACCAGTTGCAGGAAAAGCTGCTGTAAACAAGAAGAAGGGCCTAATATCTGATACTACATGCACAGGTCTAACCAAAGTTACTTGGCAAGGCACTTACGACCTAATTGAAGCCGAGAAACCATAGAAGACGGTAACAGAAGCTAGCGTGGATTTACTACGGAAGTCTGATTATACTCTCAAAGATTTAGCCGACTCTTTCCTTCACAGAATAGCAGCCAGGGATCAAATTCTCCCATACACAGACGTTGTGCGATGGGCGATTGAATAAATCCCAATCTTGGACAGAACTTTCAGCACCAGAGATGGGAGGATTTTCGGATCATTCAAGGCAGATGACCTAAGGCAAATGTATCATTTGCCCGAGCCAGAGAAAATATCTAACAAGGCCTTCCTGGAAAGTTTGCAAGCGAAAATGAAATTGAATCTGAACCCATCAAGGATTGGAGACAAAATTCGAACAAGCACAAACACGAATCTTCCGGTAAGTAGTCGGTTGATTCTTTGGCTTCTCCTTATTGTTATGCGGGGATAATGATGTGTAGGCTATGGGGATTGCATGACTCTGCTAATTTTACAATAGAAATGGTTCCTCTTATGGAGGCAGCAGTAAACAATGTAATTATGGATTGGGCTACTATTCTCTTGGATAAACTAGCAGTAGCTGTTCGTGATTTTAGAAATAAGACTGTGGTCACTGAAAGGAAAATTCCCCCATTTTATTATAGTGCATATATCTTAGACACATTATGTTTCAATTCCGAATTTCCTGTCCTCGGTTGGAAGAGAACTCGCGGACCCCACACCATCATACATATCACCAAAAATGTGGAAGTCTTCTAAAACACCACCGTATCAAATAACTGCAATGGCTTTATGGTGCCATTTACTATTCCACTTGATAAACCCATTCCGAAGATTTCCTATCAAGCTTCCTTTGATTTACCAGCAGTGGCAAGTTGGTTTGGAGAAGAGAAATTTACCTATATCAGAGTTTTCAGCAGCCAAGCCGACCCACATGTTCTCCCTTTATATATTCCAGATAAGCTGCTAGCGAGAGAAATTGCGTATCAGATTATGGCTAAGAGTACTACATAGACTCTCAAAAGAGAAAATAAAAGAGGTTGGCCCTCTTTTCTCTTGAGGTGTGGTTTCTATATGCTGCATGATCTCAAACATGCAGAAAAGGAAGCCACAAAGGTTCAATCTTTAACTCTGGCCACAATCCCAAACAGGGCATTTGATCCAAAGCAAGTTGCCTATGCCGCATTAGAACAGGCGAAATTGACAAAGTTTGAGCATCAAGAAGATATATTTGATGACCTGTTCACTTCAATTGAAACCATAGGTCAGGCTAAAGAACTCGCTAGGATGAAATATAATGATGACGGGTTGACAGAGTTCAATAAACTTAGAGAACAGAGGTTGCAAACTCTGCCTCTAGATTTACTAGCAACCACCCCAGCGACATCGTCAAGCGAGTCTGGTCGGCAACAGTTAAAGGAACCTCCTGCTATAACAAAATATCATAATAAGGAGCAGGAGGAAAAGCAGAGGAAAGAACAAGAGGGAAAGCAGAGGAAGGAGCAGGAAGAACAGCTAAAGAAAGAGCATGAGGATAGACAACAGAGGGAACAAGAGGATCATAAGAGGAAAGAGCAGGAACAAGTACATAAGGAGTCTCAAACTGAGAAAGGGAAACAGACCACCACTGATGTCAATGTGGACACTACCACAGACCCTAAATTGCTCTAGGAATGGCAGCAGTTTCATTCTATCATCAGTGGATTAGAATGCTCAAAAGATACAGACACTTCTAAGACTAATGACATGCAAGATGTTACTTCACCTCGCGTTCTAAGTGGAACCAGCGGCCCACCCAGTTCTAAGGATGTTGAGATAATTCCAAAAGACCCCACCGATCAAATCATTCTACAGGTAGAAGATATTCCTCCATTGGATGTTCTCTACAGCCCGAGGCATAGAGCAGTTGTAAAGCGATCAAGGAAAATACGAAGGATTGATCAACCTTCTAGCTTTTCGGAGCAAACAGTCATGGGTAATGTAGTATGGAAGGAGGAATTGGACCACTCCGATGACCTAACAAAGTTGTCACAGTATGCTGGAGCCTATTCGACAGCAAAAATCGACAAAGCATCGGAGATAAGCCTTCTATTGAAGAATAAGGACCAAGAAATCTCTGCATTACAGGCGGAATTGGCTGAGACAAAGAAGAAGGTAGCGCAAGAAGAGGAGCAGTTTCTGGCACAACATCAAATGAACAATCAATTAACCCAGCAATTGCAAATGGAAAAGAAAAGGATTGACAAAGTGCGATCCAGAAACAGAAAGAATTGACAGAGGCATTGGCACAATTGAGAGCAGCAAATGAACAAATGATGAAAACCAAAGATGAGCAAATCGCTCAAATGTCATCGCAGCTAGAAAAAATGAAAGGTGCTTCGCAAGTGGTAGAGTTCAAAAAAGAAGCATCATTGATAAACCATGCATTAATATCTCAGGTTAGACTCTTCTGTCAACAGATCGCTCAAGCTGAGCCACTGTGCGAGTTAACTACGTCTATAAATTAGCAGGTAGAGGAGGCCAGGAATGAATTAGATCAAGCCGAAGAGGCCATTACTGCATATCTTGACTGGCAAGATTCTGATAAGGGAAAAGCAACAAATTTTCCCAGGATACTTGAAACATATAAGGATATACTTTTCACAGAATGGTGCACTCAGGTGATGAAAGCAGAGAGAGCAGCTTCAAGATGTAAATCAACTTCTAGAAATCTAGTTGATTTAGTCAACAACACTCTCTACTTGGCAAATATGATTTCCCAATGTACACCAGGAAAGATGAAAACAACAAATAAATTGGAGCAGTCATGTTATCCTGAGTTAGAAGAAAAGGGAATATTAATCACCGGGATTAATAGTTTAAGCTTGGATGCATATTGTCTCTTCCTAATTAAGCCACATACACAAAGAGCCACCCTTAAGTGTTTAACAGATGCAATCGGGTGTATAATTCCCAATATTCAGGATGCCACCTATCCTGCCCAGCTCAGTTCGCGCCTCAACAAACCTCCGGAAGTTGAGCCAATGCTTGCAATAAATCAGCTCAGATTCAAAGGAAAGCAGCTGACTTGATGAATCACCCTCCAGCTTGCCAGATCGCTAGCCAAAATAGGATCAAGAGTTATTGATATCAATTTAGTAGCATTTCTGTTTAGTAGATATTTAAATTAGTATTGTATTTATAGACCCTTTCATGTTTTAAAAAGGGTCGTAAATTTGTAAGAGACTTAATAGACTGAGTTTGCACTACTGGCTGCAGCATTTTCCTTCATGAACTTGACTAGTGTTCCTAATTTAATGAGGAAGTTCTTATGCAATTGTGCACTATTGTCGTTGATTGAGAATGTTTTTGCGTTAAAGGAAGAACTGACAAATAGCGATTGATAATCTTGGAGTGTCCAGGCAACTCATATGGTATTTTTATCTATGTCTGAATTCATTCCGTTTATATGAATTGTTTATGCTAATTATTGTTTGCTTATTCATTCCACTATTGGATGTTTGGCGATGTGCCTTTACTTTTAATCATGTGTATGACAATGATATAGATGTTTAAAGTGTGGTAATTTCGCTTCAATCACTCTGCTTAACTATTTAGGCACAACAATCTTAAATGAATTAATATCTATGTTGGAAAGATACAGTCATCTATATGCTTGTCTTTTAGACACAGAACATCAAACGCTACGCTTTAGAGCTCAATAGATTCCCGGGATAGTTCCATTTATTTATATTTCTGTTAATAGTTTTAGCCTTTCACTCACCGCTAGTGTAGTCTATAAATCATTCATCCATCCCATTTATCTATTTATGGGAAACTGGTCCCATTATCCCCAGTCGGAGCCACTATCCCAAACGAAAAAGGAGTTGTACTAAGGTCCGGACCGGGTGGTTTCCCCAATGTTGTTGCAGCGATTTTCGAGGCATCAACAGGTTCCCATTCTTACCTCTACCTTCTAGATACATAGCCTAAACATATACCTTATCTATGCTAGTGGGATTAATAATGAGGATAGTGTGCCTCATGTAGCTGTGTAGACCACCTATATACTTCAACAGAGTCTCAGGTGAGTCTAAAGAAATTCCTAGAATCAAAGCTCTTTTCTTAAATTCTTGGGTGTAACCTTGTATGCTTTTCCCTTTTAGTTGTCGAAGAGTTTTCCAACTCATCATGGATTGCTACATGTAGGCTAGTGGATAGAATTTTATTTTAATTGCATAAACAAATTCACTCCAGATAGAAAGAATCTTACAATGTTTCTTCATGTCAGCTTGTGTCCTTCCTTCCCACCATACCAAGGCAGTGCCTCCAAGGCGTAGGCTGGCTAGCTAAATCTTACTCTTGTCTGAGTCAATGCTCTGTACTCTGCAAAAACATCAATCTGTCTGATCCAATTATCCAGCTTCTCTGCATTCAACTCTCCATCATATATTGGTAAATCAAATTTAACATCTAATTTAATCGAAGATGTCTTATTTTTATTTTCAGGGCCATTAGGAGATGTGAGAATTTTTTCTTCTTTCCCTTTGCCTTTAGAGTGGTCATGTAGGAGAGATTCTTCTACTCCTTTGTCTTGTTTGGAGCTTAATGAATCTTCATCTCTTTGTTTCTTAAAGTCCCTATACATTTCCTCCACCATGGATCTCAAGGCAATAAAACTATCAATGAACTGGGGGTCTGATTCCAAGGGATTATCTTCTGAAATTTTCCTCTTAGAATAGACTCTTCCAATTTCCGGGTTAGTTTCAACCAATTCTCCTTCTCCTAATTTAAGCTTTGAACTAGTTAGAATTCAACAACAAAATCCATCACAAGCTTCTCTAACCTTAGTAACCCTAATGCTCTGATACCAATTGATCTAGAATTTATCCAACACAAAGAATGAAAGGTAATACAAACTCATGTGCATTGATTTGCCTATCTTACTTATGCAACAGATAGATAAGATTGCTAGAATACATAGAAACTGAGGCAATCATAGAAAACATAACAGTTAAAAATGTAAACAAAACAAGTTTAATAAGGAGTTCACCCAATGCTCTTGGGCTACATCTCCTGGTCCATCCTTTCAGTGGTGTTGTCTCTATTATGTTTTCAAGCAAATTTTTTACAACAGTGAGCTCGATTCGAGACTTACAAAATAGAATGAAGCCAGTAGGAATGGAGTGCACAAACTCTCCTTACTGAAACTCGACCTCTAAGGGTCACAGTAGTATGGCAGGCCTATGCCGAGAAGTTTGCTTGAACCTCTCAAGCCTTCAATGGAGTACACAGACTCTCTGACTCTCTGTGGCTCTGTCTGGCTCAATACTGCCTTCAAGTCAACTCGGCTTCTACTCTCTGTTCTCTGCTATTAGCTTTCTGCATCTCTTCCTTGTCTACCTCTATGTTGTCTTTTCCTCTGCTTCTGTCAGTTCATGGCTTTAAAGCTAGTCTGTTCTTTGACTGCTCGTTTCCGTTTCCCAACCTTCTAGTTTCATTTACTCTATCCATTCGAATTCCTCTGCTCTGCTTCATCATCAATGGGTAATGCCTCGCAGGGAGGTGGCCACTTGTTTGCTAATGAACTGGGTGTTAGATTCCTTGAATCATATTCGAATGGGTGTTAAATATGTTTGCTTCAAGATTGCCCATGAACACGAATCGCTTGCAAACTCATCATCCACGTCGGACTTCAAATCCCCTGTCATCTTGCTTTTTTACCTGTCAATTCTGGTCAGTCATTGGGACATATTTCTGCCATCGATCTGGACCCCCCAGATTGTATGGTCATCCTTCATATTGGGCAGACAAGTCGCACGATGTTTGCCCGTCCGATGCAGGCGGTTTTCTCTCTCTTCTATCAGACGTGTGTCGCTCGATGAGTGGCATTGGGCGGGACTCAGTCAAAATTTCTTACCACCTCGAAGCCTTCCGATATCCTATCGGTTTTGGGGAATCCCTCGCTATGGAATCGAAAGAGTTACTTTTCCAAATTTTATAGCGATTTTGGGTACAAGCGCTTCGGAGCTTTCCTTTACTGAGGGGGATGCCCTGCGATACGTGATCAGCGCTTATCAGAATCCACCTCTCTTTCCTGAAATAGCCTCCGATTTTGCCAGTTTTTTGCCATTGCGCTTTACCATGGGCCAACGGTCTGTGCGCTCGACCGAGGGTCCTTGTTGCTCCGCTCTGGCCACAACTGCAATTGTTATGAGGATTCCTTCTGATAGCTTTGATCTTTTCTAATACTTGAATCTTTTAGCATAATTTGAAATAGTCATGAAAACTTAGAGAGTTTTTAGGACCCAATTCGGATCAATAAAGGAATTATATTGAGCCTTATCAAATTTCAAACTAATAATAGCTCCCTCTAGACCAGAAAGTGATCTTTGTTCTTACAAAAACATCAAGTTATCTTCTTACACTGCTACCTTTGAATTCCAAGATGAGGATGTAAAAATATTCATTTCATAATATTTAAATATTTCCAACCATTCACTTAATCCATGTGTTCTTTGAATTGACTTCAAAACCCACAGTTGAACTTGCCTCAACTTCCATCATGTTATCCTACAATATATTTCTAGGTATCAAAAGAATATGTTAACTATATAACCAAATAAAAATATTAATATTATAGTTACCTTATCATGATGGCCTTCTCATCAAATCATCATCTTTCTCGAGTTCTTCCATATGAACATCCTTTTGTATGATCTATCTCCATATAAATATTTCTCCATGCATTCATTTTAATGATTGAACTTTCTTACTAGGCTATAATATCTTCCTTGGAGTTCTCATTATTAACGTCCTTTCTTTCTTCTCGAAACTATACTTTATGTTGATCAACATTGTCATATGCCATGCAATTTTGTGGGAGTGTATTGATCTCCATTCATTCTAAAGAATGTCAAATTTTTTCATTCGAGCATCATGCAGCCATATCGAAGAATTACCAAGCACATTCATAACTAATTCTCCCTATTTGATTCTTGTAGATGTTAACCATGATGCAAGGAAGAATAAATTTGAATATGAATACCTTTTCTTTCATATAATCATATAGTCATTGTTTGATCGAGCTTACCTCGTATACCTATCAAAGATAGGTTTCCTTTTCAAAGAAGAAAAAAACATTCATTATTCCTTTCATATTTTAACTTGACCATTAGCATTCTTGCATCCTTTAGAAATATTAATTCCATACCATATGAAATATATACTAGTCATAATGTTTCTTTAAAGTGTTTTCAATAATGATGATTCTTATAGGATATTGATCCTTCTTTGAAAATGACTACCTCTAACATGATATTAGAAAAAATCTTGGATGAGCTATAATATGCAACATGGTCTCAAACATCTCATTCTCTTTAAACTATATGATCGTTCCAAAAGAAAGTTAAAAAAGGATATTCTAATCTTTCTACTGTCATGTACTTCTATCTATGATTTCATGTCTTTGATAAAACCACAACTCTTCTAGAGTAATAACGCGTTGTTGTGCTGCTTTCTACTTAATAAAAGAAAGAAAAATATTCATAAAGAACGGATAGAGATGAGTCTCCCTTCAATAATATAGATTCTTGGGATCTTCTCCTTTTGACTTCTTCTTAGGTTCTCCCCTTTCTCCCCTTTGAGATTCACTTCTTTCCTTCCTTTTGTTGCTCACTTTAATTTTTGGAAAATCCCTTTTATTGTTTACATACCCATTCATCAAAAGCAATGAATCTTGGACATGTTTGTCTTCTTCTTCAACTTTCCAAACTTCCCTTTCCTCAACTTCTTGATCCTTGAAATGAAGGCTTGAGATATTTCATTTGACTCAATATCATCCTTTTCCTTTATCCTAGATTCTTCCAATATACATTGAGCCAACAATTCATCAAAATGTGTGGTATCTTTCTTTGAGTAGATTTTAGTTGCAAAACTACTCTAATGAGGTGGAAAAGTATTCAGTGCACATATAGTCATCTCAGAATCTATAACAGTCTTTCCAAGCCCTTGTAACTGATCTCTTGTTTGGGAGATATTCATTAGATAGGTTTCCATATTTTTTATTTCCTTATTCTATATAGTTGATTCCTCAAGGAAATATTTTGAACTCGTGTACTTATAGAGTACAACTTTACCAGCTTACCATATATAGCCTTTGATGTCTTCAAGTCAACAACAAAGGGAACAAGACGATCTTTAATGGGTTCAACAATGATCCTTTATGCTCTTAATTCTCCCTTCTTTTACTTTGCTAAATGTTGAGTCTTCTCTTTTTCCGGTATGACTACTCCATGGACATACATCATGACTTCATTCTCTGCGAGTGTCAAGTCAATCCTCTTATTCCATGTTAGGAAGTTTTCCTATCCAATGAGCTTATTACGTTCCTTGCAAAATGTATCCATTTTGTGTATATATTGAGACATAGAAGTTAATATACTACTTACTTTCCATCCATGAGTCATCCTTCTTGATGATGCCTTCAACTATCTTGATGCCTTCGAGACCTCCAAGGAGACTTCAAATATGTCCTATAAAGATGTTTTATAGGATGCCTTCAACAATGATGTCTTCAAACAACTTAAAATAGTAAATGATGATATCAGTATACCTTCACTCTTCCTCTACTTCGAGATGATGTACTAGAGAATATTCAATAAGAGCTTCTCCGTCCTTCCTTTAATGAGACCTTGATGATGAGGTCTTCTTTAACAAAATCTTGATGTGGAAACCCTCCTTCTAGATCAACATGTATTCTTCTTCTTTCCCTGTGTCCTTCTACAAATGATTTCCAATAAGCCCTCCTCTTATTGTAAAATCTTCTTCAAATGAGAAAACTATGACCCAAACCATAGACCAAGTACTCATTCCAACCAAATAAGAATCAATTATGTCTTAACCAACTTCATGCTTCAACTTCAACCCGTAGCTTTGACCTACAACTTCGAATTACAACTTCATGCTTGTAGCAACTGTAGAAATCATAATTGTGGCACGTTTCAGCCTTTTAAGAAGACTTCCATCAACGAAGTCTAGGTCTCCAAAGTCAAACTAGATCAAAATAGAGTATTCGGCTCTCATACAACTTGGATTTGCAATTAGACCTCCTGGAACTTGTTGATAGGAGAGATTAAATTGGTGATAAATTGATTCCTATGCTACTTTTATTTATACACATATGAGGGGTTTAAATTTCTTCTTTTAGCCCAACTTGTCATTTCCTAGGCCAACTTGTGCTTGGAGGCTTCCATGACTTTCTAGGCTCAAAATTAATATCTTTTACATCATACAACTTGTCCGAAAGGGTCTTATATAAATGTTAAAGACACTTTTTACTCAAGAAAAATATTCTTTTGACGTGAAAAACCATACAAACCTGAAGAGCATGTATTACCTAGATAATCATCAAAATGGGGCATGAAATCATATTAGAAATAGTATTTGTCTTTCTCTTTTTCTTTGTCAAATAAGATATACATAATGATATGAATACCTTGACAATTGTGAAGACCAAAACTAGTTACATTTTCCAACAAAATGTCCTAGCTCCAGTGAGACATCCTTGGAAGGCATCATTTTTAATTTTGTTTGTAGCCTCTAGTCCTATATTTTGGTTTATGAGATGTGATTTTCTCTTTGGTTTTACATTTGTTGGGCTATTTGTTGTTGGTGATAAGGCCATGGATAATGATAATTTTGGTGCTTATATGTATAGTGCCTCTTTGCAGACCTACGAGATTGGTATACAAGCCAATTTATGTAGTTTGGTTAGATTGATGTGGTTTGGGAAGGGACCTAGGGTATTTATGAAAACTTTGTAAAGCCACATAAACCTTTTTTTGACCAATATAAATGCCTTAATTCACAATTTAAAAAAAATAAAAATTTAAATAAAAAATCATAACTTATTGTTTTATTAAATAACATTAATAATAGTATGATGATTCAAGTATTGGGGGTTTTCACGGTGTATTATATTATATAACAGTTTTGGGGATTCAACTACGTTAAGCAAGTCATTCATCTATGACCATTTCCATGAGAGATGATATATCATTTTTTGGGATTTAGTTGCATTAAGTAAGCCATTCATCTATGACCATTTCCATGAGAGGTAGTCGTAACTGACTAATTTGTCATGATTTTTGAATAGTCTACTTAGCACTCATTGCATCGGGTGATGAACACAGGGGTGAAGAAGTGGGATTGAAACTAGTGAAATGAATCACATAACATCAATCATCACATCTGGGGCTTGCACCCAGTAGCCAGGACTTCCCAGGAGGTCATCTATCCCAGATCATCTCTAGCTCAAGCATGCTTAACTATGGAGTTTCCTCACAATCAAGCCCACTTAGCTTGCTACACCATTTGCAAAACCTTAGCAAGTATTTTCCCTCATGAACCATTCAAGTAGAGTTCCCTTCGCTCTTTGGACTTAAGTTTTGGGGGTTTTCACAATGGATTATATTAGATATTGATGATTTTGAATCTCTCTTAATATTTTTCCCATAAATTTTTATCTTCTCAAGGTTTTATACAATATTTCCACTTAATAAATATAAGTCATGATCACTATATAAAAGAAAAAATTACAAAAAAATCCCGAAATAATAAACCACTACATTGTATATTTTGTATTCATAATAAAGAACAAAACCATTACAAATATATACTGATTATAAATTTAATAGAAGTCTATATCTTTAAATAATAACAACATTGGTCTAAATAATTTTAATGCATTTTAAAATTATATAACAATAAAATTAACAATAAATTTTATTTATTTAAGTAAATTATGTTAATTTACTTAAAATGCAAATTATGTTATGGCATAAGTGCGACCTAGAAATCATCATATTATATAACTTGAATTTAATTCTTTATTAAAATATATGTAGCATGTTTAAATTTAAATGGGAAGCATCATTTAACCATTCGAAGTGGTGGTGAAGGTTTTGTAGATGTAGATCATAAATATAATAATTAAATTATTTAGATATTGTTACAAATTAAACTGTGGGATGATTATAAGAACTGTATCAAAGGGTTCCCATTGGAGGATAAAGAACTTTTATTTGGACATATTATAACTATCTCCCAATCTGACCGCGCTCCATCGAACTAGACAAATTATATGGGGACAGATGCCACAGATATATAGTTGGAATTTCAAAATCACACTAAGTGACATTTATGACCCATTGAGTAGAAGAAATTGGTCAAAGAATGAAGTGGAAGGGCTCTCCATGTGCACTATGTGAAGAGGTTTTCTGTTACACCAAAACTCGTAGATGTTGGTAAACATTCCAAACTAGTAACTAGGATCCCCAGTGCCATGCCCCCAATTCGTTTTTCATTAATTGGCTAGGGCGCGGCACCGCCTAAGTAGTTAACATCTTCCATTGTTAAGTTACTTTACGAACTATGCCTTAACATTCATATTTATTCATGAATAACATAACATTAATGTGCGGAATCCATTAGAATTATAATATAACCATCAACATCCATAAAATAGTAGAAGGAGCACATTCATATGCAATAAGAATATTTTATTATATATGTGAAGAGTTTTACAATTGACCGGGAGCTAGGATCCACCAACTTTATACCCATGTCGGGCACCCACCTCATGCACACTTGCACGGTGGTCTCACCCTTTGTTTCAACACACAGAACTTTTCCTAGTTTAGGTGGGCGTGCCCGTGCACAACCCTCACCCAACTTACAAAAAAACTCATGTAACGTTCGGCAGGCGGGCACCCACACACGCCCTCCACCCGCGGTCGCCTTCAAACGGTGGGCGGCGCCTTCATGCACCCTCCACCCGCGGCTCAACCGATCACCAAAATCATGCCTAAAGCTTCGTGTAGCCTTGCCCAACGAGCAAGCGCATAGACTTGCGCCTCGCTACAACTCCGTTACACCTTCCTTCGCACCTTTTGCTTGATGAGCGATGTTCGAATGTGTTGCCTTTGCCAAGGCTCGCCCTCCATACTTATACGGTGGCGAGCGGAGGTCATGCCACCCGACCGACCCTCCATTCATCCTCCCAACTGATGCGTCTGTTTGTAAATCTTGTCTGAGGTGTAGGTCAGCTCGCCCATCGCACGAGACTGCCCCATCTCGTCTCGTCCATTTGCTAACTTTTCCTGGTCGACCCACGGTGCAAGTCCCATGTATATAAACAAGGCAACCAACTCGTCCACAACACTTGTCTCGCCCTCGGTCGCCTTTAGCTCATGCATTTCATCACTTTGTTTGGTGGGTGGGTGCACCCGGGCGACCTGCAAGCCACAGGGTGTTACATCCTCCCCCACCTGAAATCATTGTCACCCTTGACAATCCTAATCTCCTCAACAGTTTCCTATCATACTTCTCAATCTTCTTTTTCCATTTTTAAAGTGAGTCCTCTATCTCCTAGCTTTCCTCCTCCAGTGCATTCTTCCATCTAACAAGAAATTCTCGTTTCATGTGGCAACCAATCCCTGTAGTTCTAAAGCTCAAAATCTTCTCCAACTCTAAATATGGCTTGTCCATAATCCCAGCTGGTCCTCATGGTAGTTCAACTCTCTCTGGATGATTAGCATCAAGTCTTCATCTTTTCAACTGACTCATGTGAAAAGTCGGATGCTTCATGTGCATATGGTGTGGAAGGTCCAGCTCATAAGCAACTCCCCCACCCTCTTCTCCACTCGAAACGGTCCCTCACACTTCCATGTCAGTTTACTCACAGTCCCCTTAGGTGGCTGAAACTGATCCCCAGTAATCCTGAGAAACACCATACCTCCCACACTGAAGTGTACATCTTTTCTTCCTCTATCTGCCCATTTCTTCATTCTCCTTGTAGCTTCATGCAAGCACAACCGTGCCAACTCCAAGGTCTCATCCCAAGCCTTCATGAATTTCTTCACATGAGGACTTCTCAAAAAACCTCCTGTCACTATGGTATGCAGTGTGACTGCCATCTGTCCATTCACCAACTCAAATGGACTGCACCCCATCGCAGAACTCTTTTGAATGTTGTAGATGAACTGAGCAATATCCAAGAGTTTCGGCCAATTCTTCTGATCAACCGTCACATAATGTCTCAAGTAATCCTCCAGCAATGCGTTGATCCTCTTGGTCTATCCATCTGTTTGCAGATGGTAACTCGAACTCATCAACAATTCTATCCCGACTAACTTGAACAATGTGGTCCAAAATATGCTTATAAATCATGGATCTCGATCTGAAACAATGCTTAATGGCATCCCCCAATACTTTACTATGTTCTTAAAGAACAACTTTGCAGTCCGCTCGGCTCCACAGGGCATCTTTGTTGGAACAAAGATACAATACTTGGAAAAACGATCAACCACAACCATAATATCATTATACACCTGAACCTATGGCAACTGAGTGCTGAAGTCCATTGATACACTCATCCATGGTCTCTCAGGAATCGATAAAGGCTGCAACAGACCTCCTTGCCTCTCATTATCCTATTTTCCCCGCTGACAAATGATGCACGTATGGACATACTCCTCTACATCCTCCGACATCCTTTCCCAAAAGAATCCTCTCTCCAACAATGCCAAAGAACTACGCTACCCTAAGTGGCCAACCCACAGTGAGTCGTGGCACTCCTTCAAAAGGTACCTCCTCAGTCTAGATGACTTTGGAACATAGAGTTGGTTTCCAAAGAACAAGAATCCATCTTGGAGAAAGAACTTCCATGTCTTCACTTCCTTTATCTGCTTCACTATATTCTGAACCTGAGTATCAGTCTCAACAATTTCCTTTAGCTTATTTTGCATCTCTTTTGACATCTGAACTCAACTCCTACTTCTTGTTGCCTGGTCTTCTCCTTCCAATGTTGCAAGTTGTCCCTTCTTGCTAAGGGCATCTGCTACCACATTGTATCTTCCAGGTCTATACTCGATAGTCATGTTGAATTCTGCCAACAAGCTTGCTTCGCATAAAGCTTCAGTTGTGATGAAAAATAACTTGCTGCAACATTATCAGTCTTGACAACAAATGACTTCCCAATCAGGTACTGCCTCCACACATGAGGACGATGAATGATTACAGTCATCTCCTTCTCATGGACCAGATACCTTCTTTCTCTATCTTGCAACTTCCGACTCTCGTATGCCACTAGATGCCCATCCTGCATAAGAACCCCTCCTATGGTAAAATCTAAAGCATCTGTGTGTACCTCAAACGGTCTCTCAAAGTCAGGTTACTTCAATATCGGTGTTGTAACCATCCTCCTCTTCAAGTCATCAAATGCCACTTGACATTTATTTGTCCAACTCCATTTCTTATCTTTCTTCAATAGGTCTATCAATGATGATGTTACCTTGGAGTACCCCTCTACAAACTTCCATTGGTATTTGGTCATGCCCAAAAACACCCTCATTTCATGGACATTATTTGGTTCAACCTAGTCCTTGATTGCCTTCACTCTGCTCGGATCCATTCGTATGTACCCTTGACCAACTATATGTTCAAGGAGTGAAATCTCAGTCTGAGCGAACACACACTTAGACTTCTTCAAGTACAATTGATATGCCCTCAGTGCCTCAAACACCATCACCAAGTGCTTCTTATGATCCTCCATGTTGTCACTGTACACCACTATATTATCCAAGTACACTACTACGAACGAATCCAAGTATGGTCGTAGGACATCATTCATCAAAGTGCAAAATGTAGTAGGAGCATTGCACAACCTGAATGGCATAAAAAGGAATTCAAAACTACCATACCTTGTTAATATCGTGGTCTTCTTCTCGTCTCCTTCATCTATCTGCCCCTGATAATCCCCATGTCTCAATTTCAGCTTGGAAAACACTCGGGCTTTTGCAAGCTTGTCAAAGAAATCAGCAGCCAATGGCAAAGGATACTTGTTGGTTACCATCTACTTGTTTAATGCATGGTAATCACAGCACATCCATAGCTCATTCGAATCCTTTTTCCGTTGTAACAATACCGGAGCTCCATAGGGGGACCTTGAAGGTCTGATGAAACTTGCATCAGTTAACTCCTTTAATTGTTGTTTCAATTCCTCCAACTCAGGTCCTGACAATCGATAAGGCGCTTTAGCTAGAGGTTGCTTTCCTGGCTCAAGCACAATGTTATGGTCCACTGCATGCCTTGGTGGAATCTTCTTTGGTAGCTCATTAGGCATCAAATCTGCATATTTGGCTAGTACCTCAGAAATCTCAGCTGGAATAGGCATCCCCACTCCATCACCTTCGACTCCTTTGAACATCACCACATATTTCTCCATATCTGACTCCTTCATAGCCTTCTCCAAGCTTAGTGCGGAAACATGCCGCAACTTGACTTCCCTTCTTTTCCTATGAGTGGGAAAAGTCCAAGTTTGTGACTGTCCAATTAGCACTACCTCATCACAGAAGGGGACAACAATTGCCTTGTTTCCCTTCAAGAAATCTTACCCAAATATGATATTGAAGTTGTTCATCTCCATCACTGTGAAGTTTAACTGACCCTTCCACTCTTTTATCTGTACAGGCACTTCGTGTGCCAAACTCGCCACTTTAGCTCTAGAGTTCACCGCCTTGACTTCCACATTTGATGGGAAGATCATCAGTCCAACATCTTTTTATAACCATGTCATCATGAAGTTATGAGTGGCCCCCGTGTCCACCAGAGCTTGAATGGGCTTGCCGTGAACCATCAATTCCACGAAACCCAGACTGCTCATCCATGATTTCTCCATAACTTTTTCCTGCATACACATCTATTCTCTATGTCCGTCAAGATTCTTCAACCCTAACTCATCTCTGATACCACGTGTCACACCCCCAATTCTTTTTTCGTTAATCGGTCGGGGTGTGACACCGCCTAAGTAGTTAACATGTTCCATTGTTAAGTTACTTTATGAACTACGCCTTAACATTCATCTTTATTCATGAATAACATAAAATTAATTTGTGGAATCCATTAACATTATAATATCAACATCAACATCCCTAAAACAGCAGAAGGAACACATTCATATGCAATAAGAATCTTTTATTATATATGTGAAGAGTTTTACAATTGACCGAGAGCTAAGCTCCACCGGCGTTATACCCAAGTCAGGCGTTCACCTTGTGCACGCCTGCACGGTGGTCTCATGCTTCATTTCAACACACAAGACTTTGTTGAGTTTAGGCGGGCGTGCCCGTGCATGACCCTCACCCAACTTACAAACGAACTCGTGTAATGTTCGGTGGGCGGGCACCCACACACGCCCTCCACCCACGGTCGCCTTCGAATGGCGAGCGGGTGCCTTTGTGCGCCCTCCACCCGCGCCTCAACGGATCACCAAAATCGTGCCCAAAGCTTCGTGTAGCCTTGCACAGTGAGCGAGTGCATAGAACTGCACCTCGCTGTAGCTCCATTACACCTTCCTTTGTACCTCTCACTTGATGAGCGATGTCCGATTGTGTTGCCTTTGCCAACGCTTGCCCTCCATACTTATACAATGGCCAGCAGAGGCCGTGCCACCCAACCGAGCCTCCATTCATCCTCCCAACAGATGCATCTGTTTGAAATCCTGCCCTAAGTGCAGGTCAGCCCACCCATGGCACGGAACCACCCCATGTTGTCTCACCCATTTGCTAACTTTTCCCAGTCGGCCCACAGTGCAAGTTGCCAACTCGCCCATGTATATAAAAAAGGCAACCAACTCGTCCAGAACACTTGTCCTGCCCTTAATCGCATTTAGCTCGCACGTCTCATCACTTTTTTTGGCGGGTGGGCGCGCTTGGGCGACTCGCAAGACGCAGGGCATTACACCCAGGATGGAAATTATGGATTCGATAGAGGTGCGGAGATTATTCCAACACCCCCCCTCAAATGCAACTCAGGGGAATTGAACCTCGATCCAGGCTCGATACCATGAAGAGGGTTTCCGTTACACCAAAACCCACAGGTTTTGGTAAACGTTCCAGGCTCTAATACCATGAAGAGGTTTTCTGTTACACCAAAACGCAAAGGTTTTGGTAAAAATTCTAGGCTCTGATACCATGAAGAGGTTTTCCATTACACCAAAACCCACAGGTTTTAGTAAACATTCCAAACTAGTAACTAGGATCCCCCACAAGTTTTGGTAAGCATTCCAGGCTCTGATACCATGAAGAGGTTTTCCTTTACACCAAAACCTGTAGGTTTTGGTAAACATTCTAAACTAGTAACTAGGACCCCCAATGTCACGCCCCCAAGCCTACGGTAGTCTTCCAACCGTGCTAGGCAAGGTGCGGCACCACCGAACACTTTCTTTTTAACAATACTTATGTTCATGGACTACGCCGAACCACTTATTCCTACTTAGTTTGTGATTCTCAACCAAGTATTATTAATGTGCCTTTCTACCAATGAACACCCATACACATTCATTATCAACAACATTATACAAGAGAAATGCACAATAGTATAAAGGGAGGGGAAACTCCCTGCAATATGAGTCTGCTCGATATCAATATATTATGCAATCTTAACTTTTACAATGCACAAGTTAAATCTTGGGAAACCCCAAATTTACACTTAGCCAAATATCACAACATCGGCAAACTCAGTTGCCCAACTCGTCGGCACCTCCGCACGGTCGTCGCACAACTAACCAATCTTTCGTTCACCGCGTAGCACAATCGTGTTGTTTTCCCAACTCAGGCGCGCCTCCAAGTCGCCACACACGGGCGCCTCCAACCGAGACACACCTCTGTCCACAATCTCAACACTTCACCAAGTCATTGTGCACACTTGAACGACGGGTGGGCACCCACCCGAGTCGCCAAGGCACTCGTGTCAAGTTGTCGCACAAACCGTGTGCTCCTCTGTTTCACCATCGGACACCTTCACACAAAGCATGCGCTCCTCTGTTTCCACCGTTGGACACTCTGTCACATAACCCGGGCACCACACACCCGTGCACACCGTCACCAAACCACCAGGCGCTCCTGCCCGCACTTTCACCCACAAACGCGCTTCACTGTGCACGACCACCCAAGAACGGGTGCATCCTTAAATCTGTGCCTTTTCTCCCTTAGACTTGCGCACTACAGATCTGTGCCTCTCTACATGAGCGAAGATGTATTGAGCGAGTTGCGATGATAGAATACCTCCACACATTCTCCAACTTATACCAAGTGTAGGGCATGGTGGTGGCTTACCCAGCTGACCTCCCTACGCCCACACTTCATTGCATCAGCCCCTAAACCACATTTCGACCTCCATACATCCTATACGCCATATAAAATTGCTTGCAACCTTCCCTTATGCGCATTATCCACATTGCATAACCAAGGAGCTCGCACATCCACCAAACCTCAGGTCGCACTTCATAGTTTCGCCATCGCACTTCATGCCGTAGAACGCAGGTCGTTACATCCTCCTCCACCTGAAGTCGTTGTCGTCCTCGACAACATACCATCCTGGTAGTCATTCACCAATACCAACCATGATGTCAACTCCTCCACATACTGCAAACATCTCTGCAACATATGTAGAACGACGGCCTCGATCATGTCTTGTCCCGGTAACCATCTGTCACCAAGATCACCATACCAAGGTATCCACCCATCGGCATGCCAGACATCGGAAATCATCTCAATCCATGACCATCAACCACCCTGTAACAATCTCCACATGCTGCTCTCCATCGTGGAAGGCTGGCCCCTCCATCTCAAGCTACATGCTCACTGCAACATATCGTGTCGACCTCATCATGTGTCGTCCTCATGTGAACTGCTGCCATGATACTCCAACACAATGCTAATACATCTCTGCTCACTGCATGCCCCTATGTCTGAACTAGTCGGGTGATCAATCCAACTATCATGCTCAAATGATGAGAGTTAGCATCCTCATGCCACCATCAGTCGTTTCTGAAAACATCCTATCACATCATCAACTCGATCAAGAATCCATCCATATAAGTGTAAACCATGCTCAGGTCCATGAAGTAGTTCTCATCTCATCTGCAACATGCTTTCCATGATGTTTGGTGTCAATGTGCTGCATGAAATCAGCCACATCTATCCAAACATCATCCATATGTGTGCCTCCTCAATATGAAGATACCATCTCATCAAACTCCAACTCTCGGTGTGCCACATCCAGCTCCATGAAGCAACCTCCATCATATCTGCAATGTGTCATCCCTCAAGTCTGCCATAGAAACAAGTATACACCTGTCTCATCTATCCATGTGCTACCCATGATCATAGATCAATCAGCCCCCATGTGTCAAAAGTCATTGAGTCTCGGCTCAACCCATGCCCAAGTGTTGCCACCAAGGCATCATCATCATCATAACGCCATCACTCCAAAGTGTCTCATATCGATCCTCCACATCAAGTCACTCTTTCAAGCCATTCCCATACATGTACTTGAAATTATGCACCCCATCCTGCATCAAATTCTCTGACCTCATCTCCTCAATGCATCAGATCCTCTAAGTCCACCATATATGAAGTCCCCAAAAGTCACAACAATCTCATGTCATCATGAGCTCCATAAGTCATCCCCAACCAACATCTTAGAAAGCATACAAGTCTTGGCCCAAAGGTCTCTGGAAGATGCCTCAGCTCTCCATGTAGTAGGAATGCTCCAAAGCCTACTCACAACTCCATCCAAGCCCATGGGCTTGTTATACATTAGTGCACAACCTCTCCATCGGCTCATAAGTAATACATTTCCATGTCACACTAGCAAATCCACCTGCACAACATCCCTGCTTTGGCACTCCTCCTTGGATGCCCATAAGTGACACCTCTACAAGTGCTCCTGCACAATGTCCCTGCATAAGGCTGCCATTCTCCATGTCTCCAACCTGATGTCCATGACTAAGTTGCCATGTAGTCCAACCAAGTAGACCCATCACAACAATCGGTCATCCCCATCCAAGTCTGCAATCTTCGGTCTAGTGAACTCAGTCACCCAACATATCACGGCATGAGTCTCTCCATCATAGCTCCTCCACCAAAGGTTCCACCAAGACTTGCTCTTGGTCTCGGCCATGAGAAGTCCACCCAAGCAACTCAAGTGTGTGCCCTCCAATCTGTCCATGAGTCATGCCGGGCACTTAGCCATGTGGCTAAAGTATGACCCATTCCTCCGCAACGATCATCATGTTCCTCCCTTGTCACGGGCCTTTGCACCTTCTACCATAAGGTCACAAACAACCCCAACAAGTCTTGCAACAGTCAACAATCCTTGCTTCTCCATACAAAGTCTCATCATAAACATCCATGGTAAGATGCTCCCCAGCATCGGCACACTGGCTTTGCCCCTATATGGTCCATCTTCCAAATGCTCAAGTGAAACACAAGTATCAATAGTACTTACATCATCATCATCATGAGGTTCTTCCACTAGAGTACCCTCATCCATCCATGTCTGCAAACTGTACGATCCTGGTCCAACTTGATCAATCTCAAGTTCATCCTCCATCATGATCATGTCTGCAACATCTTCAACTATCATGACTTCCTCTTCCTTGTCAGTCCAATCTGCAACTTCATCTTGCTCCATTGTCCATCCAAGTTGAAGAAGTTCGTCTTCAACATTCTTTTCCAAGACTGCAAGCTTCTCTCGAATCCAGGGATTCTCCTCTTTCATCCGCTTCAACCTGTATAATGTAAGCAAGAGCTTCCCTTCACATTCTTCCAAACCTGCCGTTCCTTGTCGCATGTCTTCCCCGGTTTGCACTTTGTTTGGTCCACAGATGCCCAAACCGTGTATACCTGCCTACACGCAGTCCCACTTGCCAACCTTGGAAAATGCCCAAATCGTGTGTAACATCACGTAGTACCGCCCACCCAACTCTACGATCTCTGGTTCCCACCTTCACCAATTTCACCCAACTCCCTGCAACCATGAACCGACCCTTGTTCCACTTGTATGTGAAACTATCTTGCTTCACCTGCAAGTACCTGCTTCCGTTGTCACTTCGTCACGAGAAACCCGGCCATCACCCTGCTTTGATACCAACTGTCACGCCCCCAAGCCTATGGTAGTTTTCCAACCGTGCTAGGCAAGGTGCGGCACCACCGAACACTTTCTTTTTAACAATACTTATGTTCATGGACTACGCCTAACCACTTATTACTACTTAGTTTGTGGTTCTCAACCAAGTATTATTAATGTTCCTTTATACTAATGAACACCCATACATATTCGTTATCAACAACATTATACGAGAGAAATGCACAACAGTATAAAGGGAGGGGCAACTCCCTGCAATATGAGTCTGCCCAATATCAATATATTATACAATCTTCACTTTTATAATGCACAAATTAAATCTTGGGAAACCCCAAATTTACACTTAGCCGAATTTCACAACTTCGGTAAACACGGTTTCCCAGCTCGTCGGCACCTCCGCATGGTCGCCGTATGACTAACCAATCCTTCGGTCACCCCATCGCATAATCATGTCGTTTTCCCAACTCGGCCGCGCCTCCAAGTCGCCACACACGGGGGCCTCCAACCGAGACACACCTCCGTCCACAATCTCAATACTTCACCAAGTCACCGTGCACACTTGCAGGACGGGCGAGCGCCCACCCGAGTCGCCAAGACACCCATGCCAAGTCGTCGCACAAATCGGGCGCTCCTCCATTTCATAGTCGAACACCTTCGAACAAAGTGAGCGCTACTCTGTTTCCACCATCGGGCACTCTATCGCATAACTCGAGCGCCACACACCCGTGCATGCCCTCACCCAACCATCGGGTGCTCCTTTCCGCACCTTCACCCACAAATGCGCTTCACCGTGCACGACCACCCAAGAATGGGCGCATCCTTAAATCTACACCTTTTCTCCCTTAGACTTGCGCACTACAGATCTGCGCCTCTCCACATAAGCGAAGATGTATTGAGCGAGTTGTGATGATATAATACTTCCACACATTCTCCAACTTATACCAAGTGTAGGTTGTGGTGGTGGCTTGCCTAGCCGACCTCCCTACGCCCACACTTCATCGCATAAGCCCCTAAACCACATGTCGTTCTCCATACATCCTATACGCCATATAAATGTGCTTGCAACCTTCCCTTATGCGCATTATCCACATCACATAACCAAGGAGCTCGCACATCCACCAAACTGCAGGTCGCACTTCGTCGTTTCACCATTGCACTTCATGCCGGAGAATGCAGGTTGTTACACCCAAGGTGGAAATTAAGGATTCCATAGAGGTGTAGTGATTCTTCCAACGCCCCCCTCAAACGCAATTTGGGGGAATCGAACCTGGGTCCAACCTCTAATACCAAGAAGAGGTTTTCCGTTACACCAAAACCTTCAGGGGTTGGTAAACGTTCCAAACGAGTAACTAGGATCCCCAAGGTGGAAATTAGGATCCCCATGGTGGAAATTACGAAATCTGTAGTAACTAGGAGCCCAGGGCGGTAATTACGGATTCCATAGAGATGCGGTGATTCTTCCAACACTATGTTGTGTGTTGTCTGTCTTCATGTGTATGTGTGTATTTTATGGTTGAATCTGTTATATCTATAAAAGAGGGTAGAAGGGACTGGTTAGTGTATTTTATGTTTGGCCGTTTGCATGTCCTCTTGACTACGCAAACTGGTTAGTTTTGGATCAGTTAAAAACTGTTGTTCAAAACTAGCTATGAGCCGATTTGTCAGCTATTCACCATCAACGATATTTCTCTAGCATTTTCTTAGAATTGTGTTTATGATGAGAAATGGAATAGTTCAGATTTTGGTTTCCTTTAGATATATTATAAAAAAATTATGTGAGGTTTTTGTGCCTTGTAGAAAATTTAAAAGCAGGTAGGTTTTCTTTCCTTTTTGCTTAAATTCTTGAAATAATGTTCTTCCTTGACTCTTTCTTTTATAACGAGAAGAGACTAGAGAGTGCAGATTTTCCTCTTTCATTTAATTTTTTAAATATTTATAAGAATTTAATATTTTAATAGCTTCGTTTAGAGCTTTATTGAATTTAATAACGTTGTATTGGTTTAATGATAAATGCGCAATCTCAACAGCTCTCGTGAACGAGAGGATGCCTGATTTATAAATGTGGTCTATTGCATTAGGCAGGGCTTGAAATAGTACGTATATAATCACTTTCTAATTTGAATATCGGTTAAATTAGTTCTCCAGATGCTATTTAAAGGGTTTCATAAAATAGAAATCTAAATATCACCCTCGTTCTTCATTTATGAGACATAGTATGTGCTTCTGCTTTGAATATTAGCATGCAATTATCTACAAATTGGTCATAAAAAAGACATAGAGTGCGCTTCTGCTTTGAATCTACAAACTGGAGATGAAAAAGCACGCTGCATTGTTATGCTTGTTTCATTGTCTTTGAGGGTTTGAAATTACCAAGAATTTTTAATGGAGGTCTCGTGTCCATTTTAACATGAATTCTTGAAAACGATCATACCTGCTTTTTCAAAAGAGCAGCCTAAACTTGTATATTACGCGGCTAAGCTTGTACGCCTTCTATCTCATCTTGAATTTCTCTACGCAACGGATGGCCTCTTCCGCAGACCATTGCGGCGGCGCGATGGTCAACAATTACATGAAGAAGAGGGGAGCCGCAATTCTGCCGTCGCCGGAGTTGGACTTGCCATTACAGAAGAAGCCGTTATCACTAGATACGCGAATTTTCATTCGATGTGCGAGTTATCAACATTTTAAAAGCGATCTGTCTAATGATACGCGAGGTATCGCCAATTGCGATGTATTTTGTCAACCGATACGCTGATTATCACTCAAGGATAAGCGCGTGATTACGCTGATATGCCATCATTTTCATATGATAGGCGAGCGTTTACGCGAGGTCTCTGCCGTTTATCCGATCGTTGTCATATGAATATGCGACTAATCACCGTCGAACATGCACAATCCCACCCGTTATGCGAGCTATAACGGCCTTTATGCGACTTATCATAAGGGTTACGCCACATATCAATGAATACGCGAGTTATCAGGAGATACACGAATTGTCAGCTGATAGTCTAATTATCACCACCTAATAGACGAATTATTACTAAATACGCGAGATATCATGGACGATATGCAGATCATTATCGTCATATCCAGAGTTTTCTCGGGTTTTACCGATATTAATTTATATATATATTTAAATTGAGAACGTTACGACTTACCCAAGTTCGATTCTCATCGCGTTCTGGTTCGGGCGCCGTAAAATCATTTTTGGAAATTGCTGAAGCGCCCCATACCAGGAGATCTGCCCATTCCAGGCGTTAAAAAACAATGGTGAGTGTTTGTTTGACTCGTAGCTAAATAACAACAACATCCTCCACAGTTACTGTGACTGCGAGCCTGATATTCTCTCTGGCGATTTCGAGATCAATGAAGGACCGTTTAGAGGAAAACGTATGAATGGCGCCATGGGGTTTGAGCTTTTAGGTCTCCGAGGAAAAAGAATTTTGGTCTCTGTTGAAAAAGATTTTTCCTCTGTCATGGCCGAATTTATGATCCCAATTATAATTCCTCCGTGAGGAAGAGGAATTTACATCAATACATTTTTTATGACTATGGAGTGGGAGCAAGTTGTCAAGTCGTCTGTGATCACTTGTATAGTCCAAAATATTATGGCAAACTATACCAAAATATTATGGCACAGCCAAATTGTTCCTTTTTAAATAAATTGATGAGCACAGCCAATTTTTGCGATCAAGGGATTTGAAACTCCGGCCGAGGTGTGCAGTTGGCTGGGTCTAATATCTGTGGCAGCAGTTAATATTCATTGGATTATAGGATGGCTATAAAATTTTCATTAGTGCTAATCTTAATTAATTTCTGCGGTAAGTATGTATTTCATCTCGAAAAATAATTAGTTAATTTATATAATGTTCTCATAATTTTATTATGCCTTTTAAAAGTGTCTTTAAATTATGTTTTCATGACTCAGAATTAAGATCTACTATGAAAATAAGCTAAGGATACTTTTTCATGAGCGATCATTCTGCATTGAAAAAGAACCTAAGCGGAGACACCGCCATGTTTATAGAATAAATTTCCCACTACAAGATTTCGACGAAGACTCAATCACCAGATTTTCGCAGAGAAACAGCGTGTGATGTGTTCCTACTGTCGTTCCAACTGGGCACCATAGGCGTGCTGGGCAATAACATGAAGGCCGGAGCCGCAATGCTGCCGTAGCCGTAGTTGGAGAATCAGGTGGACGGAAACTTGCAGTCACGGATGAAGCATATGTGTGATTATCTCCCGAGTTCATAGCATATGTGGGCTATAACGCAGGATTTGCGTGCTTTTCGGCCGGCTATGTAGATTACCACTGCGGGATACGCGATTTTCAACAGTCTACATTACCGAAGTTATTTTATATATATATATTTTTAAACTGGGAACGCTCCGATTGTTTGAAAAACTTCGATTCTCATCCCGCTCTGGGGCACCGTGAAATCATTTTCGGAAATTGCTGAAGCGCCACATGGCAGGAGATCGGCCCATTCCAGCGTTTGAAAAGACAATGGGGAGGGTCTGTTTGACTCACTTCTCAGCAAATGTAGCTTTGCCCACACTCTATGTTTTTTTTTGGTCAAATACTAAACTACTTATAGTAAGAAAATGAGAAAAAAATATATACAAGAGGACGAAGCCTCTGAGAGCGAATGAACAGCTCTCTGTCAAGTTTTCCCAACCAAAAATTGTGTTTACAGGCATTGACATAGTGCTTATTCTCAAAATTACATTCCATTCTACAGATTTAAACATAATGACATGGACTTTAAACAAAATACATAAGTAGAAACAGAATAAACAAAGCATAGGTGCCTGTTACAAAAGAAGGGACACGCGTCGAAGATTCCTCATGCTGGACGCTTCCGGAACTGCGCGCGGGTGGAAAACGCAACAAAAACCATAGGCAGACTGAGCGCAGGTGGCAAACGAACCAAAAGACCAAAGACAAAACCGCCAGAGATGTGCCTTAATCCTTCCCCGCCTCCGCTGCCGCCTAGTTCTCTGTTTCCTTCTGCTTAGCTGCTTGCTGCTCGGCCTCCCATTTAGCTTCCTCCCTTTCTGGATCAGGCACATAAACCACTTCCATACCCGCCGGTATGTCCTCCAACCTTAGAATTCCTGGAGGGAGAATAGGGTACAGGCGACCACCAAAGAAGCGGGCAGGTTTCTTGTCGTCTTCAGTCGTTTTCTTAGCTTGGGGGTCCGGCACCTGATGCTGAACCGAACTGGTAATTTCCATATCCATAAGGCTGCATATTTCACGGAGGGCTTCATTCTGCTCTTTTGTTTGAACACCTGTGCTTTCCTCTTCGAGCTTGCTCTGAGAGGAAGGTAGGTAGGAACTTTCTTCCTTGCTACCGCTCTGAGAGGAGTTGTTGGTGCTTGGCTCCTGCTCCTCTGAGATCCTCTTTCCGCTACCTTCTTCTCCGTCTTCCTCCGCAAAACCACAGTAATTAACGTAGAGACAATAGGCTTGTTGGTGTGACGGTAGTATTTGAACTTAACCGTCTGCACCGAATTGCTAATGTCCGAGTCTCAATCGTTAGAACCAGGGGCGCTGGGCGAGGCGTAAGCCAGCAGGGAGACACGCCGCGGGCTATGGACGCCTCTGCCTCCAGGGTTCCCCCTCTGACCCTGATTCCTACCTCTTCGTGGCCTCTGATAGGCATCCTTAACCTATAATGTTGTAACAGAGTTTGCTTTGCTCTCCTCTCCGAAATGAACAGTAACAGAGAGGACCCAATCTCAAACTGCTCTCTGCCCCTGAAGCGATTCTGCTTCCCTCACCAGAAATTGGGTTTGCCTCTGGGCTTACCCTCTCCTACTCTCTCCTTCTCTGCCCACAAACCAGCATTATCGTGCAGAGCGGAGCTGAAATCCCTTGCCTGTTCAGACAGGCCTGTCACACTTAACTCTCTGCGCTCAGAAATTCTGGCCTCAACTGTCTTAATTCCTTGGTAGTTCAGGAGAAGGAAATGGCATTGAATGCCATCGAATGCGCTTTTAATGAAGTTCATTAGGCGCTTGTCAAGTTGCCTTCGCGCCGAAAGCTCCTCGTGGCAGTCACGTGGCAGGCTTCTGTCAATGTGTCACCCGCATCCAGGTGCCCACACTCTATGTTGTGAACGTCGCGAAATGTTTTATTATTTGGAATTGGCTGCCACCTCTTAATCACCACCCAACTCATCTCAGGGAAAGATGCACGAAAATCCATGGAATCAAATTACCTATTATTCACAAACAAATTCCAGAAGCCGAAACTTTTGATGTGGCCTCAATAGCTTACTTAAACAAATCGACATCAAATATAAAATTACTTTGGACGATGCGCAACCTATAGAAAGTGGGTGGTTATTGCTAGCTATATTGCTCCGCCGGGCCCCAATATACGGAGTGCTTGAACCATCCAGCCAAGGAATCTGATAGGAGACGAATTACGGACTCAACTTTTCTTCAAAATAATGTTACTGACAAGATATTAACCCACCCCTCCAACTCACGCCTTCCTATACGTATTATTATATATTAAATATGAGAAATAACGAATTTACTTAAATTAGTTGGATTATTTTCATAGTTTAGAAATACTTTATTTGCATTTATAACCATTTATGTAAATTGGTTGGGTTATTTTCATAGTTTAGAAATAGTTTATTGGGGTCTTTTAATATTTATTCTATAGTAAAAAAAATTGTAATAATATGTTATATCTTTTATATGGTTAATTTTGTGTTTAAATTTTTCTATATTTAAAAGATTAATTTTAGTCAATTCTTCACTATTAATGATTTTTATAGTTATATCTTTTTTTAAAGGATTAAAGGTTTAACGGGTGGTTTATTTTGGAATGTTTTGGTTTAGTATTATTTTTTTTAGTAGTTTTCATTTTAATTTTTTCTCTTATGTATCATTACAATTATAGCTTTACATGTAGTGTTATGGGTTGAATTTCTTTTAACAATGTAATATATGTTTCAAATATTCCAGTTAAGAATCTATATTAAAGGTGTTTTGTGGAGACTGAATCTGATTTCACATGACCAACAGTCAAATAATAGACCTTCATTTTAACTTAAAATCAAACACTTTTTATAAAAATCACAACATATTATTCCTAATTTTGAAATGCAATTTATTAATTTAGTATCTTTAATATTTTAGCATAATAATAAAATTTCATTTTGGGAGAACATACTAAGCAAATACAAATATCCAATTATGTGTATTCTTAAAATAGTTGAATATGCCCCTACTGCACCACACACACACATACACATATTAAAATGGTTGTGGAGACTGAATCTGATTTCAGATTCACATGACCAACAGTCAAATAATAGACCTTCATTTTTAACTTAAAATCAAACACTTTTTAATAAAATCAAAGAATATTATTCTTCATTTTGAAATGCAATTTACTAATTTAGTATCTTTAATATTTTAACATAATAATAAAATTACATTTTGGGAGAACATAATAAACAAATACAACTATCCAATTATGTGTATTCTTAAAATGGTTGAATATGCCCCCGTCCCACCCACACCACATATATTACATATTAAACATTCAAAGTATCTTTATCAAATAATATTCCAAGTTTCAATTGACGCTAATTTGAATGACATCATTATTAATATTATATTAAATAATATTAATTGTTATGCAATTAATGTTATAACTAAAAACACATTGGTTCCACATGTGTTTTTTGTTGTTGCAAAAATTGGTCAAAGATAAACATCCAATCATACTTGCAAATAAATAATAAAGTTGCACATGGGAGAACTTGCTAAGCAAATACAAATCTCCAATTGTATATTCTTACAACGGGTGAACATGCTAAGCATATAGCTTTTTGATCATTTTTTGTTCTTGATTGATGAAGAACATGAAATAATATGGCATGACTTCAATGATTTTTGTAAGTATTAAATAATATGCATAAGAAAAAAAAAGTCTTCATTATGCATTTCAAATTGGAGTCTAACCATCCAATATATGTCATAAATAGTTGGTTAGTATTTTTCAAAGTTCAATAATTAAACTAAGCTATAGGGAATGCTAGCTATGTGGTTTAAAACTTTCTTATCATTTTTACAAAATAATGTTGATATTCATATTATTTTGGAATTTGGTTTGTCAATTTTTAATTTGATTATCAATAATTATTCTGTGGATGGTATGATTTATTGCCGGTGCAATATTCTAAAAAACTCTTATTAGTATACATAAATCAAAGGTTGAGATTTATAGAAAGTGCCTTTATACATATTCTTTATCTTTTAATTAAATTTTCATATGAAATGAGTTATGGACTTTTAGACATGCAGTATTGATAAGCCATGATACTAGCCCATAGCATATTAATTTTTTTAATGAATGAATGTTGCATGAGAGCTTAGCACCTACACAATAATTGAACTTATATAACTAAGTAAATAAGTAATGAATAATAACTATTCTTTAGAACAAAAAGATATTCATAAAATGTTTCCAAAAAAGAGGAGAAGAAAATAGAGTTAAATATTAAATGAGATTCTATTTTATTTTGCAAATATTTGTTATTAATTATATGTGTGTGTTTGGGGGGGGGAGGGCGAGGGATAAGATATATAGATTATTGTTATTTTTATTGAATTTTAAATTTATTTTCATTTTTTTATTATATATTACTTAAATACTAATGAAATTATATTTGTTTATGAGGTAGTGTAATTGGCAATGACATGTCATGGAAACTATGAGATTTTAGGTTGAATCCCATTTTTCAGAGCATAAATAATTTACAAGGGTGAAAAAGATAAGTGATATGATAGTTTTCTTAATAAAACTAAGTTTGAGATTTTATAACGGGAGCTATAAAGCATTTTTCATTGCCTTTTTGGATAGGGAAAGTGTCTGGATAAAATTTCTCAAGTGCATTGGAGGAGGGAAAGAAGGGCACATAACCATTGTAACTACCATTACATAATGTACTCCAATTCCCTATCTTCAACGTTTTCAATTCTTTGGAACAAAATGGATTCACATTGGTTGTGCATTCCATGGTGTCATAGGGGATAGGTTTACACACATTACCAATGATTAGATTGAAACCACTAAAAATGGAAGATTGTAACCTCTCTCCAATGTAAATAGAGTGCATGTTTGGATTTTCTATTCATCCTCGAAAGTTCAAAAGCTACTTTTGGTATTCTGCTAACATTTATATTTTTGTCATTGCACTAAAGTATTCCTCCACAATCACTAGTTTCATAGCTTCCGAGACCTTGGAAATTGAACATGCAATAAATATTCCCCCAAATGTATCTTGACTAAAACAAAACTCTGCTCCATAAATATGACTCCTTCTCACACCTGTGTCAGGTTAAGAAGGTGGTGATCAGTTTACCCCAATATCATAGGCCACATAGGAAATTACAAATGTTCACTAGGTGAATTGTCTTATTAAACACTAGTGATTGTGTTGCTCTTTCAGATTACATTGATGTAGAAAAACTAAATTAACAAAATGACAATAACACAACTGCCCAACATTTCCAATAACACAATCATTAGAAACAATTGAATTTGAGAATGAAAATATTACCTATAGTGCACATACAAAAAAAATACATTAATGTACCAAGAAATATAGATTTCCATGCTATCATTGCTAACTAGTGGCTATTTTGACTCGCAACCATTTTGTGTGACTATTGGTAACAATAACCCGGATAATGGTTCCCAACTTTGGTAACAAATACTTCACAGATTACTTTAAATTTGCTCGATTTCATCTATGGTCAATCACATTCTCTCATGAGGATTTTATAAGATAAGCTACTATTATTGAACACTTTATTTTTATTCACTAGAGCATACAAATAATTGAAGTTAAAATATTTGGAAGGAAATGAACAGAAATAAAAGATAATAGTCCCAATTGAGTGTGGAATCCTTACACTATGCACCATAGTGGAACTGCGCCCTAACATTGCTCCCCTTGAGTAGTGCCTCATAAAACTCAAACACATTGATGAAAATGGATGACCCTCTCCCCATCATAATGAAGTGACCAAGAAATTATCCAAAGCCTCCAACTGCACTGTATCCCCCCACTCATTCCATGAGGGACATATAGTATTATGTTATGATGTGTCTAATCAAGATTAGGGTTAAGGAATCTTGAATTGTTATGGAAGGGACCCTATATATTCCAGAATTGTCTCCTCAAAGGAGTATACAACTTGAGTGATCCTGATGGAAAATGTCTCAAAGATCTTGTTAATCATCTCTATCTCAAAACATTTTGCTCATAATGACTCACCCTATATCTCCCTACATTACCGTGTTGTACATATTTTATAATATTTATATGTTGATAACCTCTTTATCATGTATTATAATCTCTACTCATTTAATTGTCTGACAGATGGGCTAATCACTAACTTACTTCTTTAAATTTTTTGGTGGCACTTCTAAATGGTCGCAAAACATAACTTTCGTAGCCTAGGCCATT
The DNA here is from genome assembly GCA_000404065.3 of Pinus taeda. Taxonomy (NCBI): domain Eukaryota; kingdom Viridiplantae; phylum Streptophyta; class Pinopsida; order Pinales; family Pinaceae; genus Pinus; species Pinus taeda. Next base: position 92,074 of record APFE030922164.1, read on the forward strand.
TACATCCTTGATAAAATCCCTCTCCATAGAAATAGAGTTTGTTTATGATCATCTCTCAGTAACCAAGATGAATACAATGATAACATTGGGCTCTTGGCTGATGCCACACACCTTTCATTTCCCACACATATTCATTCATTGATTCTCAGCATGTCATTGCACAACTACATAAGACATTCCAAATTGGTGATCCTCACTCATTTTGTAAGTACCATTATGTTAAAATGTTACTATTGATATTTAATCATTTTACTTTCTCACTCATGCCAAGACATAAGGACCATGACATCAATAAAATATAAAATCACATTCCAAACTAGCAAGTATAACATTAACCATATAAGCCTCATTTAGAAGCATGTCAAACATACAGAGCATAATAAATATCCATCACATCATACATCTCATCACATTAATAAGACACAGTATGAGAGCTCAAAATATCATATGTATATCTGTGTGAGTGTGTGTGTGTGTCAAATATATAATTTACATAAATTAAGGTGCTCTTAGCACTTAAAAATAGGCCATAGTGAAAAAGTGGGGAAAATCCTCATAATGGATGTTGCCCCTAGTACATATGCCAATATGACATCTAGGGAGGAGCTAGTGTTGGAGAAAAACTCCATTTCCCTCTACCACCGACAAGAGACTCATGAGACTCCTCATAGTTAAAAACTAGTATCAGTCAAGTTGTCACTTTTACCACTACTACCCTTTCCAATATTGACTACCAATCATTATGCATGTCACCTATGTCCTCACCTAGCATGGCCCATCCAACCTCTAGGATCCCAAGAAAAATCATCACCATCCAATGGTGCACATCAATGTCCCTCGCCTCAAGGAAAAATACTCGATCTTGCATATCACGTTTCTCCTCACGAAGCTCTACTTAGGGCCTCACTTCCTTGGGGTGGGAACTATCCCTACATGAAATTAATCATGTTGTTATGGTATGTGGTGCCACTTTAGTTGACCCTTAGCAATTCTAACCTACCCAATATGCAATGCTGCTTGTGTATGATCATCTCGATGAGGTTGATCTCATATAGTTAATATTTCTCAACCGCAAGGTCCCATATCTAAAAACACAAAGAAAAATACTATCAGTTTCATCACATAAAAATATAATAAAAAAGGTACCAAAGAACATAAATAACATAACAAATCAAACAAAATACATACCTAAGGGACCCCATCTAACACCTAAGGGATGACCCCTGTCAGGGTCATCATGAAAATCATGCCGACAAAGAGAAAGTATACTATGACTTGTGGCATCAATAACAAATATGACCAAGCCATCTTCATCAAGTATCTAAAAACCTCTCCCCTCCCTCTCAAATCATGAGCTACCCCCATCTCAAGATCTAAGGTAAACTAGGAGTCATTAGTGCCATGTTGATGGGTTGGAGTAGAATGACTCAATCAGAAAAGGGATATAGAGGAGAGTAGGAAATTTGAACTATTCGTGTTGACCACCCACCACCACCATAAATAATGCTAATAGGGTATCTTGCATCGAATGAGCTAAATTATAGAAGCTTCCCCTATCGACTCGGTCTAGTAATTTGATATGTTATCCCATAATATGGTGTGTGGTTACCTCTCTAAAAATATGAAAATTTATGGTGGTGGTAAAATATAGTGCCACATCCTTCATCAATGTGATATGTATAGTCCCACCCTCGATATTTGAAACTCTACACCACCACTCAACCCATTCCTCCAAAGTTATCATTAAGTGTGAAGGATCGGTGAGCACCTCCTTCCACTGTGGGTGTAGCCCTGCCAAGAAGTAAATATACACCTCATAAAATATGGAAACTTCATTCCTTCACACATTGAAAACCTCATGGTTTGGCTACCGTAAACCTATCGAAAAATACAAGATCTCTTCCTATGAACAAATTAACAGGAAGTCAAAGTACTAGAGTAGAACCCACATCACTAGATCAGTTGAAGCATGTGGGTTGTCAGCCACAACATCACTAATCTTTCTGTATGTTAAATATCACTAATGAACCACCATTTTCATGTAAGGAGGGGTCATGTAAAAACACATCTAACTTACTGGATCCTTGTGAATATTTCTTGTGCAAATGTGGAAATTTTCACATTTAAGCCAATTACAATTGTGTGGGTGACAACATAGTTATTCCTAAAACAATTGTCTAATTACATTAGTTGTTCAATACCCTAGGAGGGGGATATCATCCCAGTTATTCAAGCCACAGATGCGACAATTTCCACAAATTTTCACTATTTAGGTGCACCACACTATGCACAAAAATCACTCATAGTTTCCCTCATTTATGCAATCTTCCATCCATTTCTTGTGTGGTTTATTCACTACACTTTTCATAGTAATGACCATTTCCATGACTATTACTGCCTTACTCTGAGGGTCCCGCGACTCACACTAAGACACCTATGTGGATGTGGGTCCCAGACACTAATGCAGGTTAAACAACAACATACTATATGGCCCACCACCCCTAACTAAAATCATGACAATGGTCAAACAGTTAGGACTCACTTAGATCCAATTGCAACTAAAATAGCTACTCCAATGAATGTGAAATAATTATAGAAATTTGTATTGGCTCACTCACTCACCACCTCACTAGATTATAGATGAGGTTGCCTTATGGGCCTCACCACCTTGTATATGCCCCACCTTAACATATCCCAGACACTTGTACTTGAATCCATGAACTTTATTCTCAAAACCATTTGCATGATTGGCATATATCACAACATACTTTGCTATGGAATCTTCAATTCAATGTACCATGTTTTTTTTTTGGCCCTTACCATGCTTGAAATCATTGTTATTTCACTGCTTCAAATATACATTTTTTTATTGATTATATCTACGTCTTACATTCATGTGGGGTACTTGTGTCATGATCATAGGATATTTCTCCCACCTGACATAACAACCAGACATTTGGTTTGAAAATTAAGGTATAATTTCTCACTAGCATGATAGATTTTCCCCCATAAAAATTGCATAGCATAATACAAACCCCTAAGTTAAACATTGGGCCCTCATCTCTTACCACATTTACCATCACCTTGTACTTACACATGATAAATGTTTACCAAAGTCAATAAGTTTTTATTGCCATGGATCGACCGACATAATAGTCCCCATTACATTACAAACATCCATTACCATCATATTCCACCTAGGAACCATTTATTTGAATTACTAGAAAGATGTCCACAATTCTTCTTCTCACTTCATTAGTGACCACCCTTCCTAGGAACTCATTTGATTGATCACAGGAAATGCACCAATATAGTTTCACTTAGCCTGTCACACCACCGCATTGTCGTAAAGCATTTTCACAGTCAATCCATTTCATTTTCCTCACATCAATACTAACCAAACGTTCCCTCATCTCTTGTATTAACTCCATTAGACCATCACATAGGCCACCACACATTTGGGACACCTGTCTCCATGTTTGTACATTCGAAACCACTATTACATTCTTTTCGCAAGTGTACAAAGATTCCTTTTGGCAGCAAGAACCTAGCCCAATTTTATATTTGTTACCCTTCAAAATTCCTTTGTCACCCTTCATTGCAGAACAAATTTCATATAGCCTCTAGTCAATATTGATTTCATGTCTCCCACTAGGCCTTGGATTAACAACGAATGGGTGCATTGTTAAGGAATTCCAGGCAAAAAGGCCATCAGTTAAAATTCCCATGGGTGTTGATCCAATATATATATATATATATATATATATATATATATATATATATATATATATATATATATATATATATATATATATATATATATATTCATTTCATGTGATCTACTTCAAGATATGGCAAATATGCTCTTCAACATCTTTTGAAAAGACTTGTCTTGTGTATTTGTAATCATGTTAGTTAAAGTTATCGTTTGTATCAACTTTTGTCATATATTTTAATAGATTAATCATTAGACATTTTCTTGTATTTTTTGCTAAAAATGCACCATAAACCTCCATTATTACTACCATTCATTGTTATACATTCTTCGTGGTTAATGGATAATTTTTCCATATCTTTAGTGTTTAAAACGACAAATATATGATGTTTTTATAATTTATTTGGACTATAGTTGGCATTCACGTGAATGTAAATAAACATATTTTAAAAATAAGAGAATTCATTTTGGCACCAACTATATATTTTTTGTACTTGTCTTTGGTGGTTGACATACCTCCATGAATCTGTTACTAGAACTGCCACGTTGGTTCTGAAGAGGATAGGTTCAAGATTGTTGATATATAAAAAAAATTGGATCACAATCTATAGTTGGTTTCTCTATTGTGATCAGGCCATTTACAAAGTATACACTATTCGACTACTAGATCAATCCAAATTGGCGTGAGGATCCTCTATTGGTTGTAGTGCTTCTTTGTTTGCATATATGATCCAAGGAAATAGGGCATGATTCATGTATATCATCCATGAGAACAAGGCTTTGATGCACTCCAGAAATTTGATGATGTTTGAGGCGTTGTAGCATTTTTTGGTTTTGATAAGATAGAATAAAATAGTCAAAAAGATAAAAAAATATTTTGAAAAAATGAAGTTAGGATATGGACATCACAATAGTGAATAAATATGTTAGTGAAAAGAATCTTGATGATGATGTACATATCAAAGAAAAAGTTAAATTAGATGTCCTAAAAAATAAAGACAGAGAAAATGTTAGGTTAGAAAGAAAAGAAAATAAATAAACTCTGAAAGTGAGCAAGTCTAAATGCCACTACTATTTTTCCTCAAAATAATGGTTGTATGTATCTTGTTTTAAATGCCACAACTAATGACAATCAAACTGTTTAATCTTGACAACTTCATGCTCTAAATTTGATGTTACAAATAGAGAATAAAGATCTGGCCAAACTGTTTAATCTTGGCAGATCAGTAGTTAGGTAGAGAATAATAAGGTGCTCATCAGTTTAATCTGAGCCCTTGGAAGTTATAAGGGTAGATTTAGATAGTTTTCTTTTGTAAAAATAAAAGGAAAGGAAAAGGGTTTGCTAACTTAAATGCACCCATTAAGTGAAGAAAAAATGATAGGATAAGCAAAGGGTGAGTGGAGAAAGGTTGCAGAAGTTTGATTATTCATTGGACTAAATGTACATTTATCATGTTTCACCATATGTTTCTATGTCCATGATGCAATTACACAAAGAAAATGAAGGTCTACTAAATCAATATATTAACTTCCCATTCATCCTCATTCATCCCTATATTCAATAATTTCCCTTTCCTACCTCCATCCATTCATATTCATTCATTTTCCACAAAAAAGCCCCTTTTCCTAAGGTCAAAATCCTTTTTGCCTAGGAAAAGTGAAAAACCCATGTAAAATCCCTTTTTTACCATAACAAATCCCATTTTACACGAAAGACCCGCAAAAGGTGTTTTAGCCCAAGTATTGTTATATATATGAAAAAACATAATACTTAGTGAATTTCCCTTTTCTCCTTATAATTCACCTTTTCGCGTATATTTATCCTTTTCTCCTCATATTTTCATATTAACATTAACTATATTACTAAACTCCTAAACTTCCTTTTCCCATATATTATTAACTCCTTTAATAAAATATCCCGAAAAACTTAGTTTTATAATAAAACTATGTATTTTCATATCACATTGCAATATTGGTGGATCACAAGCCTTTCAATGTGCATCCACCTTCCTTGATTACGATATGTGATCAACGATGGTCCCGAACCCGACGCTATATATATTATAACTCATTTCCATATCACATCCGCCTTTATCGCAAGCCTCAGCTAAAGCACATACCCTCCTCTACTGCGATCTCTGATTGCAATTGGGACTTGGAGCCGATCATATATCATATATGGTTTATTTCCACATCGCGTCTGGAACCTATCGCATTCCTTGCAATGGGTCGTCCTTTGCTAAACTCCGATTGCGAAATGCGATATTAGCCCGGCCCCTATATCATTATCTGCCCGAGTTAATAAACTTTCAAGTCCACCATGTATGTTTTGAGAAGGTTTTCTTTATTAAATCATTTTAACGATTTAAATGAAGAATTAACCTTAAACCTCCATTTCACCACTAATCTAGGTTTTAAGCCATAATAAAGCCATTACCGCCATATTTATTTGTTCGTACCCTTTGTACTGCACCTTCACTCCACCACCATCTGATCCAATGCGTTCAGATCCAACGACCCTAGGTGATTTTAGGTTAGCTCTCTATATGAGTGTTACCCACCCGAAAAGCGGTATCCCATCGTCCTCCATTGCTGCGTGTCAAACTCAAGTTATTTTAGGTGACCCCCTCCTAAAATTGCCCACACCTTATAGGTGGTGCGATGAAAACCGCCTTCCGTAATACGACAAAATGGATATTGTTCACTATCACGCCATATTTCAAAAGAAAACTGTTTTTCTCGTTGAAACGCTAAAATGACCAATTTGCTCTATTTTTCCTGTTTTACACATCGAAGCCTCCATAATGCCTCTGTGACCAATTAAACCATTGTTTCACCTTCTGATACATTATGGACTCCTTCCAATGTCCTTTCAAGCTTTATAAATCCATTGAAGACCTTCTGTCACCCTTGTTTTTCTTAACATTTTTTGTGTTTTGCAGGTAAAGACTCAGTGTCCTAGGCTTACAAAGAAAAAGCCTATGTACAGTTGGAAGAAAAATATGAAGATCATATCAATTTGCTTTACCTGTGACATAAAATCTTAAGTGATTTACTATTGAAAAACACAGTAAAAATCGCGATTGCATAGTAAAGCTAAAAAGAAATAGTAGAGGTTATTCAGCATGGTTAAAGAAGATTCACAGAGTTTCAAGAGTATCAGATAAAAGATCAAAATGAAGAAATCATCCAGCGCAAAGGATTCAAACAATTTACCAGCTTAAAAGGAAAAATATCAGACAAACAAAGCCAACACAACCTGAAGAAAGGGACAACAAGAAGCAGTTCAATTGTTACCCCTATCTTCTTGCATGAAGATCTTTTCTTTTCCTAGAATAAACCTTAATCGGTTTTAGGATATTGCTTCGTTTTATTATTGTATAAATAACTCTCTTCTCGAGATGTTATAGGTTCGAAGTTCAAGATTCATTGTTCATTGCTTGTTAAGTCTTGACTGTTAATTCTACTTTGAACTTGGAAGCCACCTTTGAAGGAAGGTTTTCTAGACACTTGATATACTTAGTCTTTCTAGAACCTTAATACAAAGAAGAGGATTTTGAATTTGGTTTTTCATAGTTTGTGTTATCCTGTAAGTTTTTCCAGTTATCAATCATTATGTTTTTCTTCATATGCTTATGACTTACAGAGATATCTAGGTAGGAAGGATTGTGTCTCAATTTATTCCTATAAGCTCTTGAAGTGGTCATATATTAAGAGAATGGATTAATGAACTATTTGTTTAGCTAATCCCTTCTAATAAATAAATCATCAGTACCTTGTGTAAGCTTAAGTATACTACCTTGAACCTTTGGGACATAGTTTAGAAGGTTTTCCAACTTATGATTGTTCTGTTTTACAGTCTAGAAACTATGATAATCATATTATTTGTTGACCTATATCACTGTTTAGAGATTTATAGCAGCCTTGTGCTGAGATATTAATATAACCCAAAGGATTAATTACTTTAATTCTACATCTTTCTTCATTCATTAGTCTTCCAAAAACTAAAACCAAAATCCCTGAAACAATTATTTTAGATGCTCTAGCATTGGTAGCTGACCTACTTCTATCTCAGAGGTACAGCATGAGGCACTATTTTCCATGTATAAATGGAATTATATAAATGGAATTATTTTAAGATCATATCATCGTCACGCAGATATAAATTCTACTATTATATTGCTGAAGAGTTAAGGTTTCAACTTTACATGAAAAATTCATTGTTGCTACAATTTTGTCTATAGCTCTATGTGTTCACTACTATGAACTGAATTAATCTCTCTACAAGTTTCATCTAGGTCAAGAAGGGAAATGTCACATACCCCCTGGGCATAATACTACAATTTCCTTCTATGCTATATTGGATCCACGATGTGGAATTTTAGATTCAATTAATAGACTTACATTCCAGATCAAGCCTTAAGTATAGATTACAACTTAGAGAACATTATAAATCATGGCATTCAATCAATAATATCGGAGTATCCATACATTATTTCTATGAGGATTCAACAAAAGCATTAACGGAATGTTATCATGAATATACCATAACTAGCATTACCATAATCATGATCATATCCCTACTGGCATAGTTGAAAGTATTACTTATGCAATATGAATAATTAGCTAAATGAGCCTCAGTGGATGCAATTCACATATGAATCGTAATGCATATCATAAACAAATTGAACCCTGGACTATATAGTTTAGCACCTTAGACACATAATTAGTCCTCGTACATAGTTTTCTCATGCATAATTATTCACCATTATTCCATCATCTCAAGAACAAAGATTATTCACGCATCATACACTCACATATTTGACAACATCAAGAGTAATGAATCATAAGATGGCACATCCAATTGTACTCATAAGTTTAAATATGAGACAACAAAAGGAGTAAGGGGTCACATACAGTACATCCCAAGAAATCAAAGTAAACTAGCTTAATTGAAGAGAGTCACTTGGAAAGCCGAGCATCGCCACCAAACCTAGAACTGACTTTCTCTAGGTCACACCCGAGCCGAGAGTTATTTCCATGGATCAACTACCTCCTGTTGATCTCTTCAATGGGTATTTAATACCCTCTTTCATGATATGATTTCCATTAGCGACATCCCTCTTTTATGGATCCTTTATATCCATTTTCCTAGGCTTTTCCCATAAAAGCTCGTCTTTCTCTCCCACAAGGTTTTTCATCATAAAAGCTTGCCTTTCTCTCCCACAAGGATTTTATGTTTTTCTTAACTTAACATATTTCTCCAACTAGGTATCTTAATGGATATTTATCTCCAATTCATTAAGCTTATCTAGAATTGGGTCTAGAAGTCTTATCATGAAAGAATTATCCCTTCGCATTCAACAATGGGATTTGGCAAGAATATCATCTCTTGGTTTCTCGCTTTTACAAGTGATTAAATTATTTTATTTGTTTAATAATCAAATATTTACTTTTCTTGTTACACATTAGACCTAGTTTTTCTTAGCTTAGGTTAGCCAAGTTTTACATACAATTGAGGTGTGTTACATACTCCCCCTCTTAAATTTACACTTTCCTCAGTGTATTACTGCTTCTTGCACTATTATCTCCTCATTCACATGTAGTTTTTTTATGAATTTATAGGCTCCCATGGCCTTACCATCTGATTCAGATGTTCTGATATATATCAGTTACAAAGGAGTTCTACCAGCACATCTCCTTCCAAAGATACCTGTAACATTTGTTTCAGTTAATTTTGTGAGAGATTTTAGATGTAGAAACTCATCTTTGTCTGTCACAGTTAATACCATATATTGATATACAATACTATTATTTGAGTAACTATGGGTAATGTTTCATGTCCTGAAAGAAATGTGTGTTCTTCCAATGCCTTCGTGTTCTTACTGAACACTTGCTTCCTGTAGTTTCCCTGCATTAGTCAGGACATGTCAAACTAGCATACCTGGCTAATTAACATGTATACAATATCATGGCAGGTTAGCTCAACATAACCATCACAAAGAAGAAACATATGTATATTAAGATTGAATAAAAATATGGATACTTTTCCTTAGTTTCCAACACCAATTCTTAGTTTCCACTTTTGTCCTACCTCAGTATGCACTCTGGATCAGTTGCCTCACCAGGAAATCACCCACTGTCTTTTCTTCTACCATGTGCACCTGCACATAGTGTGCATTACACACACACACATCTATACATGTCACATATTATCATGCAATACATGCATCCATACCAGTACCATATGTATTGTTTGTATATATTACCAGTTGTACACATGTACCCCATATCAATGTCCATAACATCACACGCACGACATATAATTCATCGACATGTTTCCAACCATGTTAGTATTATGCCAAAAATTCCTTTATTTATTTATATTACCTTTACGAAAGTTTGATCCAACCATTCTCAATTTACTTATTGGAGAATAAGGAATTTTTTGGAGCTGTTCCACTTCTACAACAAGTGAATAATTTGATGTCAAATTATTCAAGTGCTTTTATTTAGAAAATTATTTTCACGTGTCTTGTGGTTGTAGTATAATGTCAGCAAAATAGTACCATAGAGGTAATGATGCATACTACAACTTTATCATACTCATAACTTTTAGTTTTGGAGGTTAATCAGTCACTTGACCGGGTCTTAACAGAAAATGACCTTTGCTTAATCATAATGCAGACTATTGACTATGATAGTTAGTCTAGTATGGACTTCAATGTTATATTGGAAGTCTAATAACAACCTTAAGTTTGTGTTGAACCAAGAATAATTGTTTGGGACTCAAAATTCTTCCACACTTAAACAAATCATGTCATATGATTTAGTGTTTCTCCTACCAATTTGAACAATCAATATACAAATACATACATCTGTCATGCATGCGTTATAAATCAGAGTTACAATATTATCCATTTCGCACCTATTAAGGTTTTAGGCACTATGTATACCAGGGTGTGAACCTAGGTCATTAGTATGTTAATACCCCACTTATAGTTCATAAATTGTTCACGTAATTGTTATGTTGCCATATTAATAACTAGAATACTGTAAATGCAATCTGGCATGTAGACTTGTCCAAGATTATTTGATAGAAAATAGTGGTACCAATTATGCATCTCAGATTGTACGATTATCAATTTATTTGGATAGATTGATAGTTATCATTTTATTTAAAGTAATTATTTGTGTACGTAAAATTCTCACTTACCAGTACCACTTAACCATCCAATATGGTTAAAGAATCATATCGATTCAACAATGAGTTGTTGTTTGGCTTCTTATTCTCTCTTTTAGAACCTTTTATATGTCACTCCTTTGGTGCATGTGATTTTATTACTAGCATAAGATCCTTAGACCCTCGTAAGATGTTTTAATGCATTACCTTTTGGTTTCATTAATAATTTGTTAATAAATCCAGACAAGTTATGCTCTAAGTCTAGTGTACTTGTTACTAGCCATTAGGCTGCATTTGAATATCTCTACCACTATGTCCAATATTTTTATCTTGTATATCTTCCTAAATTTTATATATACACCAGATCATTTTGATATTATCACTTCCCATATGAAGTGCCTTTGCAAGATCTACAATCCTTCTATTGAAAGCATCATTTTCTTGCTTTAGATTTGAAAGATTCATATTATTAAGTTAGTACTAAACGCAAGTTCAAGGACACACTCTTAAGTTTACTCGAACTCCAATGTGTCAATGCAAATCATGAAACTCAAACCTCACAACCTTAACGTGCATACCCATCCAGGTATAGATTAATCACGAGCCTTAGGAGCTTCTTTTATATGTCCATTATGTATTTGTACTTTAGGGTGCCAGTCCCATTGACCTATTTATGAAGGTCATAACATTATTAATGCATGATGTCTTCGTCCATATAGTAAGTTGCATTGCATGTGTGCATACTCTTCACAACTCTGACCCTAGCTCAGTCTAGATTGAACATATAATTTCTTCTTCTTATTTATTACAATTATTTAGATATTATGTTCCTCAACGACACATGTACGTCCAGCATATGCATATTTAATTTGGTGTGCATGTTGCTACCTAATGTCTGAATAATGACTTTCTAAGGTTTAGCTTCCTTAAACAACATACATTTGGAGCATTTTCCTTTAATGATTCAACCGGTGGAAATACCACATCTAGAATGAGCTGCATCATTCCATACAGATGTATTAATTAAAATATTAAATTGAAAGACAATTTTTGAAATACATAGTCTCCTACCACACACAGAGACATGTCTTTCATTAGTTTAATGACTTTTCATGGGAATTTCTTAAAGTGATACTCATTCAATTTTAGATTTTGATAGAATGTTATGAACTTGTTTCGAATTATTTATATGCATTCCATCTATCTTTTTTTTCATAAGGGTTCAACATTTCTACCCTTCATATTTCAAGATCTCTTCTATGCATAAACTTTATCTCATTAAGTTATGCCCTTGACTGGACTATCTCTAGTGGCATTAGTTTGTATTTTATCAACCTATGTTCTTTCTTAGAAATCATACCATTCATAATTTGACTTTAATATGAGTAGAATAATATGATAGCCATATCAAAATTTTAATCCAATAACCATACTTTAAAATCACTTATTCAACTTTCATAAAATATCAATTATTCTTCCCGCTCTATTATGAACATCTAATTCTATGTCAATTTTAACTCATGGTTTTGATTAGTTGTGCCCTCAAAGGAGCATTCAACCATAACTTAATTTTTGGGGAACTTCCTGAATATAACATAGAAATTTAATCTACACATGCGCAATAAGTAGGAACAAGAAAAAATAACCAATTGATGGTTGCCCATTTCTTATTATAAAAAATAATCAACATGTTAGTTGTGTGTAGTTCCTTTGCATTATTCTTTATTCCACCACAATTCAACATCGAAAAATTATTTGTTCCAGTATATTATTCTCATAATGCTACTATTGTTATCAAAGACTTTAGAAATTCAATACAGGTGTAAGGGTTCAATTCAACCTTGTTCATTTGTATAGGTACTCAGAAATTTAATTAATGAATTATAATATAAATATAGTTTAATGTTTGATTTTTATTGTATATATAAAGAATCAAATACACCACATATTTTGACTCTCTAAATATACTGTATATCTCCGCTTTGTTTACTCCTCAAGCTCGGTTATGAATATCTAACATCTTGAATAAGTTTTTAACTCATGTTAATTTCTGAGAACTTTGATCCCTCCACACATGTAAGCATATTAATGCATCTCATTGTAACCACACAAATGAACCTTACATGCAGGACACACATATATGTAAGCATAGGCATGCAATCACACCATCGATATCCCCTACAAACAATATGTAAATTTGAAACTCAAGTATTCATATTCTTATGTTTTGTGCATAAAACAAGCCATTCATAGAAACTATACACACTCTTTTGTGTAGTTCGTTTATACCCAAAGTGCCCCAGGTATGATAATCTTGTTTGGACTATTTAAATAAGTATGCAAACTACTCTGACAATAGTATCATTGTCTTCAAGGAAATCATGGCATATCTATCAACATGTGTTTGATGTTTTTCACACATTAAGGTGTACCAAAAAAGTCATTTAGTTAGAAATATTTCAACTCATGCAAATATGTAATATTAACTTCATAGTAATAATTTCAAAGCTATTTTTAATTGAAATATTTCTTGATATTTTTTTTCATACAATCTTCCTCTCCTTGATTTCCTTCACGTGTGATAAAAGAAAGCGATGCCATTTAAATTAAATTTGGAGCTAGGGCATGAGCATATAAATGTTTACGCTAAAAGAAAACATGCTTAGTATTCTTACCCAATATCTGTTCCTTGAGTACAAGGCCACTTGATTCCAAGGAGAACATAGGGAAAAAGGTTGTCGAAATAGCTCCAAGGCTTTCAATTTCACATGAACTAAAACCATTTAGAAAATTCCATTTCTCATCTTCCCTGAGAAACCTTCCCATAATTTAAATGATTCCCCTTCTCGAAGCCGAAGAGTACAATGGTCACCGTATGGGCGTACTTTTCACATTTAATAAGGAAATTGAGACACACCTATATATTTACAGTCGAGTCAACCTAGTCTAATAAATTTGCTATATTATTTACAATTGGTTGTGGACATTCTTACATCAATTATATATTTGAGGATTATTAAAAAAAGGAAATGTGAAAACTGAACAGTGTAGGAAAAAAAAAACTTGACACCTCTTTCTAAACCTATTTCCCATAGAAACAAAGGGGTCCTCCATGGCCAACCCCAACATCTCCATTGAAATATTTGATATGATGTGAATATGAAAACTTATGTTCTTGAGCAGAGGATCCTGTTTGTCTTTCAATCTTGTGAAATTGAAATTACTTAACATGTTATTCTTACAATTGTCGACCTCCTAGTACCAGCATTGGGGTCTTAGTAGATGGTCACGTGATCTCACCCTTCTAACAAATTCTCATGGGGTCTCACCTTCGGTAGCTCCCATGGGCTGCCTCTAGTGCCATCATACCAGTGCCGCAAGCTGCCAACTCCAAGGGAAGAGCCCACGAGGGTTGTTACAAAAATATCCTGATATTACAATGTTATTGATACTGTGTCAACTAATCGAATCATATTGGCATCCCAATCTATTTAATGCAAATTCCTGTGGAGATACTATACTCGAGAAACCCACATAGAGTCGATTGATGCCTTTTCTCCAACTTGTATTCATTGAACGACGAAGAGGAGATAATTCCCTCATTATTAGAACCCTCACACTAATCTCTTCTATTTGCCTTTGGTCATTATGCGAAGTGAGGAGATGACGTTGAAGGGATTTTACTATTTGTCCTCATGCAATTTAGAATAATCCTTATCTGATATTATGCCTATTGTAGAAAAAATAGCGTGATACATATGTGGAATGGAAATAAGGATAGGCTTAGCCACTAACTGCTTTTGAGTTGTGTCATGCATTATCTTCTAAATGTTTTTGTGGCAATTCAGTCTGCTGGCGAACACCTTCAGTTCTATGGATAAGCAACTGGGAATGACGAAATTACCATTTGGGAAGGGAAATAGATGATTTGAAATTGACAAGTAATTTTGTGCTTAAATCCAACATCTAACACTTTTTGCATTTGTATCTCAAGTCCTTTAGAAATCAACAGATTATACTAGAACCATAACTATGCATACTCTAATCTCATAATTCTAATGCATCCAACACATAATATCTAATATTAGACTCATTTTGTATGTCAGAAGCCATTTTCATGTTGTCCGCCTGATGACCAACTTTGTGGGCTACAATTCACCATGGAGAGAAGAGATGAGTAGCAAAGTGAGCCGATTGTTTTAGTAGTCGGTCTACACAGAGAGGGGAGCTTAGCATTTCTCTAGCAACGTTAGAATTCGATGTAATCAAGGCTACTGTTGAGCCCAACCTCATTTTTTACCAACAATCATGCACATCAAGCATCGCAATTAATTCGACTAAGTATAACAAGACACAATCAAGCACAAGAGCCTAGACTTGCATGCACCACGCGTCATGGCACCGATAAGCAATATTAGTAGTGGTAGTACCAACAGGAACCATCTCCAGTAATATCTAGCCTGGTTTAATTTTCTAACGAAACTCACAATACCAAATCCATCGAATGTGTTCCACATCAACCTAGATGGGAATGCATGGTATCACAAAATTTCTACAGCGTTGTCACATGAAGTAGAATTATGACATTTCTTAATGAAGGGGGAGAGGTATAAAAATAAAATATCAAATATTGCAATAAACACTTTATGTTGTGGTCATGGCCATGCCCAAAATCCTTTCCTGCAATAATTTAGTTTTCGGTGATGGTTTAACCTTGCCTACATTGATAAATGTGACCTTCATGTTTTGTTGACTACGAGATTTGAAAACCTTCTCATTCAGAGTTTCTCGTTGGCTTGCTTAGCTGGGTTGATTAATTTAGAAGGTTGGCGCCATGGAATAATTAATTTATAGGTTTTCTTTCGATTGAAATATAATTATGAAAGGAGGGAATTTCAGTAAGCACTCTATAAGTTGTTTAGCTTATTGTTTCATAGTTACGTATATAAACAATTACATTATTGTTACTACCTCTTTTTGGTCTTTCCATGCTTTGTATGATCACAATGTATCATAGTATCCCCTACATTGAAATGTTTTTATTTATGTTATTTCATAAATCATGGTACAACCTTTGCGATCATATATTCATTACTTTACTTGTACATACTTTACCAATTGCAAAATCATTATAAGAATGAAATTTTTATTGGAATATTGTTTGAAAACTCATTTCAGGCATGTAACCTCTGACAAATTATACACTTCTTCTTTCACTATCTAATGATTCGATGGGCTAATTATGTTTTCAAGTGATCGCTTTAAGAAATTAGAAAACACAACTAGTTACATGATTGTCAAGTAACATGGGAAACTTTACTCTCTATTCAATATCCACTATTTCAAACAACATTAGTTAGAATTACCTTTGGTTTCGAGTAATCAATATAAAATTATTATATACGTTCTTGCTACAAAATCCTCCTTCCTTAAATTCTTTTACGATTTAATTTCGACCTTGATGGATTCTGGAATGTTATTCTTATAGCAATTTATAACTGATCCCTTCATTAGGACCTACAAATCCTTCATATTTTGAAGGTGTGGGGTGGCCTTTAGGCTGCAATATTTGAACTTAGTGCTCCGATACATTTATTACATACCCCTTGAGCACAATACTACAATTTCCTTATATGCTCTATGGGATCCACGATGTGGACTTTTAGATTCAATTAATAGACTTGTATTCCAAATCAATGCTTAAGTATAAATTACAACTTGGAGAACAAAATAAATCATGGCATTCAACCAATAAGATTTGAGTATCCAAACTTCATTTGTATGAGGATTCAACACAAGAATTAATGGAATGTTATCATGAATATATCGTAACTATCGTTACCATAATCATGATCATAGCCCTACTAGCATAGTCAAAAGTATTACTTATGTAATACGAATAATTAGTTAAATGAGCCTCAGTGGATGCAATTCACCTCATGAAGCGTAATGCACAACATAAACAACCTGAATGCTAGAGTACACAGTTTCACACCTTAAACACATAATTACTCCTCCTACATAGTCATCTCATAAATAATTATTCACCATTATTCCATTATCTAAAGAACAAAGATTATTCATGCATCATACAATCACAAATCTGAAAAGATAAAGAGTAATGAATCATAAGATGACACATGCAATTCTACTCATAAGTTTAAATATGAGACAACAAAAAGAGTAAGGGGCCACATACAATACATCCCAAGCAATTGAAGTAAACTAGCTTAGTTGAAGAGATTCACTTGGAAAACCAAGCACTGCAATCCAACCTAGAATTGACTTCCTCCAGTTCACCCATGAGCCGAGAGTTCTCGCCATGGATCAACTGCCTCTTGTTGATTTGTTCAACGGATATTTAATACCCTCTTTCATGATATGATTTCCATTAGCAGCTTTCCACTTTTACGGATCTTTTTTATCCATTTGCCTAGGCTTTTCCCGGAAAAGCTTGCCTTTCTCTCCCATGAGGCTTTTCCTCATAAAATCTTACCTTTATCTCCTGCAAGGCTTTTATGTTTTTCTTAACTTAGCATCTTTCTCCAGGGAAGTAACTTAATAGATATTTATTTCTAGTCCATTTAGCTTATCTAAAATTGGATCTAGAAGTCTCATTATGAAAGAATTATCCCTTCCCATTTACCAATGAAATTTGGCAAGAATCTCATCTCTTGGAATCTCACTTTTTCAAGTGATTACATTATTTTATTTATTTAAAAGTCAAATATTTACTTTTCTTGTTACACATCTGATCTAGCTTTTCATAATTAAATTAACCCAATTTTACATACATTAAAAAATATTACAAATAACACAATCCAAATTTTTTCATTTACACCCTCTTCAATTCCAATTTAGCAATATTTTAATTTATTAATTTCACTATATCCAATTTCGCAATATTTTAATTTATTAATTTCATTATAAATTAATAAAATCAATCTTCGAGTTAAAAAAGGCCTACAATCTCTCTATCATTTTCCTCGCTAGACACTTTTCTCTCTGTCTCCAATGCCTTTATCATAACACTGTAACGAGTCATATCTCTGTATGTGTGATAAGGATATAAGCGATTTTTATTTTGTTGTTATGGATCATCCGTTGCTATTGTGTGCTGTTATTATATTCATTTTTATTACATTATCATTTTACATTTTCATACATAGTTTTTATACATTGTCTTCTCTACGTTGTTTATTTAATTGGTATAATGTTTGGTTTATTTGTTGGTTGTTGATTGTTTAGTTAATCATTATCATGTTTTGTTAGTATATTTATGTCTATTTTACGTGTATTATAATGTTTTATTAATATATGTTTTTGTTATATATATA
>APFE030922166.1:0-30357 GCA_000404065.3 Pinus taeda
CACTCGTTGGCGGGCTTCATCTTGTGTGAGTGTTGTTTTCTTAATTTCCTTGAATGCTCATTGTCATTTATATACATACTACCTTGTACTAGGACCATTTCAATTTTTGTTGCTATCTCACTGCTTTCGCATGCATGAAACTGTTTTGCATGAACGGCTGCCACTTCGACGACTCGCTTCACCCACATGCATGTAGTTCTATTGTTCTATTTGGTGTCGTTTTCAGTTTCCCATCAGCGAGTCTGGCCAACCTTGGCCTAAATTCTTCCTCCAGAGAAGGAAGGCTCTGTGTTCCTCTCTAGAAATGTGCATTTATTCCTAGTGACTATCCTTCAAGATTTATTTGTGCATTTCTGAGGGATAGTGACTGCTCGCCCATAGAATTGCGCAATGTAATCACTGAGCCTGCAGTCAATTCCAACTAGAATTATGCATTACGCAATTCCAACACTCAACAATCAGCCTCGATTGCGAATTGCGCAAATCGAAAAGTTGATGTCCTTGTAGTTCCCTTCAAAATATGACTCACTTCAGCACGTCAGGGGCAATTCTGTGTGCAATGATCTTCATCACAAATAAGGCAAGGATATTTAGGATTTCGCTTGGGCGTGTCATCAACTGATGGTTTTTTGGAATCACATTTAGGTTTATCTTGTTTAGATTTTCCCTTACCCTTCTCACATTTCAAGGATTTATCTACTGCAGTAGACTGGACAACATTTACCTCTAAGGCTTTACTATGATTCTTAGGGTTATCTATATTATTGTAGGTTGCAGTGGCCCGATTAGATTTAGATTTCGTAGAAGCAGTCGAGGCACTACCAAACTGTTGAGCCATAGATCTAATGATACCATCGATGGGTGGTGTATCTTTGGGTGTGGAAGATGCAGGACTAGTTGAAGCCCATTGAGCACCACGTAAAAATTCATACAATGCGTCAGATTGTGAATAGGTAAGATCCAAATACTAGGCATGGACGATGGCTTGTTCCTCAGTTACACAGCCACCCATGGCTATGTCTTTATCGATAGGAGGGATGAATGATTTGGTAAAACATTCAGTCAAAATATGATCTAGAATTTCAAATTTGATGAGACGATGTCTACGTCTCCATTCACGGATATGGTTGGAGATATGAGTGGAAGTCGATTGTTGCAAAGATGTTAAGAGATGGGTTCTAGTCTCATACTAGACAGGGAATTGGAAATGGGTGAGGAAAGCCATGGCTAAAGTATTGAAGTCTTGAAAGGAACCTTGAGGGAGCTCATTGTACCATTTAGCAGTAGCAAGCATCAAAGTGCACTAGAAATTACACAACTAGACTAAATCATCTACCCAAGAGTTAGAGAAACACCAAAGGTGATAAGTCATAATGTGTGCTTGGGGGTCTTCTCTAGATTTACCTTCTAATTTGGGGCCATCAATAGGAATTTTGGTTGGTATCGAAGGCCAATACTGTGAGTAAAGTAGTGGGTCATTCATAAGCCTTGACACATCCGGTAATTCCAACGTCGCCAAAAATGGAAGTTGTGGGTTATATGGAGTATAGGGTCTTTGGTACATGCCAAACTAAGTATTCCAGCCTTGTTGATTTTGGGTCTGCGCCCATTGTGGTGTATTTTGTCCATAAGGCGCTTGGCCATAAGGACGTTGACCATATGGAGGTTGACCATAAAGAGGTTGACCTTACTGAGTGAAAACTGACCATACTGTTGTTGGTAAGGTCCTTGTTACATCTATTGCGACTGTAGCAAAGATTGTTGGTAAGATCCTTGTTGGGATTGGTAAGAAATCTGTTGTTGCAACTGTGAGTAAAGCCCTTGTTGGGGTTGAATAGGGATGTGTTTTTGTGGTTGCTAATAAAGTCCCTCTTTGGATTGGTAAGAAACATGCAATTGTGGCTGCGGGTAAGACACCTGCAGCTGTGGCTGCAGGTAGGACACCGACGGATGTGGCTGCAGATAGGACACCTGCGGATGTGGCTGCAGATAGGACACCTCCAACTATGGCTTCGGGTAAGGTCCCTATTGTGGTTGAATAGGAATTGGTGGCTGTAACATTACCAATCCGATCAGCATATTTCATTTGAAGACCATACTTCATTTGAGGACCTGCCTACTGATACATAGTTTCTAGCTTTTGAGAGCCTGTACGACTATAAGTTTGTTGCTAGGAAGGTTGATTTAAAGGGACTTGATGACCTTGTAAAGGGGTCGCTACAATGTTTCTTGATACAGATGGAATTGATGTTCCACCTGGGTTAGAAACAACGCCAATGGGTCAACTTGCCCCTAGAGGGGGTGTATAACTTCCATTACAACCAGGAGATACATAGGGTAGAGGATATTCCCTCCCAAACATTGGAACAAATGAATTTTTATGTTTTCCACTCACATAAGGAACCACAGTTACTATGTCTATGGTAGGAGGAGAAAAAAGATTAAATGGAATGTGTTTCACTTACCGACATTGTAGGTTGGGTAGGGGTTCGGGCAGTTACCGACATGTTTGGGATAAACAAGTAGGTAGTAGGCGTGACACCAAAGGAAAAAATGGGATTTTGAAATAATGAAGTTGCATCAAAATTATCTAAAAAAGCATCGTCGAGAGAGTTATAACCCAATGGAACCAAGGGCATACGATAAGGAGGAGGTGTACTTGACCATGCCATCATGTAGGGAGAAGAAACATAAGGAAATCCTTCAGGAGGAAGAAGTGATAGTTTATCTTGACGATATTTTGATTTTCGAAGGGTGTTAGAGAAGTTACAGCAGAACAAACTGCTGATAAACTTAAAGAAATGTACTTTCCTGCAGAAGGAACTGGTCTATTTGGGGTTTGTAATTGTGGAAAATGAATTGAAGAGGGACCCAGAAAATATTGTGGCAATCATAAATTGCGCCGATGCTAGATACCATCAAAAAAGCCAGTCAGCCTTTTTGTTGGATCAAAGCAGCGGAGGACAACTTTCAGCTTTTGAAGCGGAAGATTACATAGAGGCTAATCTTGAGGCTGCCCGACTTTAACAAACTTTTTCAGGTTCGATGTGACACGAGTGGGACAGCTATTGGTGCTGTGCTCAGTCAGGAAGATAGACCGGTGGCATTGTTTAGCGAGAAATTAAATGAAAGCAGGCAGAAATACTCCTCGTATGACAAGGAATTTTATGTCGTGGTCCAAGCTTTAAAGCATTGGAGACACTACCTACTGGGCAACGAATTTGTATTATTTTTTTATAATTGAGCGTTACAATATGTAATGCAGCAACACAAATTAAACCATAAGCACGCCAAATGGGTAGAATACTTGCAAAGTTTCACTTTCATGCTAAAACACATTAGTGGGCAAGCCAATAAAGTGGCAGATGCCTTGAGCAGAAGATCTTTGCTCTTACAGGAAAGCAGAATACAAGTGATGGGATTCGAACATCTAAAGGATTTGTACGAGACCGACACAGACTTCATGGAAGCTTTTGAAGCCTGCCAAAATCCTGTGTTGAGGAATACAAGTCCATGGTTGGACTACAATTTGCAGGAAGGACTATTGTTCAGAGGTGGAGAGTTATGTATCCCGGACTGTTCGATGAGAGAAAATATCGTACAGGAGAAACATAGTGGTGGTCTAGCCGGTCAT
This sequence comes from Pinus taeda, assembly GCA_000404065.3. Classification (NCBI taxonomy): domain Eukaryota; kingdom Viridiplantae; phylum Streptophyta; class Pinopsida; order Pinales; family Pinaceae; genus Pinus; species Pinus taeda. The sequence goes on from APFE030922166.1 coordinate 3,635, forward strand.
TTTGGCATAGACAAAACTTTGGAGCAGCTCGGACACTTTTATTACTGGCCCAAAATGCGCAGGGATGTACAACGATATGTGAATAGGTGTAAAGTCTGCCAACTGGCGAAAGGACGCAGTCAGAATACCGGACTTTACACGCCACTACCTGTTCCGCGCAGGCCATGGGACTCAGTGAGCATTGACTTTGTCTTGGGATTTCCTTGGATGCAATGGGGGTGTGACTCGGTGACGGTGGTGGTAGATAGATTTTCAAAAATGGCTCATTTTATTCCTTGCTGGAAAACTAGTGATGCCACGTACATAGCTCACCTATTTTTCACGGAGGTTGTTAGATTACATGGCCTACCCAATTCTATGGTTTCTGACAAGGATGTAAAATTCACAGGACACTTTTGGCACACCCTGTGCAAAGATTTTGGCACGCAATTGAATTTCAGTTCTACGTATCATCCCCAGACTGATGGACAAACAGAAGTGGTGAACAAGAGTTTGGGAAATTTATTACAGAGTTTGACTGGGGAAACTTCACGGTTATGCGATTGTGCTCTCGCCTAAGCGGAATTTGCGTATAACGATTTGCCCAATCGCAGCACGGGACATAGCCCATTTCAAATCTTGTACAACATGCATCCTCGGGGAATACATGAATTGCGAGATTTGGGAAAATTAGAACGGAGAAGCGCAGATGGAGAAGGTTTTGCTTAAGCAATGAGCGAACTACATGAACAGGTAAAATTAAAATTGCAGGACAGCATACAGAAATACAAGCAACAAGCAGATTCAAGGCGAAGAGAAGTACAATTTAATGTTGGAGATGAGGTCCTCTCGCACTTGCGCAAGGAGCGATTTCCTAACGGCGCGTATAATAAATTAAAATTTAAAAAAAATTGGTCCCTGCAAGATCTTGCGTAAATTTTCAGCCAACGCCTACAAAATTCAGCTGCCACCTAATATAGGCATATCACCTATTTTCAATGTGGCGGATCTGTTCCCATATACTGCCCAAGCAGAGGAAGACAGTGTGGTACAGCCATAATGGGACACCTAGGTTGGAGACAGTTCTTGGATGAGGCATATGCCTTCGGCTCAATCCCATGAGATTGAAGGGATTCTCAGTACCCAGGTAGCCAAGAAGACATGTAGGAAGGAATATCTACGATATCTCGTCAAGTGGAGAGACCGTCCAATGGAGGACAGCTCATGGCTCGATGCGGCGCAGATACGGAAGGCTGGCTATTCGGTGGAGGAGTTTATGGAATGGAGCCATGATTTTCTTTTACCCCGGGAGCCTGATGCAGGAGCATCTAGCTGACAGGGCAAAGACAAAAGTGAGGGGGATATGGTTTCTGAAGAGGACAGAGAAACCAACATACCATTACCGTAAACCCATTCAATTAAACGCAGATTGAAAATCAAATTGTCATATATCCGAAATCTTGTGATTAATAATATTAACTGTCAGTACACCATCAAGTGGAGCGCATCGACAGCGGGACCACGTGGGCTGGCCCCATCAATTTGAGTTCCAGAAGTTTCCACATAAACCTCTTAGGATGCTAACCCTACAGGTGGGTTATCACCTTTTGTTGCCATGGTCAGGAATAATTCTCAGTTGGGAACTTAAGTCGTTATGGCAGAAGGAATCACAGGTACGTTGGGAGTCTCAAATGGACGATACAAATGTTGGGGCAATAAATACACATAAGAATATGATTCAAAGAGTGGATTAGGAGGAAAAAGCAAGAAATCTGTAATAGGTTGAGGACTAGCTAGAGGAGAGTCCTAAGATGAGCCTACAGACTCTGGCAATGGTTGAGAAGCAAGGGGTTGGATACTTAGGAAAAGACAAATTTCAATACCTTGGTTTTCAAGGGATCCAAGCTCATTAGTATTGTAACCTACAACTCCTGGTGACTTAGGTGCATTAGCATCTCCATTGATATTCGGGGTCTCATTTGGAACTCTTGGTGGTTCTGTGACGATGTCTTTTAAGGAAATGAATTAGAAAAACATGTTGGTGAATTCTTTGGGCTTAAATCCAATTTTCTGATTAACCATTAATGTTTGAGGACAAAAGGAAGTTTTCGTTTCATAGTTGAGCCATAGGGATCTGATGTGCAGTGTGCCAAAATAGTATGCCGATGAGCCATCGGGCTTGGGTTGTTTGATTTCGAGGTGGTGGAACAGAAGTGACCCATAAAAAAATAAAAATGAGGAGAGAGAGTCAGCTTATGAGTTGCCATGTAACTAAGAGTTAAAATTTGTTACACTAAAACTACCTTATAACCATGCTAGAACCGCATTGCACTTGGGCAGTGCCATGATCCTGCATACTACTTGTATCCATCGGGTTCGCCTTGAGGATGTAGTTTCCCAAGGGCTAGGGAGAGGCAGAGATAAGGGCACATTAGCCACTGAAGGGATGAGAGCCTAAGAAGGAGGGGGATGAGCCACATGGGTGCAAGGAAATGGTGGGGACGAGGACCTGACTGAAGGAGAGTTAGACGGGGAAGGCACAGGGGAAGAATATGAGAGGATATTGGGTGAAAAATCCAAGCACAAAAATCTAGTAAGGCACCCGAGAGAGGAGACACCATGACTCTCGTGAGAGGAGAGCTAAGCAATCCAGGCAGTCGCTTTCGTTTTCTCTTGGGCATGCTCCTTTAACTGACACACAAGGAGATTCTTTAGTACCTAAAGCATTGGGCAACCCCAACGCAATTCAACTTCCTCCATAGTTAGGACTTCCCTGTGTATGGAGTCAAGAATCCCACTATCAAACAAGGTGGCGATAGTAGCATCATTGAAGTTACTGGGAGGACACCCGTGACCTCTCTCTTTGCCAGCATATCTTCCTTGCCCCTTTTCCTGGTTCATGGTTATGTAAAGTAAGGTTGAAGACATGATGCCAAAAAATTCGCTGAAAGAGAATGTTGGAGGGAGAATGCAGACTGGCTAGGGGGTTGAGCATGAGGCCGGGGTGTGAGGATGGGGGATCTCATACTCGGCACCTAGTTTGTGTGAGTTGGAGTACATGAAACATGGTGTGGAGGGTGAGCCAGATGAGAGTTGCATGTTGGGCGTCTTGGAGTGAGAAGCTATGATCACGGGGTCATCCTGATTCAGGAAATTAATATTTTTAAACATTATTAAAATTATTAATTTTTTAGTAGTTAATAAGTTATAAATAAAATCAATTATTTTTTTAATAATAAATAAATAGTATAATTAAAATTAATTAATTCAAAAAAAAAAAATTATATATTTAATTTACTTAATAAAAATAATATAAAATATAAAATATTTATATACATTATTGATATTAATATTAATTAATTTAAATTTTACTATAATAATTATTAATACAATATATAATAAAATATGAAATTTAAAATAAATATTTAAAATAAATTGAAAGCCTTAATCCTAAAATAAAAATAAAAATAAAATGATTTATTTTTTAATATAATTAAAAGAATATATAAATTTAAATTTAAATTTAAATGAGATATCAAAACAAGTGATCATACACATAAAAATAATGAATATATATAATAAATAATATACATAAGTTTCTAAAACATAACGAAAAAATATTAGTATTTTCTATGAAATAAAAAAAAAAAAATTATGAATTTTTTAAAATATTATTTTTAATATTGATTAAATCAGTGTTGATAATATTGCCGAGATATTGGCGATATTCGGAAATATCGCGATATTTTCGGCGAGCCAAAATATCGCCGACCAAATATCGCGATATTTTATGGTTTTGAAAATATCGCGCGATTTCCTATATATCGCCAATATTTCGGAAAATATCGCCCGTGACAGTGAAATCTTTCCGCGCGGCCTATAAAATTCGATTTTTGGTTTTTTTCATGTCATTTTGTTTTTTCTAAGCGCTGGAGAAGGAATGTGGGTGCTGCCAAGGAGGGTTTGAACGTTCCATAGCCATTATTGCCAATTTGCCACCAACAACGAAGATTTCTCTAAGCTGCAACGGCCAAGAACAGTGAGACATCTCATTCTTCCCTACAATCATTTTGCTTGGTTTTTGTTTTCCATTTCAAAATGCAAGGGTTTTGAATTTATCATCATAGTGTGTAGGAGAGAGATGCATTGAAACTCTTTGCAAAACATAGTGATTCTCAGAACAAACATATATTCCAAACATTAATTGCTACATCTGTTTCAAAAGATTGCACAAGTCATCAAGGTTTGTCACTATGTTTTCTTGTTGCCATCATAGATCACTGTTAGTGTCAAATTATTACCACTGTTAAGATTCTTCAATTGGTGATGGAAGGGAAGGCTATCGGTATCCTATTCCTAGAGAAAAAGAAACAACTTCACAGTAGATTAGAATGGCATGAAAATACTGGACAGTGGATAATTAAGTAACGAACTAGTTTACCTGTTCTAATTTTTTGATCCATATATGACCAAAACCAGTGAATATATGACCAAAATAGTTCCAAAAAATAGAACAGTTAGACAATTCCTTCACATGACAATTTTTTTACCTTCTTGTTGAAGTGCATTTTAAATAATAATTGAAGTAAATGGCTGATCTCACTAAAACAGATTGAAAATCCATTTCTATTTCACATCAGATTAGAACTATTAACTTAAGAAACTCTCCATGGCACATGCCACTATTATGGCCATACATCATCATTGAGTTACCTAGAGGATCATTGTTGCCAGGAGAGTCAAGCTCACTGTGATGTGTCACATGATACATCTATATCAGGCCTGTATCATTGTCAAGTCATCATCAGGTTCATTTCACTGTCAAGGTAATACAAAACTACAAATACAAAAGAGGTCACTGCTAGGAGGTTGAATACCAAGGTCTAATAAATTAATAATGCACCTACAACAGTGGTATAATTATTAATTAAGTAACAGTGATATAATAAGTGATATACAGTCACCTCATTTCCTTGGCATATCATTTGCAATTTTGCATTGTTAGGCTCTTTCATTGCTTGGCATCTTTGGTTAAAGTGGCAATTATTGCATGATACAAGCTCACTGCCCTCTTAACTTTTAAGTCTTCTCTTTTTTTCATGCCCATTGCAAATTTGCAAATAATGTAGCAAAAAAAATTAAAACTGTCTTGTAAAATGATGTGGTTATTTGTAATTTTGTATTACTTATTAAGTTACTAATTCCAATTTTTTTTTGGTGCTCTAGGTTTCCTTTTGAGTTAGCGGCTAGCCCACTACAAAATAAAAATATGCCAAAAGCCTTGGACCCATTTTGGGAGTATGGGAGCCCTAATGGTGGGACAAATCGTGCATATCTTACATGAAAATTGTGTGGGACCAAGATGACAGGTGGGATTACATGACTGAAATACCATATTGCTAGACTCAGTGGACATGATGTTAGGGTTTGTACAGTTTCTAGTCCGGAGCTTATACAAAAAGCTCTTGAGGCAATTGAAGAAAAGGATAAAAAGAAGGAAGAGGCCGAAAGAAACAAAGTTGAACGTGCAGGTATATCTTTCGGGATATCTTATCCTGATTTTGGTGTTGAGGATACTGGGCCTAGTGGCCCTAGTGGGAGGGGCTCCACAACTGGCACACCATCACATGCTACTGCTAGTGTGAGTGCGAGGTCATCATTTTTTGTTCCACGAACAGGAGCTGGAGAACAACCTGGCATAAAATCTCTTGTTAAAAAGAAGGAGAAGCAAGAAGATAGAGTCATGGGGAGGTGTATTTTTTGGAGTGACTTACCTCTCAGCATCACAAAAACAAATCCATTTTGGCAGCCAATGTGTGATGCTATTGCTGTTGTGGGCCCAGGGTACAAAAGTGCCACATATGAGGAGTTGCGGGGGCCAATTCTTCAAGCAGAAAAATAGGACATCAACTCTAGATTGGCGGAGTTGAAAAAGACATGGGAAGTTACTGGATGCACAGTGATGTCTGATGGTTGGACAGATAGGAAGGGTAGGACCCTTCTAAATTTCTTGGTACATTGTCCTAAAGGTACCATGTTTATTAAATCGGTGGATGCATCAGAACATATCAAAGATGCAACACCGATATGTGAGTTGTTAGATGGGTTCATTCGGGAGATTGGTGTGCAGAATGTGGTGCAAGTCATAACAGACAATGCAACTAATTATGTGTCTGCCGACATAATGCTTATGGAGAGGCATCCCACATTGTTCTGTACTCCATGTGCAGCGCATTGTCTCGATTTGTTGCTTGAGGACATGTTTTGCCACAACCTTTACTACTCTTCAGTCTTTGCTTCGATGTCAGTTCGAGTTGAAGCAAATGTTTGTGTCTGATGATTAGCGTAATTGTAGATACAACAGGAGACCTGATGGGAAAGCCATTGCAAAAATGGTGTACTCTGAGATATTTTGGCATGGAGTAGAAGAAGCGTGTGCAGTCAGCAAACCTATAGTAAAGGTTCTTAGGTTGGTGGATGGAGAGAAGCCTGCAATGCCTCATTTGTATGAGGGCATGGATGGGGCGATGGAGGCCATTCGTTCCTATTATGCAGACAAGGGTTCTGTTGGCCTTGATAGGGAGATGATGTTATGGGATGTGATCGATAGTTGGTGGACAGGGATGCTTCATCGACCCATTCATGCAGCAACACTCTTCCTCAACCCCGCATTTTCATACAAATGCAACTTTGATTTTGATGGCAAGGTGATGGAAGGGTTCCATTCCTGTATTCAGAGGATGGTACCTGATCCTGAGCTTCGTAGCAAAATCAATCGCGAGATACAGTCTTATCAGGATTGTGTTGGCCTATTTGGCTTTGATGATGCTATTAGGGAAAGGACCCTCTTCATGCCACGTAAGTGACAAATCATCACTCATTAGAAATTAGAATTTTAAATTTAATTACGTTTTAACTTTTAACTTTTTGAATTTTTTATTTCATTATTTTGTTGTAGATATTTGGTGGCAAAGCTATGGTGAAAGGGCACCAAATTTGCAAAAATTGGCTATACGAATCTTGAGTCAAACATGTAGCTCTTCAAGGTGTGAGCGCAATTGGAGTGTATTTGAGAAAATATACGCCAAAAAGCGCAACAGGTATAACTTTGAACTCAAGCCTTTAGTTGAGAAATTACACTTATTGTAATTTTTAATTTTTAACTTATGACCTTCAAGTGTCAAGAGTCAAGAGTCAAGACTCATTACTTTTTTTGGCACTCTTACAGGTTGGAGTTTGCACACCTCAACGATTTGGTGTATGTGCATTACAACATCCGACTTCGAGTGAGGCAAATAGAATCACCAATGGATCCAGATGCCATTTCCTTAGACAATATTGATGTATTGTCTCCGTGGAGGGTGGAGTTTGAGGAGCCCATATTGGAGGAGTCACCTTCATGGTTAGAGCCAGTGGCAGATGATCCATTAGAGCAGGGGCAGCAAGAGGAGGACTCGGAGTCAGAGGAGAAACAACACTTAGAGGAGGAGCAGGAGGAGCAGGAGGAGGAGGACACTGCGGGAGCATCAGCATCAACACCATCTGCTATAGATATATGAGAGCATATCTCCATACCTAGCACTCATTATTTGACATTAGGTGCAGAGGTAGGGTCAGGGCCTTCTACTACTAGGGGCAGGCCTGGCAAACAGCCCATCATGTTTTCCCGTAAAAGGGGGAGAGGGCAGTAGATAGATAGCTGCTAGTTTTATTTGTTATGCTACATATAACTCATGATGATGAGATACTTTTATATATGTGATGTTATTTTGTATTGGTTCTCCACATTTGAGTCCTTGAATGGACAATTATCAGGGATCAGCAGGATTTGGTATCGTCTTTGATATATCATTTCTATTTGACATCATATATATTAGTGTTTTCTTCATATTTATGTGCCAATGTGTTTATTTCATGGTGTTATTGCTTTATATGTTTAAAAATCTGGGAAAAAAAAACAAAAACAAAAACAAAAACAAAAAAACAACAACAACAAACAAACAAACAAAACAAACCAAAAAAAAAACAAACAAACAAACAAACAAACAAACAAACAAACAAAAAACAAACAAAAAACAAAAAACAAAACCAAAAAAACAAAACAAAAAACAAAAAACAAAAAAAAAAAAAAAACAAAAAAACAAAAAAAAAACAAAACAAAAACAAAAACCAAACAAAAAACAAAACAAAAACAAAACAAAAAAAAAATAAAATGAATAATATTGATGCAATTTTTATGCTTGCCGATATTGCCAGATAAGATATTTTATGGGACCCTCGCCGAATACGAATTATCAACACTGGTTAAATAGATGATAATAATATACTAATTTATATAAATATTTATAATATTTATTATTTATATAAAATAAAAATTAAATTGAAATTACTAAAATTTATTAATATAATTAAAATGGTTTGTTTTTTTAAAAATAAATTATAAAAAAAGAAAAAAAAATATTAAATGTCTGATATAAAAGTTGAATATATTTATTTAGTTAATGAAAAATGTAATAGGGAAAATTATTTATATATATTATTTATTTTGTTTTTTTTCATTATCAAAAAATTATTTCAATATGTAAAAAAGTTATAAACAGTTTTTAATATATTAAATATGAATATAATATACCAATAAAATATGAAAAATTTATTTAAAAATTATTAAATTTAAATAAAAATTTCAAACTACCACATTAATAATATAATAATAATAATATCCCATATATGGTAATATTATATATATTTATGAAATTATAAATTGATTAATTATTTAAATAATAATAATATATAATATGCTATTTTTAAGATTAATATTTAAATAAATATTTGTAATTACATATATTTTTATAATAATAATTTATAATTTAGTAGAATAACAATAGAATAAATATTGATAATAATATTTTATTAATGTTAATTCTATATATATAGAGATATATATAAAAAATTTATTTTATATATTGGTATGTTAGGATAATAAAATTATTTTAGTTATTTTTAAATAAATGATAAAGTTAATTATAGATTTAAGGGAAATAATATTGTTTATTTAAAATTGGTGATTTATTATTATTTAAAATTATATAAATAAAAATGTAAAAATAATAATGTTTTTATATTTAAAAGGAACTTCACTTGGCTTCGAGAATTTTGTGATATAAATTCTCTACTGACGAGGCCAACCACGTGATGGTGGAAGCTCATTTGGCCCCTCCCCCTCACTCCTAATTTATGGTTATACTACTATTTCACACATCACTCCCCCAACCCCACCTCCTATGTGATTTCCCTACTCAATAGATTAAATTTCATTTGAGCTACCCCCTCACTTATAGCTTCTATAATATTATTATTTCACTCAACACTCTCCCAATCCCCCGCATTTAATTTCTAGTGCAATAAATTTAAATTGAAAATAGACATCAAAATTTTGATCATTAGAAAAATATTATTGTAAATACAAAAAGATCTCATGTCAAATTTAGTTCATTTTCACACAAATTCTTACATTCCAAGAATATACACAATCACAATCAACAATCAATGAATGATAAATAAACAACAACCCAATTAAACAAGAATTATGATTACATTAAAAAATCCCTAGCTTTAATTAATTGAAAATAAATTTAAATTGAAAATAAAATCAAATTTTGATCATTATAAAAAATATTATTGCAAATACAAAAAGATTCCATATCAACTTTTGTTCATTCTCACATTCCAAGCATATACAAAATCATAATCAATTATCAACAAACAACAAATAAACGAAAAACCCAATTAAACAACAATCGTCATTACATTCAAAATTTTTTTTTTCTACGTTAAGACTAACCTAAGTACCCACGGGGGATTTGAACCGGTGACCTATCGCAAGGAGTGCCTTAACAGTGCACCCATTCACCGTCAATCCAAAGCCCCGTGGGCATTACATTCAAAAATATTATAGATATACAAGCATCACATTAAATTTTCATCATTCCATTTGAAAACACATAGATACACAAGTACACAAACATTATATGATATATTCACCATTACATTAAAAAACATTGTAAGTACATATAAATACAAGATTGTAAATACACAAACAACATGATAAAGAATATAAACACAGAATTAGAAATGCATACAATCAAGAATACAAATACACAATAGAAAATGCATACAATCAAGAGTACGAACACAATCAAAGATGCATAAAATTAAGAGTACAAACACACACAATCAAGAGTACATTTCAAGTTTTAAACATTACAAACAATATTGTGAATACATAGACACACACAATCAAGAGTACATTTCAAGTTTTAAACGTTACAAACAATATTGTGAATACATAGGCACACGCAATCAGGTGTACATTTCAAGTTTTAAACATTACAAACAATATTATGAATACATAGACACACACAATCAGGAGTACATTTCAAGTTTTAAACATTACAAACAATATTGTGAATACATAGACACACACAATCAAGAGTACATTTCAAGTTTTAAACATTACAAACAATATTGTGAATACATAGACACACACAATCAAGAGTACATTTCAAGTTTTAAACATTACAAACAATATTGGGAATACATAGAAACACACAATCAAGAGTACATTACAATTTTAAACATTACAAACAATATTGTGAATACATAGACACACACAATCAAGAGTACATTTCAAGTTTTAAACATTACAAACAATATTGGGAATACAAAGACACACACAATCAAGAGTACATTACAAGTTTTAAACATTACAAACAATATTGTGAATACAAAGACACACACAATCAAGAGTACATTTCAAGTTTTAAACATTACAAACAATATTGTGAATACAAAGACACACACAATCAAGAGTACATTTCAAGTTTTAAACATTACAAACAATATTGTGAATACATATACACACAAAATCAAGAGTACATTTCAAGTTTTAAACATTACAAACAATATTGTGAATACATAGACACACACAATCAAGAGTACATTTCAAGTTTTAAACATTACAAACAATATTGTGAATACATAGACACACAAAATCAAGAGTACATTTCAAGTTTTAAACATTACAAACAATATTCTGAATACATAGGCACACACAATCAATAGTACATTTCAAGTTTTAAATAGTACAAACAAAATTGTGAATACATAGACACACACAATCAAGAGTACATTTCAAGTTTTAAACATTACAAACAATATTCTGAATACATAGACAATACAAGCATACAATAAATACACAAACATAACAAGCATTACAAATACACAAATATCCAAACATCAAAAGCATCGCAAATAGACAAGCATACACACATGGAATTAGATTTTCTTATTGCACACACAAAATTATAAATACATACAAGCATTACATCATCGCATCAAATTTTCTTATTACACACAAAATTAGAAATAGATACAAACATTGCATATCAAATTTTTTTATCATCATACATAGAAAATTGTATATATCCAAACATACAAAATTAATGTAGCACTAAATCAAAGAATATGCGAAAGAAAATTCACACACATTTCAAACATGTCATCCACATTCATTGTAAATGCTAACTATGTAAGTGAAGCCCAACAACAAATATCGTCATACAAAATCACTACACATCAAATAATGAACTTCACAAAAAGCATCGTAAACACACAAAGATACAAACATTACATATCAAATTTTGGTCATCACCCACAAAAATGCTTTGAATACACAAACATAATATAAAGACCAAGCATTAACAAAGAAAATTATTACACATTTGAAAGTATAGATGAACCTGTCACACATTCATTGTAAACACAATCATATAAATGAACCTCAAACAACAATCATTGCACAAAAATTTGCATTTAATTTCATCATCACATCACAAAGTAATAGAAAAACACATCAATCAATGTATACAATAAAAACATCACACAACAAATCAAAAATGCATACAATCAAGAGTACAAACACAATCAAAGATGCATAAAATTAAGAGTACAGACACACACAATCAAGAGTACATTTCAAGTTTTAAACATTACAAACAATATTGTGAATACATAGACACACACAATCAAGAGTACATTTCAAGTTTAAGACATTACAAACAATATTGTGAATACATAGACACACACAATCAAGAGTACATTTCAAGTTTTAAACGTTACAAACAATATTGTGAATACATAGACACACACAATCAAGAGTACATTTCAAGTTTCAAACGTTACAAACAATATTGTGAATACATAGACACACCCAATCAGGTGTACATTTCAAATTTTAAACATTACAAACAATATTGTGAATACATAGACACACGCAATCAAGAGTACATTTCAAATTTTAAACATTACAAACAATATTGTGAATACATAGACACACACAATCAAGAGTACCTTTCAAGTTTAAGACATTACAAACAATATTGTGAATACATAGACACACACAATCAAGAGTACATTTCAAGTTTTAAACATTACAAACAATATTGGGAATACATAGAAACACACAATCAAGAGTACATTACAAGTTTTAAACATTACAAACAATATTGTGAATACATAGACACACACAATCAAGAGTACATTTCAAGTTTTAAACATTACAAACAATATTGTGAATACATAGACACACACAATCAAGAGTACATTTCAAGTTTTAAACATTACAAACAATATTGTGAATACAAAGACACACACAATCAAGAGTACATTTCAAGTTTCAAACATTACAAACAATATTGTGAATACATATACACACAAAATCAAGAGTACATTTCAAGTTTTAAACATTACAAACAATATTCTAAATACATAGACACACACAATCAAGAGTACATTTCAAGTTTTAAACATTACAAACAATATTCTGAATACATAGGCACACACAATCAATAGTACATTTCAAGTTTTAAATAGTACAAACAAAATTGTGAATACATAGACACACACAATCAAGAGTACATTTCAAGTTTTAAACATTACAAACAATATTCTGAATACATAGACAATACAAGCATACAATAAATACACAAACATAACAAGCATTACAAATACACAAATATCCAAACATCAAAAGCATCGCAAATAGACAAGCATACACACATGGCATTAGATTTTCTTATTGCACACACAAAATTATAAATACATACAAGCATTACATCATCGCATCAAATTTTCTTATTACACACAAAATTAGAAATAGATACAAACATTGCATATCAAATTTTTTTATCATCATACATAGAAAATTGTATATATCCAAACATACAAAATTAATGTAGCACTAAATCAAAGAATATGCGAAAGAAAATTCACACACATTTCAAACATGTCATCCACATTCATTGTAAATGCTAACTATGTAAGTGAAGCCCAACAACAAATATCGTCATACAAAATCACTACACATCAAATAATGAACTTCACAAAAAGCATCGTAAACACACAAAGATACAAACATTACATATCAAATTTTGGTCATCACCCACAAAAATGCTTTGAATACACAAACATAATATAAAGACCAAGCATTAACAAAGAAAATTATTACACATTTGAAAGTATAGATGAACCTGTCACACATTCATTGTAAACACAATCATATAAATGAACCTCAAACAACAATCATTGCACAAAAATTTGCATTTAATTTCATCATCACATCACAAAGTAATAGAAAAACACATCAATCAATGTATACAATAAAAACATCACACAACAAATCAATCACTCAATATGCATACAATAATTTTGCAATTACCACACACCAATCAATTTATACAATAAAGACATACAATTTGATCATACACAACTTGAACCACTAAACAAGCATACAAAAATTGTGCAGTTATCACAAAAACTCCTAGTTGGAAAAATATTATATTGATTAAATCAAATGCATTTACATAACTTCAAGCTTATTCAATATTTTAAAATTTTAATTAACATGTTATAATTTATATTGATGTATTATTTCATAATTTTAAACTAAAGATATCTAATTCTAAAATAAATTTATTAAGCAAATGAAAAAGTAAGGTGCAGAACGGGACACATACCCTTGAGGATAGCCATGGTCCATCCTCAAGAGCAATGAGAAAGGGCTTTTCGCCCCTTCAAAAAAATAATACTTTTTTATTATTATGATGTTTTTTAAGTAATTACATAATAAGAAAAATAAATGAAGGTTAGTTTAATTTGGGTCATAATAACATAATGAATTCAAATATTCTATCATGACTTGTAGATATTGATATTTCATCTATCCAAGCATGTTTGTATATTCTTCATGTCCTTTTTTATGATCTGCAAAAAAACAAAAATTGTTAAATTTAGTGGTCATCTATACAAGTAGCAAAAACTTTTATAAATTTAATAAAGTAACTAACCTAACTTGATAATTGGAAGATTATGGAAGACGTAATATACTCCATAATGAGAGAGCTAAAGCCAAAATTGGAGCCCACACTTTCACTAAAACCAAAAGAAACATGGTAATGAATATGAAGCTTTGTATTTACCTTTGCACCATTTACACTAGGTTGTCTCGATCTTTTTCTGCAATAGTGATATGCTCATGCAATACAAGTCATCATCGTCCCATATAGCCTACGACCCATTGCACATATTCATCAAATTAAAATATAATATATAATCAATTAAATGTGAACTGGAGTTTGACCATTTTAGAAGTTTGGAGGAAAAAAATAGTTATTTTTTCTCACTGATAAAAAAAAGTGAAAATACAGCAATACATAAGTTTATTATCACAGTAATCACAACTATCACTACAAATTATAAATAAATGGTGGTAGAAAAAAATAAAGAAATTCAAAGAATCTGAAGTTTTTTCCATTAAATATGTAATTCTGATAAGATCCCTTATTTTCCGCAATGCAATCAGTTGAGGATGACTTTATAACAGGTAGCAATGCTTACCTCTCACGGATGTATCTACGGTTAAACCGGTTTCCCTTTTCTCCAGCGAGCCCCAGGTCCAACAACATTATACGGAGGTGTAATTACGCCCTCCAAACTGGTAAGGAAAAGGCAAGCATTAACAAAAATTAATGAAAAGCTAGGGCTGAATAGTGGTATTAAAAGCTAGGGCTGAATAGTGTATACCAGAATAGTGTATATAAATGTCTCAATTATCTATCTAGCTAGCTGTACAGAATTCATTCATATTTCTCTCTCAGCATCACAATTATCTTGTTGTACAGAATTCACTAATATTTCTCTCTTAGCATCACAATTATCTATCTCGTTGTACAGAATTCATATCTCTTTCAGCATCACATATAGATATATATCTCTTGCATGTTTTTGATGAGTATTCCACTCAGCAGTTTGCATGCACATATATCTATCTGTAAGGATCAGGGCAAGGAAATGAGTTTGAAGGAAATGTTCTGTAAGGATCAGGGCAAGGAAATGAGACAGAACCAATCGAAGTCATCATACAACTCATTGGGCATATTCATCAAATTAGACAGGGAGTTTGACAATAATGTATTTCCACCCATATCCAATCAATTATGTTTTCTGGAGATGGCATGACAGACAGTTTTCTGGAGATGAATTGGAATCAACTCCTCTTCATCACACATGCATTTCTTTCTTTTTGATAAAAATAAAATCCTTGTTCTCCAGAGTGGCTTTATAACAGCCACCGAAATTTACATAGTCAGTCAAGAAAATGAAAATGCTTACCTCCCAGGCATGAATCACATTGATAGATAGATATCACATGAAATTTACATAGTCAGTCAAGAAAATGAAAATGCTTACCTCCCAGGCATGAATCACATTGATAGATAGATATCACATATTTGCAAGGCTTACGGCGTTGCTCAATCCCTTAGATCAAGGAATAATGGCCGCTGCATTGGGAGACGATGTGTGAAAAAATGATCGGATCGGGCAACCGACCAATAAGTTCACTACTCGATACCGGCCTCTCATTGTGCAACTGATTCTGGAGCAAACAATGGCCTCTCCACAAAAATGCTTCCACTGCCTTCGACGCTGGCCATATTCAACGGTGATATTATTGGCAGGTTCGGTTTCTCGCGCTTTCAGTGCAACGAGGGATCTATGGTGCCGCCTCAACATGGGTGCAGACGATCTGATTTAAAAAACCACTTCAGCCTGGATTCATAGGATTTAATTTAAAAAACTAAGAAACCGCGATGATCTAATTAAAAAAACCAAGAAAGCGCCTCAGCATGGATTCATTAAAAAAACCAAGAAGGATTTAATTTTAAAAACCATGAAATCGTCTAACCTTGGAGAGGATCTAAGTAAAATAACCAAGAAAGTGCCTCACCATGAATTCAGAGGATTTAATTTCAAAAACCAAGAAATCGTGTAAGCATGGATGCAGAGGATCTAATTAAAAAACCCAAGAAAGCGCCTCAGCATGCATTCAGAGGATTTAATTTAAAAACCAAGAAATTGTCTAACCATGGATGCAGAGGATCTAATTTAAAGAAACCAAGAAACTGCAGGCTCCACGATCTAATTTATAGGAATCGAGCTATGCTAATGAAATTTCAAAAATCAAATCGATTCCTCTCTCTCATTCAGCTAATCTTATTTGCAACCCATAATTAGAGTCATCCATACAAAGAGTTTGAAAATAAATTCACTAGAATGCCCCATTTACCTGTGATCGAGCCGGAAGCCTCATTTAACTGGGCAAAGTTTTCCTGATTCAATAACTCATGCGCCATATCTGCCTCTGCCTCTAAAAAAAATACAAGCACACCTCTGCCTCTATCTCTCAGAGAATACAAGCTCTGCTCTGCACCTGCCTCTCAAAGAATACAAGCTCTGCCTCTCAAAGAATACAAGCAACCCTCTACCTCCACCTCTCAGAGAATACAAGCACACCAGGCAGACCCTCTGCCTCCACCTCTCAGAGAATACAAGCACACCAGGCAGACAGACACACCAAACAGATGACAGACAAGCAGACATAACAACATATACCACACCACATTCATACACACACAACGTGGAGCTCCAAACATACAGACACACGAGACTAGACCACACAATGCAGGAAACTCTGAGAGGAGTAGGAGAGGCACAACAACGCCAATGCCAATATGAATTTAAAGATTGAATTGAATTAAAGCAACCAAGGTTCTTGACCGTTGAGATAACGCGTTTGATAAGCAACGCTAATTATCTCTCGAACCAAGATTCATGACCATTGAGGTAACTTGTTTGATAAGCAGCGCCAATTTTATCTCGAACTTTGCTTTCATAGACTGTCAAGTTTATTAAGAGCGGAGGTCTGGGATTGCAGTGCTGCTTATTTCTTAGATGTTGATGTCAATTCTGCTTGCAACGGAGGGCTCACATTGCAAAATGTGGAAAGATGCTTCAGCTTTTACAGCTAGACAACACAGCACAATCTATGTGATGTAATCAAAAACAGAAAGCTATAGCTAGATAACAAACCAAAAATAGAATCCACTACCTTACTACTTGAAATAAATTTTAAAATAAAAACATGTAGATATAAAAGAAGGCTCAAAGCCCTTTTTCATGTCATTATAATGACATTTACATCTCTTAGTTTAAGAATTAAATAATTGAACCGGATTAAAATAATCAAAGAGTCCTCAAACTGTTGGGACAACCTATGTCAATTTTCTCTTTTGATAAGCATTATGAGTTGTTTTTTACATGTTGTTATCACAAACTACCAATTCAAAGGAGAGGGTTCAAACGAGAGGGTTGGGATTGCAGGATGTGGAAAGATGCACCGTCCAATGGAGGATGTATCCACCTTTTTTAACTAAGCAACAAAAGCAAATGCACGCTATTTCTACTCATATCAATTGACAATAGAGGAAAATGTAGAAGGAAAATCCCAACTATGAAACCTTGCCATCTTTTGAAGTTTGTGAGTGATGTAGTATCCATTATAGATGGCTTTGCGATCTTGCACATAAGGTCTACCAAGGAGGTTGAATTTGCTCTACATTGCATCTATATTAAGGCTTTAAACCTTCCACAACCATATTATTATGCCTAATAAAATTTGATATCTACTCAACTATTAATATATAATAGGTTTAGCAAGTATGTTTATGCATGATTTGACTCATATAGTAGAATTTGAAGCCTATAACTATTTTCATGGTGGAAAAATTTTACCTTATTCGTGCTTAAGTATATAATAGGAAGAATGTGTATGGTACTACCAGTTTCTTTACCATATTCACTTGTGAGTGAGCAAATTTGGCATAATAGACACTTTAAATGATAGACATGTTTGGTAGAATTCAATAAATTAGTGGACACTTCATACAAATACACCCTGGAACTACTACAATTTTCTATTTGGTTGTCCCCATATGTGGGGAATTCCTTTTCCCCTGAGAGGAATTAGAGCACCTACATTTATTTTTGGATTAGATTAGGTGAAATGCAATTTATTGGAATCAAGGAAGGTAGAAAAACTTGGTTTGTGTTTATAATCCCCTTAAGCTTCTTCTTGGCAAAAGCCTAGGGTACAAAAAGGTCCTTTGAATAGATGTAACCAATTAATATGGCACGCCGATTAGGGGATTCAACTAGATTTCCTTCTCTTGTTGCCTATGATTTGAAGCCCTCGCAAATGTTCCATAACATAGAGAGGATCTTGATGAAGCATGTAGAGGATGCAGACAATAAGGATGTCATCTCTCATGGCATTATATCATGGATTTGATGAGAGATCCAGTCTTCTTTTAAATGTCTAGGGGTAACATCTCTTGAATTGAATTCTTAATTAATTTGTAGTATTGTAAAAATTGAAAACTTAAATTCACGTCTTAGGATAATACTCCCTATTGTTTAATGTTGACTCTTTCCATTTAATATTATATTATTATCAATCTTCACATTGTAATGTATTGCATCTACGTATATGTATAAAATATGTTACAACCCTTTACTCAATGGTGCCACTATCACTAGATTCCCATGAACAGATCATTGACGCCTTCAAATTTACTTCTAGCTCTCGCCTCAGTGTTTTTTAAACCTTTCACACTGGTTTTCTTATGCCAATCTTTTACTCTTAATTTCCATTGTTAGTTTATAGAGTTCAACAAATTTCCTTTGTATTATATAGATATGTTGGAAATTATGTATGGGATACAATTAATTCTTTGGCACTATACCAGATAAAAAATATTTTCTATGTGTTTTGTCCATATTTATGGTCTGTTTTACATAACTATGTTGCAGTCACGAAGATCAATATATGAGTTGTTAGGTTGAGTTTTAGGTCCAAGCTACAAATAGGGAAAACACTGGATTTCCCCTTGGTAAATTTATGTTTTTCTGCTAATTTTTTCTATAGTTCAAGGTATATGTAACAAGTAACTCTTTGGCATTGTCATGGATAAACTTATTTTTTCCCATGTGTGCAACATACTTTTTTGGTTTTCTACTAGGGGCTATGTTCTAGTTATGGAAATCAGTATATTAGTTTGTTGTTTCAACTTTCAATCACTAAAATTGCTAAGATAGATAATAGTGGAATTCAACGATGCACAAGGAAGAGCACATATATTGGGATACAAGAATGATATCGAGGGAGAATATTTAAATGGATAAATATCTTGCAAAAGACTAATCTGTGTGGAAAAAAGAATAATGGGAAAAATATATGGAAGCAGACATAAGGAAAAGAAGGATTTTCAGGAAAGTAAAGGTATAATGAGAAAATAGGCAACTTGTGAGAATCCAATTAATGCATATTAATTGAAGATCCTCCAGGCCATGTATGGGAAAGACATTGATTGCTTTAGGAAAAAATCTTCGCTTTACGAGATTTGCTAGAAGAGAAAGATGTTTTCTTCTAACATCCCCAAACCACCTTGCTAGGGAGATACCACCACCCACCAACACTAATATTGTAATCACTACTTATAACATCTCCCAGTCGTTTCGCTAGGGCGATGCTAACACCCACTGGTACTGATACAATAATCACTAATAAAATATACATAGCATGACAAAATAACAATATATCAAGCAAGAAAAGTAATATCCATAAACAAAACATATGCCTTAAAATATATTGCAAATACTTATCTAATAAAATATGTCGATTCACTGCAGACCTTATATGTACCACCGAACTATCAAACGCACTTCTTCTAGTATCTCTACTGCCAATTACCCCCAAGATGGGACCGTGAGTCCATAAGCACAATGGCTCACCTAACACCAACTATGGAACATAACTAGTATTGAACATGAATAAGGCGATGTTATCAAACCCTAGTAGCCTCCAAATAATAGTTTCACATCTCCCATCAACCTACATAACCTAAGGTAGTGCATCCCATTCTTAGCATCTACAATCCATTGAGTTGTGCCACTACCTTTCCATGGGATTCCAACTCGCTAGCTAGGGATGTCTCAAATTCATATGGCTTCTAGTAGATATTGCTACCCATAAGGGTATCCAAGAAACCTCCATGTTGACACAGGGACATTTGCCCCTACACTTCTCCCTAGAATGAGCACTATAGTCATCCCTTAGTAGTCTTTGATGGAAAGAAAGGATGAATACCCATTACCATCCATTTACCTTTTATTTATAGCTTAGTATAAATATTATTATTCTAAAATATATTATAATATTATGATATATATTAATATCAACCCATAAAGTTGCTCTTAGGAATATTATATCAGTAAAAGCCAACTTGACCCAAGAACCATGCCTTGGTTTCGCCCCCTTACTATTCCTCTGATGAATTCCCAGTGCCCCATGTTAGTTGGTGTAGCTTGGCATGTGTTCTGCTCTCAAATTGTGTCTTTGTAGGTAGAGAACACATTTTAGCTAATACCCAAAATTGGTTTCATGAGAAAATGCATTTATTAGATTTAATTAATCAATTAATTAAGTTTTCCTAAGTCTAAGTTAGGGAAATAGATTAATTAATTAGTGTTAATTGGGGTAAATCGATTTTCCTCTAGATACTTCTAGAAAAGTAACTTGATGGAGTCAAGATAATATTAGCCATCAATTTAGATTAGATCATGCTTATTGATTCATCTACGAGATATTTGTTGTAGCGGCTACAACCACCCTAAAAAATTTTCCCTTAGCTCATTTTGGAGCCTCCCTACCAACATTTCACAGCAACATGTCTTGCTTCGTCAAGTACACAAGCTTCAGTGATTTTCTTGCAGAAATATAGTCTGTCTATCAAAGCTTGATAATTTCCCCTCACAGGCTATTCCTCTAGACATGGTCCAGCTGCAGGTTGAGCATATCCCTCAAGAAAATGTGTAATTCTGGAGGGAAACCAGCCTTTCCTCCAGAAATTGTGTAATTCTATCTAGAAGCTTGCTGGGCTCCAGAATTGCACAATTCTTCTGGTCATGTTTCATCCAAAAAATTGGGCAATTCTTCCCAACGGGGCTGCTCAGCCCAGGAATTACGTAATCTTGGGTAATAGTCAGTTGCTCTGCCCAGAAATTGCACAAATCTCCTAGGAAGTCAACCGAGATACCATCCAGAAATGCACATTTTCTCCCAGCAATTGAGTAGCCTCTTGCATATGCAGATTCTTTGACCAGTTCAACCCGAGACCAAGATAACTTGACTTGCATGCATGGCTTGCTTTTTCCTAGAATAGCAAAAGGCAACATGCAAAAATCCCTTGATTCAGGGAGCTATTTTTAGTAGTTAGAGATTACACGTAAAGATCATTAAAAAATCTTCCATCCAAGTGTCGCTTTTTCCTATATTTGTGGCATGTTCATCACAAGCCAAAACCTATGTTGCAGGAAACGTGGTATAGAGGTCCGTTTCCGTACGGAAACGGGTACGAAACGTGGAAACACGTTTGGTACGACCCACGTTTCCTCATTAACTTGTGTTTTTTTATTTTATTTTTTTAATTTGTTTTTTTATTTACTTTTAGGGTATGTTAGTGACTTCTTGTTGCTTCTAGATGTGTGTCTAAAGTTATAAAAGTGAATTTTTGTCCTAGTGTTGATATGCAGTTTATCAAGAAGTTTGAGGGATATGCAGTTCATGGTAATGTTAAATTCTTAAAGTAAAAGTGATATTCTCCTTTATTTTTCATTTTCATCCTTGTACTTAAATTTTTAACATTTCCATGAAATGACTCAGGATGTTTGAGAGTGGTTTCGCCCTCATTGGATTTCATATGGAGAAAGTAGAATTTTAGATCTCACTCAAAATCCAGCAGACTTATTTGTTTTTCAGGATTTTAGGATTGGAGGGATTGCAATGTTTCCATTGGATTTTATCATGTACTAGGGTATGGAACTTGTATTTAATCAAGAGAACCAAGCCCTCTATGCAGGGGAAACTCCCAATAATCAAGACCATGTAGGGTACTAGCGTATGAAACGTGTATTTAATCAAGAGCAGTAAGGTCGTTCGACTATGTAGGAGGAGACTCCCAATACAACAGTGGTCCTTCTAAAGAATTGGATGTGGATGCAGAAAATCATGATTTGGATCTCTCTCTTGCAACCTTATAGTCTTTATTGTACTTGCAGCCTCATATATTAATATAAATAAAGGTTGATTTTGAGATTTGGATATATAATAAAGGTTGCTTTTGGATGTTCCGATATTTTTATTTTCATTATGTGATCATTCATGAGTAAATGTGATGTAAATTAAATCTTAATGTTTAAGTGTGATAAATTATAATGTATCATTTATGTTTTATGATTGAACATATATAAATATTTAAATGTTTTCAATACATATATATATATACGTGTTTCCCTATTTCCAAAATTTGGGGAGGTCGTGTTTTGTATCGCTTCCCGTTTCGGAAACTCGTACTCGTTTCCCCGTTTCGTGCAACTTAGGCCAAAACTTATTTATTCGACACTTCACAACTCATTCTTTCACATAGATCTTGGAGCTCTGACATCCCACAACACATCGAGGACTCTTCGACACATCTGGCTCAGCTATTCACGGCTAAGTGGTCTCAACTTGTCATTTTCTGCATTTATGTCACTTTTTGTGTTTTCGCTTGTGTGAGTGTTGTTTTCTTGATTTCCTTGAATGCTTATTATCATTTACATGCATACTACCTTGTACTAGGACCATTTCAATTTTTGTTGCTATCTCACTGCTGTCACATGCATGAAACTGTTTTGCATGAACGGCTGCCGCTTCGACGACTCGCTTCACCCACATGCATGTAGTTCTGTTGTTCTATTTGGTGTCGTTTTCAGTTGCCCGTCAGTGATTCTGGCCAACCTTGGCCTAAACTCTGCCTCCGGAGAAGGAAGGCTCTGTGTTCCTCTCCAGAAATGTGCATTTATTCCTAGTGACTATCCTCCAAGATTTATTTGTGTATTTCTGAGAGACAGTGACTGCTCACCCATAGAATTGTGCAATGCAGTCACTGAGCCTGTAGTCAATTCCAACTAGAATTATGCATTGCGCAATTCAACACTCAACAGTTAGCCTCGATCGCGCATTACGCAAATCGAATAGTTGATGTCCTTGTAGTTCCCTTCAAATTATGACTCACTTCAGTACGTCGGGGGCAATTCTCTGTGCAATGATCTTCATCACAAATAAGGCAAGGATATTTAGGCTTTCGCTTGGGTGTGTCATCAACTGATTGTTTTTTGGAATCACGTTTATGGTTGTCTTGTTTAGCTTTTCCTTTACCCTTCTCACATTTCAAGAATTTATCTACTGCAGTAGACGAGACAACATTTACCTCTAAGTCTTTACTATGATTCTTAGGGTTATCTATATTATTGTAGGTTGCAGTGGCCCGATTGGATTTAGATTTCGTAGAAGCAGTCGAGGCACTACAAGACTGTTGGGCCACAGATCTAATGATACCATTGATGGGTGGTGTATCTTTGGGTGTGGAAGATGCATGACTAGTTGAAGCCCACTGAGCACCACGTAAGAATTCATACAATGTGTCAGGTTGTGAATATGTAAGATCCAAATATTGGGCATGGACGATGGCTTGTTCCTCAGTTACACAGCCACCCATGGCTATGTCTTTATTGATAGGAGGGATGAATGATTTGGTAAACCATTCAATCAAAAGATGATCTAGAATTTCAAATTTGATGAGACGATGTCTACGGCTCCATTCACGGATATGGTTGGAGATATCAGTGGAAGTTGATTGTTGCAAATATGTTAAGAGATGGGTTCTAGTCTCATATTAGACAGGCAATTGGAAATGGGTGAGGAAATCCATGACTAAAGTATTGAAGTCTTGAAAGGAACCTTGAGGGAGCTCGTTGTACCATTTAGCAGTAACAAGCATCAAAGTGCACTGGAAATTACGCAACTAGACTAAATCATCTACCCAAGAGTTAGAGAAACACCAAAGGTGATAAGTCATAATGTGTGCTTGGGGGTCTTCTCTAGATTTACCTTCTAATTTGGGGCCATCAATAGGAATTTTGGTTGGTATTGAAGGCCAATATTGTGAGTAAAGTAGTGGTTCATTCATAAGCCTTGACACATTCGGTAATTTCAACGTCGCCAAAAATGGAAGTTGTGGGTTATATGGAGTATAGGGTCTTTGGTACATGCCAAACTGAGTATTCCAGCCTTGTTGATTTTGGGTTTGCGCCCATTGTGGTGTATTTTGTCCATAAGGCACTTGGCCATAAGGAGGTTGACCATATGGAGGTTGACCATATGGAGGTTGACCATAAAGAGGTTGACCTTACTGAGTGAAAACTGACCATACTGTTGTTGGTAAGGTCCTTGTTACATCTATTGCGACTGTAGCAATGATTGTTGGTAAGATCCTTGTTGGGATTGGTAAGAAATCTGTTGTTGCAATTGTGAGTAAAGCCCTTGTTGGGGTTGAATAGGGATGTGTTTTTGTGGTTGCTGATAAAGTCCCTCTTTGGATTGGTAAGAAACATGCAATTGTGGTTGCGGGTAAGACACCTGCGGCGTTGGCTGCAGGTAGGACACCGACGGATGCGGCTGCAGATAGGACACCTGCAGATGTGGCAGCAAATAGGACACCTGCAACTATGGCTTCGGGTAAGGTCCCTATTGTGGTTGAATAGGAATTGGTGGCCGTAACATTACCAATCCCATCAGCATATTTCATTTGAGGACCATACTTCATTTGAGGACCTGCATACTGATACATAGTTTCTAGCTTTTGAGAGCCTGTAGGACTATAAGTTTGTTGATAGGAAGTTTGAGTTAAAGGGACTTGATGACCTTGTAAAGGGGTCGCTATAATGTTTGATACAGATGGAATTGATGTTCCAACTGGGTTAGAAACAACGCCAATGGGTCAACTTGCCCCCAGAGGGGGTGTATAACTTCCATTATAAGCAGGAGGTACATAGGGCAGAGGATATTCCCTCCCAAACATTGGAACAAATGAATTTTTATGTTTTCCACTGACATAAGGAACCACAGTTACTATGGCTACGGTAGGAGGAGAAAAAAGATTAAGTGGAATGTGCGTTTCACTTACCGACATTGTACGTTGGGTAGGGGTTCGGGAAGTTACTGGCATGTTTGGGATAAAAAAGTAGGTAGTAAGTGTGACACCAGAGGACAAAATGGGATTTTGAAATTATGAAGTTGCACCAAAATTATCTAAAAACGCATCGTCGAGAGAGTTATAACCCAACGGAACCAAGGGCATACGATAAGGAGGAGGTGTACTTGGCCATGCCATCATGTAGGGAGAAGAAACATAAGGAAATCCTTCAGGAGGAAGAAGTGACAAAGGATCAATCTTATACTAGGAATGTGTGATGTAGGAGCATCTAGCTGACAGGGCAAAGACAAAAATGAGGGGGATATGGTTTCTGAAGAGGACTGCGAAATTAATTCATTGAGTGGAAAGCATACTTGTTTTATTTATTTATTACTTTTCTTTTATTAAGTTACCTAAAGATTATTGTAATAAGTTGTAATTAGGAGCAGTAATAATTAGTTAGAGCCATTGTTTCCAAACAGTTAATTTACTGTTGTAAAAGCATGAAAAGAAAATGTACTAGACAACCATGCAAAGTTCCATATGGGGAATAACTGATGTAACCAATTGAACAAACTAACAATAGTTAGGACGGTTTGTAAACAGTGCTATTAAAAAGTGATAAAAAGCACAATAGAGGGGTTCGGACTGAAGAAGAAATATAGAAAGGAAAAATACAATTTTCTGTGCACATACATCCCTACAACGTCCTAACCAATTGTGTAATACTTTGTATTAAATTACTGTGTAAAGATTGTTAATGCATTGTTACAGATCTTAAATCAAAAAGGGGAAATAATCAAATTCGGAGATAATCAAATTCGGAGGAGAAGTAACGGCGCCCAGCTGCAGGTGACTCAAACAAAATAACCAAATACACAACAAAGAAATCATTTATGTAATTACATATATACGAAGTCAGAATTTGCAATTCCAGTGGAGCGAACAACCACTGTAATACCAGGTATGCGAACTTACAAACATAATCAAATTCAATTCCAGAGTTGAGCTCATATACAGTCATCAAAATTATTGTTCATTTACATTCTATGCAAATCATAAGAACAAACCCAGTTCACGGACATGGGAACCGTAACAATTACAAACAAAAACCAAACCCCATAAGTCCCCAAACTCATTCCTACGACCCAACGATGGTGTTACACGACTAAAGAACCAAACACAGACAGCGGCTCGAGGCCAACAACAACATCAACC